>VZSR01001283.1:39794222-39870651 GCA_013398615.1 Brachypodius melanocephalos | reverse complement strand
GGGGAAGATAAAGAAAGAAGCACGTGGTTAATTTTTACAACACAGTGCCCAAATGAAAAGAGACCACTTGGCTTCATCTAACATCCCATCTTCGTAGTCTGAAGAACGCTGCAACACGCTACTGGTACATGCCTGTAAGGTAACTAGTAACTGGCTTCCATAGACACTACATTTACCAGAAGAAAAAAACCCAGTAAAATTCCCTGCTTAGTTCACTGCTCATTATACAAGCCAAATTGTAAAGAGATTGTTTTTTTTTCTCTGCAATGAAGTAAATGTAAGAGCCAACACACACAAATATGCATCTGTTACTAATGAGATGTTTACAGCCCCTGCCTTGCCAATTGCACGTATGTAATACCTCGCTGCCTCCTTACCTATAGAGCTCTGGTTAAGAGACAATAGGTGCAAATTAATGTCTAAACAGACATTATCTCTTCAAGCCTGGACATGACTTGAAGCCTTGTTAAATATTTTTAAATGCCATAGCTTTCTACCAAGGTTCTAAAACCCTTTCTTCCACTCTTTGCTGATGGTAAAAATGTTCGGGGGACAGGACAAGATATTTATAATAACAGGACATTTTGCTCTGCACTTTGTTTTAGCATGTGGGGGGAATAATAATTGTATTCAGACTTGAAATGGCTTGGGTTACGCAGTTCAGAGCACAAGCACCTGCAGCAAATTAATTTGTTGTAGCACATTTATTATCTCATAGCTTCTATTTAGGCTGCAGCTGTTGCTATTATGTTAATAATGTTTTTTATCACCACTGTATACAACAGGTTATGGTAATAGAGAAATTTTGGGGTGTGGGGTGTTGGTTTGGGTTTTTTATTAAATTTTATTTCTCAGAAAGAAAAAAGATGGGGAGAATATAACACATAAGCATTGACCAGGCATTTAGCCTTCTGTTTATTAGCTGATTTGAAAGAGAATGGGCAAGAGAAATTAGAAAAGAGTAACAATAGACAAAGATGGCGCGTGCAGAATTTGTGAAAGCAAAAAAGAAGAAGAGATGGAAAAAAAGAAAGAAAGAAAGAAAGACCGAACACCGCAGTGCTGGGGTGGTGAGTGTTCGGGTGGGGGCGGGGAAAATGCTGCAGTTTTCGTGAAATAATAAGGTGGAAAAAAAGGCATACAAAGAGTAGGTTTTTCATTGTCTGTAAAATATAAACACAGATGAATTCTGTCTTTGGTTTGTTCATGCTTTTCACTCTGCACAGCAGGGATGTTCTTAAGAAGTTGCCCTCTGCGAAATTTCACTAAATGGAAACCGTGGACCCTGCATGATGCGATTATAATCACACCAGCCATTCTTTTTACATAATTTTTTGTTTAAAATCCAGTAATGCTTCTTGTTTTTAAAACATATATCTATATCTATACATGCATCTAAAACAGTGCTGGTTTACGTCCCCCCAGCAAAGTGCAAGCTGAAGCTATAACTGGCTGTATCCCATCCGCAAATCTCCATGGACTCAAAAACAATATGAAAATTTTTAGCTGACAAGAACATGTCTGCTGCCTGCAGTCACTGCAATAGCTCACCATGTTGCCTACTAACCAAAAGATCAAAAATTATCGATTTCATGGCGCTGCGTGCTTGGGATAGAAAAGCTACTTTAAAATTTGCATTATTTAAGAAATGAATTAAGAGAAAAGACTCATGTTTTAGAGCGCTTTGGAACGTAAAAATGGCTTTATGTTTTAATCTTATCAATGATTTACTATAATTCTATTATTTTTAGCAGCTGGGGTCTGGAAATGATTTTTTTTTGCCGATGAATTTAGGATTTTGCCGCAGTATACATCTGCAGTCCCAGAATCCTCTGGTAAGATAATCCCTCCTGCGATGGGGAAACGCCTTTAACCTTTTCGTGAATGAAAAATATGCAACCATTTCGAAATAAAAAGGGGGAAAGAATGATGATTTCTAAGAGCTGGAATGAAATTTACTGTGAATTGAAAGAGCAAGGAAAGGAAAACATACTGTAATTGCGTTGTGGCGTTGGAGTTTCTGGCTGTTGTCTCCATCGCTCCTACCCTTTCTCCAACGGTGTCCGTAAATACGCCTGGAGTATGGTGTCACCCATATCTCACACGGCTGAGAAATCGAGAACCAAGGTGTTCAGAAAGGCAGCGCTTCCTTGCCATAACTGCACAATTGCTACGACTACCACAACCTCCATGCTGCAGGCTTTAAGGAAAATTTTGATTACCGGTCACTGAAATTCATTTGACCGGTGGATTCGTAAGATGACCAGGCTGCATTAGGGGAGCCAAGCCTCTAGAAAGCATGAGGTGTTTACAGCTGCTCGGGGCTCTCGGCTAGAAAGGGAGAGGGAATTTTTCTGCGGCATAAGGAAAATCTGAAGCCCTAATCCATGCACAGCCTCGTTCAAATGAAACTACAACTCCAATAGTCTCATGTTTTTAGATTGCACGGTAATTAAGAAAGAGTGGTCTGAACAGAAAAATCGTGTCTTAATGATTTACTATCTTATGTTTTAAGATTATATATTAGAGCCAATTACTCAGAATAAGGAAATCTGGTCTAAAGCTATTGAAAGAAAAAGGCAAAATTATAGATCAGCTACCTTCTTAAAGACAGCTTCCTATACAAGTACAGCTATATATTTAGAGGATTGACAATTAAAGGGTTACAACACTCAGAAACCAGGGGCTTCATGTGGACAGAGTTTGATTAGGGAAGAAGGAGGTCGGTGTCACACCTCTGCAACTGGTATGGTTTTTTCCTGTGATTTTGGATGTCTTTTCTGCCAGGGTGCCTCAACACAACCATTGCAATTGTTCTAAATGAGGAGTGTGAAACCCATAACCATTAAGAGACAAGCACACAGAAATTTTAAAGGAAAACTTAGGTGCTGCCATAGATGTGACGATGACAGCATTTTGATCAGTATTGTGGATTTTTTCTCACATGATCATGCATTAAATTTTGAATATAAGACTGCCTTGATATTTGTTTGGCTAGTAGTAATTAAAATATACATATTGGGAGATGCGATGCTTCATGTTTAGTCTGTTCCATTGCCCAATATGCCAGTAATCAGATATTCTGATGAGTAATGCCTCAGCTACCAAATCAGCGGGAGACTTTAATCTTAGTTTCTGAAACATACCTGATAAATAAACTGTTGTAGGAATTCATGTGTACTGAATTAAAGAAGGAAGCAGCAAGGCATATTGCATTTCTCCAAAATGAACATGAAGGGAAAGAACAACTTTTTTTAAAAAAATCAAATTGATGGCCAATGGCAATTCTATTTCTGATGCTTGCAGCAACATTTATATACTACTCCAATTTATGTCATTTGAACCAGTTAACAAGATTTTTTTGATCATTATCTTCTGTACTAATTTATTACTAATTTTTAGAGTCTTTCTTTCCTTCACAATCACCCGGACACACACACTTTTTTTTTTTTCATAATTTTGGAGAAAATTAAATCTTACCATTATTTTTATTTTGAATAATTCTATTTTTCTTTGTCCATAAAGAACAATAATTTTTTTCCGACTGAAACTGAGCCTGAATGGCATAGATATTTACTTTAGCAAAGCAAAGACCTTATGTATTAATAAAACACAGGTCTCAAGTATGAGGCAGAAGTTACACTGATTAGTCCTGTGTCTCAAAGAGTGCTTAAATACCGCAAGCATCCCCCTCTTTTCTCCTTCGCTCCTGTATGAAAGTGAGACTATCTGACTTTTTAATACACTGTAACCTCACTTTGCTGGAAGAAGACTCATTTTCTTTTTTTTCTTTCTGATTAAGAGGATCAGAATGATGTATTTTTGCTGACAAGTGAATATATATTTAGTCAGTGTCTGAAAAAAAAATTTCTGTAGTTGAATCTTGAATATGTTCCTAGACCATGCACAGTTAGAAGCCAATTATGCATACATTTTTAAGATCCATATGGGAAATCAAAGATTCAGGCCCAGAGCCCTAGATATTTCTGTAATCGGTAATTTTGCTTTGTCCTCATATTAGTACCATGGCTACTCGTTTGTTACTCTGTTCTTTACAAACATAGTTAAACACCAAGATTTCAGAAGGGAAGGTGACCATAAGTTTACATTTAACTATTTCTTATTTTTAATTAATGGGCTTCCTACTTTTTACCGTAATAAAAGTTGACTTTCCAAAAGTAGTGCTAAGGATCAAAAAAAAAAAAAAAAAAGGTTAACAAAAAGATTTAAATCATTATCTTTTAAAATTCAACCATGAAGCTCTCCTTTGCACTAAGGATTTCTTACTGCAAGGATACACAATGGACATGTTAGGAGACTGCTTGACCTTTTGAAAAAAAAAATATGTCTGAAGCATATTCTTCTAGTAAACTGCCACCAAAACAAACCTATTAAAGTATAAAAGAGCTCACAGGAAACTTTTGAAGCTGCATAGACACACTTAGTGCTTCTTGGCGAGGAAAGGAAAAAAAAGAAGAGGAAGAATAACCGGACTGTTCATGAATTTACTGATGAAGCCCCACACTTTAATATCCCATAGAACATTTACTCTTCTTGTTTTGTTAGTGGACCTTGACACACAGTATTTTAGAAAATTTAGCAATATAAAATGTATTTTAGAAACATTTTTATAACTGAGAGAACACCGACAAGTTAATCATAATTGCAATTCGGCTATTAAGATATTTGTTTTTCTGGAGTAGGGGTTTGGGGATTTTTTAAGGTACAAGTTTAGAAAATATCTAGCTACCCAATAGCTAAAAATTGCAAAGCTGATCCAAACCAGATTTCTATAAGCAATGTGTCTAGATGCAAAAGTATCCTAACCACCTTGCAGTGAAACAAATAGAGATTGAAATTACAGCCACCCATGCAGAAGTAAAGCATCCAAAAATCAGCAAGAGTTAATCATTAGGTACTAAAGGCCTTACAAAATTTTTATATATATATATATAAGTTGTATGTTTTAAACCTGTTTTTAAAAGGTCTAGTTCCAGTTGTCCTCGTCAGGTCAAAAAGAAAAGCGGTCCAGTTCAGGGGCCAGAAGCAAAGACATGGACTGTACCCCTCCTGCTCCTGCAAAATCCAGGCTCCAAAAGCCCCATCCCTGCAGACCGCAGGGGGTGGGATGGCACACAAAGAGGCTCTGAAAGGTATCTGGAACCATGCAATGCATCAAGGGCGTTTGACTTATTCTACTGTTGTTATTAAGTATCCAATGGAATTGCTTGTAGTGAATTTGGCAATAATGCCCTATAGAAACAGCACTTTGAACTTATATAGTACCTTTGATCCAGGGATCTAAAAGGAGGGGTTTGTCAGCATTACTATTCCCATTTTACAGAGGGTGAAACCGAGGTAGAGCAGATTTTCTCAAGGTTGTAGAAGAAGGCAGCTGAGAAAGGAAGGTGGACAAAGAAATTAACTCTTCCCCCCACACCTTTTTCTCTTTTTTTATTGCTCAAGCCAATCTTGAGAATACTTTCTTTGGCTCTTGTCTTAAATTGGAATCAAATTTCTGGTGTCAAGAACAAAGTCCTTCTGCTCATAGCTGCACCAAATAACTCCCCAGGAAGGTGATGAGCACTCACAGTCCACTGGCCTGATCTGGCAGAATTTTCTTTACCAGCTTATGCCAACAGCTGCCCTCATTCTTATGCTTCTTTTGACCAGTATTATCAAAATGGGCAACTGTCCTAAGAGAAAACAACATGACAAGGAAAGCTGCATTTGTTAATTCTCCAACTTCAGGGTTGTCCTGGTGGCATTTCTTTTCCTTACTAGTGGGCACCAGAGGTGGCTCACAGCAGAGGGAGGCTGGTGGGTGGATGATTGCTACACCTTGCAGTGGCAGGGGTAGTGGGGAGGAAAATAGGATTTTTTAGAAATCACCATTGCTTTTCCAATGCCATATGAGCAGTGACAGCTAAGCCACCCTTGGAACCCCTCTCCTGCACTTGCTCCACTGGATTGTGGCCCCCTGTCACCCATTGCCAGTTCCACCTTGGCTCTTGTATACGGCAAGCCTTACATTATCCTCCCAACAAACCCCCAGCCCAGAAGAAATCCCCTGTTTTAAGAAGCTCCAAATTCAAAAAAGGAGCAGCTTACGAGAAAATAAAGCAGCATTGTGAAAGAAGTTCCTTTAGTCTAACACTGCATGTGACTGAATAAATCAACGGGAAAAAACCCAAATCTTTAAGTGCAACTTCCTAAGTAGAAACTTAGAGCCTGTTTAAAACAGGATCATCAGTGGAAAAAAAAACAGGGATAAAGTAGCCCCTCTAAGAACCGCGCATCTCCTCGCTGCAAGAACTGCAGAAACTGGAGGCTGGCGAGGGACAAGACGCTGCAAGAAACAAAACAAGAATTCAATCTCCCACATCAGCTCGTGCCAAAGCAAATTTATACTGCGGGGGGAACGGAATAACATCCATCTTTCACTGGCAACGGATGTTTTCCATAGCCACGGTGGTATATACGGTCCTTGTTTCATGTGGACGGAGGTGTGAATGTATTTTTCCCTCCTGGAATGTTAAACACAGACTTTGCCAGTGCAAGACGGTGCACGCAAAAAGTCTGTAAAACATTCTGCTGTGCAAGCCCGAGCACGCCGAGAAGAGGCCGCCACGGACGTGCCTTCACACGCCGCGAAAAAAACCTTGTGCAATTCGTATTTTCCTGCTTTTTACGACTCGTTAAAGAAGCGCGGGGCGGGCGGGGAGGAGGAGGTGTCGGAGGGGGGGGAGGGAAGTTCGCTTCTCCCATTAAAAAAAAAAAAAAAAATTGCATAACGAGATACTTTCTTTGGCAACTGCTTCCTGACAAATATTTACAAGGGCAGAGCGGGAGCGCGTTTCCGCCGACGTGAGCGGGGCCGCCGCCACCTTCTCGGGCTCCCCCGGGCTCCGGGATGAGCCCCGGGCCGGGATGAGCTCCGGGCCGGGCTCGGCGGCTCCGTCTCAGCGCCAGGGCCGATTTTCCACAGCAGCCCGAGCGTCTCCCGGACTTGGCGACGCGGGCGTTTGGGAAGACGGAGTTTCGCTACAGTTGGTGCCGTGCATTAAAATAAATAAATGAATAAAAAAACCCAGGCACCGAAACTCTAAATTAAACGGGGAGGGGGAAGGGAGTAGGAGAAGAGAGAGAGAGTCACAATCGCCTTTTGCCCCCCCACCTTCCCTTCCAAAGTGGGACCCCAGGCTGATCCCCTCAGTCGCATCCCCTCCCTCGCCGCCTCTACACCCCTCAGGGCAGCAGCAACTTCGTTCCCAAGCTGGGACCTCGGATCCTTCTTTCCCACCTCCGGAATAAGGCGTCTCCACCGTTCTCCCCCTACCCCGGCCAGCCCAGCCCAGCCTTGCCCTGCCCAAGCCGGCCCGGCCTTCCCCCATCTCGGGCCGCTTCCCCGCTCCCTGTCTCCCTCCGCCCTGGGAGCCGGGCACTATTTCTCCTCCTCCCTCTGCCTGCCCTGAGCGCCGGGCGCCTATGGAATGCCGCGCGCGGGGCCCGGCCGCGGCGGCAGGATACACAGCCGGGCCTGGCGCTGCTATAAGAACCTCCTTGTGAGCGACGCCATTTTAAGCCTCTCGCTCGGTTCGGCGCTGGGAGCAGCGGCGGCGGCGGCGCTCGGGGGACACTAACACCGCCGCCCCGTACGGTCGCCACCCGGGAGCCAGCGGCGGGGACACCGCCGTGAGCGAGGACGAGGAGGCGGGGAGACAAGGAAGGAAAGACGGACCGGACCGTGATCGCCCGGGCAGCAGCAGCAGCCGCCGCCGGAGCCCGGGGGGGACCCTGAGCTCTCCCTTCCAACGTTAGTGCCGCTTTCTCCGGCGGGAACTTGGGATAAATCCGGGGTGGGCCGCCTCGCTGCCGTGAGGGGGTCCAGGGTGTGCCCGGCGGGAAGGACGGGGCTGGGGGAGGGGGGGAGCGCGGGTGGGAGAGAGGTGGTGGGGGCAGGAGAGGAAGAGAGAGAGGGCTCTTGTTTTTGGGAGGTCCGGACAGCTGCGTGGCTGCAGGAGCGGCAGCTGCAGCTCCCGAGGTGTCTCTTGGGAAGCTCGTCCTGGGGCGAGGGGATGGCTGCTCTGGTCTGCGGGAGAAGGCGAGTCCCTGCGTCCGGCTCTGCTCTCGTTTGCAGCAGAGCTCGGAGTACTTTAATGACCCTTTTTAGTATTATTTTAAAGGTTTCACCCCGCCTTTTTAGGGGAGTACTAAGTCGCTGGTGGGTTGCAGATCCCCTCTGGCAATAGAAGGGGAAAGAGAGCAGGGTACGGGTTTATTTGTACCGAATATAATTAATCACGGTCACTGCAGTCAGCGGGAGATAACTAATCTGTTGCCTTGTGGGGTTTCGGTCTTAGGGGCATTGCATATTTGCTGGAGAGGTTATGCTGCTGCTTTTGGGTGTCACCGAAATGAAGCTTTCTTGGAGCTGAGAGCAATCAAATTAAGTTTTTTAACACCCACCCTACCAGGGTGTTGTAGGGAATGACTTGGGCTGCGGGCGGTGTTGGGGCTCCCACGCTGCGAGGGGAAGCGCCCGCTGCTTCCCATGGCCGGCTGGGGGGACCATGGCGGCTCCAGCCTCCCAAAGAAACGCGTTCCTGAGGTGTGGGGATCAACTTGCGGTTACTCCCAGAACTATCTAGGGCACTTATTTCTCTAGGAGCAGGGTCTCCAGATGTGTTGTTTTGTTGTTTGTTTTTCAGAAAGCTTAGTTCATCTCTATTGTGCATGATTAGCTGCTCCTAGAGCAGACAGTTTTCTTAAATTTAGCAAAACCTTGAATCTTTCTCTAGTTAAAACTCCATGTAGGACGTTGGGCCGTTTCTTTTTGTATCTCTTCCCAAAAACCTTCTCTGAAGATTATCCTTTCTGGAAAGAAAGGACAGACTGTGTGAAGGTACGGCGGGCAACTTACTTGTGACTTTAGGAATAGCAGTTTTGATCTTTGTAATCAGTTACTTCTTGATCTCTTTCTCCTGGAGCAGCCATTGTTCTGACATTCTGTGTGTTCCAGACATCTGTAGTCCTCCCATCCCCCAAAGTATGCAAGTGGTGAATGGAAAGAGGCTGGGCTGGTATGCTGAGGTCGACGGACGGAAATCAAGGAGGGGTTTTAGTAAAACAGGATCTTTATGTGCCGAGACTACAGTAAAGGCGAAGCAAGAAAAGTAGCTGAAAGAGTGTTGGGGTTTTCTTGGTCCTAAGTTCAGCCACACCAGACAGCAACTTCCCAGTTACGATTTTGCTTCTGAATGACAAAAAAAAAACAAACCGAAAAACACCCCTATTGTAAGGCTCCAGAAAAAAAAAAAACAAAAAACCCACAAAACAAACCACAACAACTTAAGCGACAAAACTTACTGGTGTGCGTTGGCCCAAGTTATAATGTGAATTTCAGTACCTACCAGTCCAGGAACCTAATGTTGATCTTGCACTTTTTATCAAAAGGTGCTGACAGCTGCAGGTATGTGACTGCTGTGTCGTTTGCCTAATGGCTGGTACTGTTGCAAATGAGGCTGCTTAGGTATTCGGACAAGAGTTTGAGGCTCTCTAAATTCAGGTGTTCAGTACAGAATCATACTGAGTGTCTCACAGTCCTGGAGTTGTTCTAAAGAAATGTTGTATTTGCTCATCTGTTACTTAAGATATTTTCTGTTTAGGTATAAACTGATATCCAGGGGAGTGTTCACTTTGGTCTGTATGGCTGATCATTTCACAAGGTCTAGGGCAGAAATAAGTAAAAACACCGTGTTGGAAAGCACAGTGCCATGCATGATAGCTTCTAGGAGCAAGGATCTAATACAAAGTAAAGCTTGATTGGAGAAACCAGTTCTTCAGATGCTGGGTTACAGCCTTATCAGCCCAAGCTTCCTTTTTCTTGCCTAAGCTATAAATAGACTGGGCTCTTTGCATGGTGCGTGTCTACTCTGGACACCAGCATTTTGCTCTGACTGTGGTGTGTCAGTAACTAGCTTGCTAAAATTTGGCTGTGAAACCTGGTTGCCCTTCAGACGTAATGATTTTTTTTTCTGAAACATACGTCCATCTGTCATGACTCTATATATGAATTAGCATCCTGAAATACTGTGTTCTGAAGAGTTAAACTTGAGGTTTTGCGGATGTTAAGGCAAGAGGTTAGTACTAGTGGATGTTCTGATTTTGCAGTGTTTCAGGGGTAGAAAGGGAAGTGGAAAGAATGGAGCAGGAAATATGGCTGTTGGAGACTTCTGTCTCAGAAACTGAAATCTGGATGTGTGGTCTGAAACTCCTGGATAAGGATGTTTCTGCAGAGTATTGTCTAGTAGGCAGATGTGTGTGCAAATACAGCAGTAATCAAAATCACCTACATTAATTCATAGTTAAACTGGTAATGCAGGGGTTGTGGTGATCGTGCAGTTGCCTGCAGCAAAACTTGTTCTGTGGTGATGGTAGCCTGCATACCATGGCAGGAAAATCAGGACTGACCTTACTTATCTTGAACATCTACTTTACAAAGCCTGATAAAACGTGTGAGAGACTGTGCAGGCAGCTGTGAATTGCTCCTGGGTCCTCAGAATGTGCCCTTGCAAGCTCTGAGCCCAGTGCCTTGCTGGCTGACTGGGTGGGAGCCTAGAAATGGCAAACTCCTTGGCAGTAAGTATTGTGTGTGACTCTTCTTGTCTCTTTAAATAAAATTATTTTCCTGGCAGGGCAATATTTCTGATTTTCCAGTTAAGCACCTATTGAATTGGCTAGACTTGCCAGCATAAGGCAGCCTGACAGTGGTTAAGTTTTAATATCTATTTCTGGTGCTTGATTCCAAGGTAAAACTTGCTGTGGTCTGTGATCAGGCTTTAGCCCAGGAGAGTAATGTGTTAAACTGTGCTGGCACTGTGTAGCCTGTGCTGCCTCTCCTGAGAAGAAAGGAACCAGAAAAGTTGTTTCAGTTTTGAGGGTTTTGTGCTTTTCTTTTTTCACTGACAGGTAACTTCAAGGGAGAGAACTAATGGAAATCTAATTCTGGCATTTCTGTCTATGTGGAACACCAAGTAGTTGAGGTGAGCAGGTGAAATATACCTGTAGCTCAGCCTGACCTCCTGAGTCCGTTAACTCTGATGTGAAAGCGAATTCATCCTGTGCTTTCCTTGCCTGGGAAGTGTGGGTTTAAATGTTACTTTACAGCAGAACTTTTTGTTCGTGTTCCACGTTGACTTTAGGAAACAGTGTACATTGGCTGGGTTGGTATTGCAGAAGTGAGGTGCTTGCTCTGTTACTTAATACTAAAATACCTTTGGAGTCTTGTTTGAGGACTGATGTGGAAGGGTGAAAGAGTTAATGTCGTATTCCATGTTGCTGCATTTAAAAAACAGTATGAGCTAGCTGGATTTTGCTGGAGTTGGCAAATGCACTGTGTGCACTGTACGTGTATTTGCTGGAACCAGCATTCCTGGGCTGACTTACTGCACTAAATAGACTTGTATAAATTGGAGAAGTTTGCCAACTCTGCAGCAACTGTAGTAAATAGTTCTGTATTGTCCTGGCAACAATTCAGGTGCCCTCCAGTGGCCAGAAATCTTAACATCCTAAAGGTGCTACTAAATGCTGTTGCCTTGTTAGTTTGTCTTAATTAAGAGTGGGTTGAAGAAACATCTTTTAGTGTCAGACTTCATTAGCATGTTTGTTTAAACAGTCCTTTTTGGAGTGTTGGTGTGCGTTATTGTAAATAGAGTTATTCTGACAGACAAGCAAAGACAGCCACTTTCAGATTCATAAGTATTTTGTCAATGTAATTATGACTAATCACTCTGGTTTCTTATACCGTGGAGATTAATGTTTAATCCATCCACGTTCAGGGCTGACTGTGGGGTTGCAGTCTAAGAAGAAACTGGATCATGGGTAGATACTCCCTTATTTGGAAGAGAGATGGTTTGCTAAGTTCCTGTATTGCTCTGGAAATGAGTGTTTCAGGTTATGCACAGACAGGTTGGAAAGGTATTTCTGTAACAGTGTCTGTTGTTAGCGATGCACATGATTGTGTTAAATGACTGCAGAACCATTGTCTTTTTGATACACAAAACTGTGTGGGCAGGGAAACATGAGGCCTGGCAGTGGTTTTGTTCCTGTGAGTGTTAAATGGAATGTGGTATAATATTTGTCTGAATTATCATAGGTTGCCTTTAAATGGTCATAATGGCAGCTTTTTTTTTTTTGTATGTGACTAGATAAGACTAAAGAATGAATTTTGATCCTGTCTATTGCCAGCTCTCTACTACAGTCATCTTACTCAGTGATAAGTACAGGCACATGGACCAGAAGCTGTAAACCTCTGCATATTTATTATGTGAGTCCTGTTGGCAGACTAAACCTTAGATAGAAACACTGGCTTGTCCCTAACTAAAATGAGAGTATGCATAATGTAGTTATCTGTGTCCTGCAAATAAATAAGGAAGGAGCTCTCTAAGCTGTGATAGTAAAACTCCTCTCAATGTTTTGACCAGCCATGATGATACTCAAGCTTAGTGAATGCTGCACAAAGCCCTACTGGGAAATGTGTGCCAGTGACCCAAAGATCCCAAATCCATTGCTGAACAGAAGTGCTTTAGTAACTGTTTTGAGGTTACTTGTTTGTGGTGCTGGTGCTTAGTTGGTCAAAATAATAAAGACATGAGAGTAATTGGGTTGATAATCTTGTTATGACTTAATGAGAGTTCACAAACTCGAAACTGTCATACCAGTCCTTAATATTGAGCTGCAAAGTTCTGTCGGGAGATTGACCTGTACATTATATGAGGAAGTTCATTACTTTTGTTCTCAAGTTGGATGTGTAACACCAGAGTTGTATTTGAAGCACTTTTCACATCATAACATTTAAGATTATCATCAGCTCCCATCTTGGACAGTCAGGAGGATACTTAGGTGCTTGAGGTCTATTTTGCCAACTAATAAAGTGAAAGTTATTGCTAGTGCAAAAACTAGGGTATACTTGCTGATGAAAAGCTCGTTTAAATCATTACTTTGAAACATGACCTGATAATTTGTCAACTTGAACACAGCTGCTGCTTATAGTTCTCAGAAACAACCAGAAGTTTCTAGAAAGAACAAATAAATACCTAGGACAGAGAGTGTTTTGTATGCAGATCCTGTTAGAAGCTGTTGGTATAGTTGCCCATGATTTTGAATGTAAAGGATTGGGTTGACAGACTTCTTGTAAGTCCTGAATGTTCTCTAGGTAAAGGGCAAAATAACTGTGCTGTGGATCCAAACACTTAATTTCTGAAATTACAACATCCCCTGCTGTGAAATTTCAGCTCCTGCACTATAACTATGATTTTGAGTGTGGGACTATGTAAAATGGAGCTTTCTTTATGTTATGTGGGATGCTCAGCCATGTGCCTCTAGCCAACATTAAGCAAAATTATGTAGGGGACTGCTGATGAGATACTAGGGCGGTAGGTAACTGCTGCCAAGGCCATTTAGACGTATCAGTCTGTCCCATGAGTTTGTAATTCTACCAAAGTTTCTCGAGAATGTCTGTCCTAAAGAGTGAAGTACTGTGCATCTCCTTTCTTTCAAAAGGAGAACCTTTATATGATATTGCCAGCTTCACATTAGGGTAGGCTTCCTAGCAGGTTCTACAGTTTCAAAGTTCATCTTTTAGAATGATAGTGCAAACCGGTGCCAGGATGAACTTCTGTTTCTCTTTTAGTAACTTTCCTGATGTGCTGGTTCTGAATTCTCTTCCAGGTTCTCATAATTTTGTACACTAGTTATCTGAGGTATTTGTTGGCTGACAGTGGCTCTCAGACCACTGTTAGCTCTTGCTTGTTTGGAAATTCTAATGGGTTGCTTTTAAAAGGGTACTTAAACCTTAGTACCTGTGAAGACCCTGATGAATTGCACAAGCTGTCGGTGCCTTCATGCTGTTAGTTGCTCAGAGAGAAACACGGTCAGGGCTGCAGCTGGAAGAGACCCATCTGCCAGTGAAGTCTCCGACCTCCACTTCTGATACCTTTTGTTACCTGAACTGTCAGTCCGTGCAAAGTTGATCTTCAGCAACTGATTAAAGCTACCCACATTCTGGGAGGCTTTCTGTACTTTAGGTGAGCAAAATGAAATGTGGCTCTTGCTACACTTTCATTGCAGTCTCAAGTGCACTTGAAACTTAGGAGCTGTTGAACATTGCAAGCTGGGTAGGAGGTATGATTGTTTACTAGTATACTTTCTCTTTTAGGAGGAAGGGAAAGGTAAAACAGGTGAGTGTCAGTATTTCAGAACACTGTAGTGCTCCAGAGGTGAAGTGTGGCAGACTGGAACGTTACAGCTGTTGTAAAGTGCTTGTGACCCCTTTCTCTCCTCTGTCACATCTGCTTAAAACTGAATTGACTCCAGAACAAGCCTCGAGTATTTTGGAACTTGTAAAACCTAAGTCTGTTCTTTACTAGACACTTTTTGAGGAATATGTTCTCTTTTTAAATACAGCTAACCCAGTGTTTAAGTCTAGTCCAGGCTACCAGACTGCCTGCATTTCTGTTCCATCAAGCAGTTGTAATCAACTTGGAGAAGTCTAGCAAGAAAAAAATACTTATGTTGTATGCTGTAGCCAATGGGCATGTGAATAGAAACTCTGTTCAGTACTCTTGGTCTTAAATTGCTGACATAACTGAAAATAGAGAGGCAACATGTTGTTTTCTGAGTGGCATGAAGTGAACTCTTACTAAAAAAAAAAAACCCTTACAAAAGCTAGCATGGGGATGTTTTTCTGCCTTTGTTACAGAAAGGAATTTTTAGATAATTTCTAAGGCTGAGAAGCCAGACCATTTGATATAATAGCAATCTGAGATGCCTGAAGGAAAAAGGAAATAATGAATTGGAAATGAAGCAGCGAAGGAGAGTGGCTAAAATAGAGGTGACTTGCAGTGAGTGTTGGCAGATCTGCACTGCACTCCCACTTTAAATCTCTGGATTATCTGAGCTACTTTGTTGCCTCTTCCAGCGTGTCTTAAGGATGTTGAAGGCTTGGAAATTGGAACCTTTTAACCACTGAGGTCAGTAAAACAGATATTCAGATTTCTTAATTTCCTGGAGTTTGTTAGAAAAAACAAACATTAGCCTTTCAGTCTTAATAATAAGAGAATTTAAAGACCATTTTAACACTATTGCTTATTCTGGGTTCAGAGTCGAATTTATTATGATCTGATTAGCTAAATCTGAGATAGAAGATGCCTTGCAAACAGCAATACATTCTAACTTTCTGCAGGCATCAGTGGAATTTGTTGTCTGAAGTATTCCTGCTTGGATAAATTTGAGCTGGATGGATTACACAGGATACCAAGTTTATCACTGGAGAGAAGATAAATACTTCATTAAGCAAGAATAGTGTAATGGTTGGAGGGAATGATGCTAACTAAAAAATGTTGCTTGGAGAAACGATCAGAGCAATTTTTCCACAAGGTCAAGTTTATAAATGAGTTTGTTCAGTCGCAGTCCAGGATCAGTAAGGTGGATTTCATTGTGGGCACATGCTGTGGCATTCAGGTCAAGATTACTGGTAGCTCTTAGTTTTCAGTGGAAGGTCTGAAATAGTCAAGTTGCTACATTTTGGCACAGCACTTAAATATCGTAGTATTGCTTCATCTCCTGCCATGGCGCTTCTTCTGAAGTAGTAGTAAAGGCTATAGATGAATGTTTCTACCATGTAACTCAAAAAAAAAAGTAGAAAAGCTTTAAAGCTGTGAAAGCCTATAGTTTTTTTCCCTTTTAGAGGAAAAAGACTGCATAGTTTGACTTGTTTCCTTTTGATACTACATACTGTCTAAGTTTCTTCCACTAGGTTAAGGTACCTTGTCATAAGCCACCTGAAGATGTTTTTACATAGTATTAAAAATCACCCTGTTAAAAATACAAGGAAGTCTGACATTAATATAAAATACATTAAGTTTTATACTCCATTTCCTAGTACTGATAATAAGGTAAACCTTAATTTTTGTCTCTAAAAATATCCAAGTGGTGCATTGCTTTGTTTAATGTGATAATTAACAAACCATAACTATTATTCAAGAACCACTTTGCAGTGAGTTTCATACTGGCTTTTGTCCATTCAAGTCCTTAAAGCAATGGTGTGCAGAAGTCAATATTGGTGGGTGACTAATTTCCCAATAGTCAAGGCCTTCTAATACTTACATATAACTAACTTCAAAATAGCCACATACAGTGAGTGTAGATTATTTCTTCTAGAGGAGACTAGGTGACTGAGGACTGCAAATGCTACTATCCAAGACAGAATATGGGAATGCTCTTCAGTATTTGTTTACTGCATATGGAAATGTGTTTCAGGAAAACGGTTGTTTGTAATCCTCTGTGGTATCTTTGTACAAGAAAAATAA
Source organism: Brachypodius melanocephalos (assembly GCA_013398615.1). Lineage (NCBI taxonomy): Eukaryota > Metazoa > Chordata > Aves > Passeriformes > Pycnonotidae > Brachypodius > Brachypodius melanocephalos. The sequence goes on along the minus strand of VZSR01001283.1, from coordinate 39,854,281 downwards.
AATTTTAAAAATGCAATCTTCAGAATTCAAGCACATTCTGTACCTATTTTCAAATAAAGTATCTTGTGTTAATTTTTTACAAAAAATTGCAAACTCCAGCTGTCATTCCTACCACAAGCTTCTGACATTCCTTAAAACACACAACACCAAAACTGTCCTTTCAGGACTTCTTAACAATCTCACAGAAGCATCTTGTATGTGAAGGACCTCCAAAATTACCTACAAAGGTACTTTTACCAGAGCTCAATAAAGCCAGATAAAAATTCTCAGTTTTCTTTAGGACCTGCAGGGGGATATGGGAGGAGAGAACTTTATTTACATTTGGATAAGGACCATTTAGGAATTTACAACAGTTTAATCATGTCTTCCTAAGACCAGGGTCAGTAGAAGTAGGTCTGTCTGTTGCAAGACTCTTTGCATCTGGGGCTTAGGTTAGACCAAAAATTGCTTAGAGGCAGTTCAGCTACTTCTGCCTAAAGTGCAGTACTGTGAAAGCTTTTTTCCTGATGTTTCCATTGTCAGTATTGTCTTACTTGGATGATTCCGCCTCCCCAACACTTTGTTTTGCAGAAAACAGGCTAACAACTTCCAGGGGAAGATTAAAAAGGGTTGTTTTGTTGTGATTTGTTTTTTAATTCCTTAATTGGATGTATTTTTCAAATGCCCAGCTTGAAAACTAAGGTTAATTAGGAAGCTTCTGCTGCATTAAGAACTGAAATATAAGGACTTGGGTCATAGAAATGAGTGCCTCTGGTGTTACTAGCTGTGGAACTGATGTTGCCTGTATTATTTTGGCTATAGACTTTTGTAAAGTAGATACCCAAGTAATATCATTGGCAAGCAGCTAAGACCAGTTATAAAATCAGACCCAAAGGATGCTTTCAGTAACACCTTGGGAATGGTTGCAATGACTTCAGAGCACTTGGAGAAAAACTGTTTTTCAGTGCTGGTACTTCTCTTCCCTTGTGTGTAGATGATACACATTTTTAACTGCTGTGACTGTCAGAAGATGATCTGCTTGTTCTGTGTAAGCAAATGCATAATTCAGAACTGGTGGGTAGTTTAAAGATGCAGTTGCTTGGCCTGTCCCAGATGAGACAAAGAACAGGATAACATGGTCAGGGGAGTGTTTGTGTGCAGCAGTTCATGGTGTTTGGATGGATCAGTCTGGATTTCTTGTGCAAGTTTGAGTACAATACTTCTCTCAAACAAAGGATTTATGGCAGACTTGCAGACTTTGACTTGACTTATAAAAGTGGCGGAGGTGGACAGTGAACTACTTATCAGGTCACTCAGGTGTAATTTGAGTCAATCTTAAAGAAGAGAATTGTTCAGATTTCAGATCTACTCTAGGCTTGTTGACTTTCTTGGCATATGCCTAACTATTCTCCAGAATCAGAAATTAATATCTAATAAAAACATGTGATCAGAAATAATACCTAATACTTCTTTCATTCCTTTTAAAAATCAAGAAAATTCATTTGTCTTCTGTAGTAATTTGAAATTATTAGCTTGTGCCTTCTAAGCTTACAGATGCCATGTAACATAGCCTAGTGCAAGGTCTTGGAATGCTCTTCACATGAGTTGTTTAATACAGAGTCTAAAAAACCCCAGCCTTCGTTTAAACCCAAAGCTGATGATGCTTGCTAAGCAAGTGGACAGTGTCATGGGGCAGGAAGACCTTTTGAGAAGAGTCAAGTCCCAAAGTTCCTAGTAGTGCATTCATGTGAACTGTATGAAATAATAGTTATCAGAATTCCCATTTCTGAGTGCCTGCCAGCCTTCAAGAATTGCAAAGCTTGCAGCTATGCTGAAGTTTGTTTATGAAGTATACTGAGGCCTTCTGTCTCTTCCTGATGGTTGAGATAAGTTTGGCTGACGTTTTACTGATCCAGTTTGTCAAGAGAATGAGCAGCACAAATGTTCGTACCTAGCCAGGTGTTGTCGCTCCCTTTGTAAGTGTGTTGGTTAACCTTGAGAGTGACAGACAGGAAGACAAAGTCAGGAGCTTGCCTGGACTCAGTTTACCCCTTTGTAAAATTAGAATAGAAGGAAAATATGAAAGAATTTCTGTTTAAGTGCAGAAAACCTAAAACCAAACCCTGGCTACTTTTGTGTGGCAGTTAGTTTGAACTTCTAGGATTGAACCCAATTCCCCATCAAAATAATAATAAAAAAAAGCTACTAGGAATTGCTGGGGGGCTACAGGTGTGTGAAATGCAGATCAGGATGTTGGAACTTGTAGATGCAGCTAGCAGGCTGATCAAGGGTTGCATTCCAAAGACTGAATGTCTGACTGGTAATGCATTTCTGAACACTTAGTATTCTTCACTGCTATTTTGTAGGTGTTTGTCAGTGTTGTTTTGGAACAGTGCTGCTGTTCAGTGGCTACTCTGATCTGTTGGATTTCACCTAATGGTAAAGCTGCTCTTCTGATCTGTTTAGGCTGCTGAAATTGAAGTAGAAGTTTCAGAGTGCAGGTGGTATAAGCCAGTTGTTTTCATTGATGCAGAATTCAACAGTGAAGGAAATTGTAAATATTCTTCCCAAGCCCCTTATTGCATAAAGAAATCGCAGGTGGTAGTAAATGTCTCAGGGCATAGTCACTGCTCTTAACATAGTGGTAGATGAACCAGTGAACTTCAAAACCAGTTTGGTGATCCTTTTTTTAGCATAGACCTGATGGGAGGAGATGGGAAAGTTTATGGTAGAAATAAATCTTTTTTGTGCTAAGCATATTAAAAATTTCATATAGCAGCTAGAACATGCCAAATTTTTTATTGGAAGTGTCACATCTGACTTAGAGTGATGACTACAGGGAGCAAAGATACAAATTTGACTGTTTCTGCCATTCCCTTCTTTCTGTTTGAAAGGTGCTAATGGAACTCAAAGTAATGCAGAAGACCTGCAGAGCTATCAAGCTTTTGCATAGGCACTTCCTCAACTTAGCTACTCGTTAGAATTTTTTAATCAATGGTGAAGTGACAGCTTGACTTAAGTTTTTCTTTCCCCTTGCTACTAATACTCTCAAACTCCTAACAGCGTGTTGGGAGAATCCATGGGTAATGGACTGGGAAAAGAGTCTGTATTTTCAGCGCATCCTTCATGCCCATTGTCAAGAGCAGACTCTGAGTTGGCCAGTCTCTTCTAGGCTGTGGAGAAGGACCAGTTTGGAGTTGCCAGCTGCACAGCAGGACACTTATTGTATGTTATGTAATGTCTTATATCAGCTTAATGCTGTTTATCTGCTGCAGATGCAGATCTGCTGTCCATTTTAAAAGAGCCAGGGAAGGGTTGCTGCCAAAAGTTGTGGGAGTGCAGAGTCAGGACAAACAGCACTGGCATTTGTACAGCCAAGCAGCAACAAGATTGCTCAGGAGCTGCTGGAGTGTCTTGCAGCTGGCTCAGAGTCAGTGAAATACAAGTTTGTCCCACCTATCCAGTGAGACTTTTAGAACTGCAGGCCTGACCTCTGTTTAGTTATGATTTTCAAAAAGGTGCTCCTGAAGGAAACTCTTAAACTGGGAAATCTGTCTTTACACAAATCCAGCGTCAGGTGGACTTTGTTCTCGTGACAGAGCACTGCAGACCTGTCCTTTTGGGGATGAGTGTATTGCCTTTACTTCGTTGTGCAGGATCGGCACAGCTCTAACACCTAACAGCACAGTGAAAGCTGATTGCTGCAAGAGATGGTTTTGCTCCCTGCACAAGCTACCACTACAAATGTTTCTGCTTGGCTGGCTTCCAGAATAGGCTGTCACCAGCTCTGTGTCTGTGCTGGAAACAGTGTGGGACTTGGGGGAAGGGAAGCAAGTGAAATTAAAAGTGACCTACCTTTCTCGGTTAGTGAAGCGACAGGTACAGATTTTTGGTACAAATACTTCCAAACTGCTTGGTGATACTGAATGGAAGTGTGCATATTGAAAATTTAGATAAGGCATTTGATCATACTTCAGCCTCCTTGCCCCCAGCTATCTTGGCTTTCTGTGCAAAAAATAAAAGTGAGTTTGGTGAGTCAATGTGTGTGCAACTGGACGATTTTTTTTTTTATAAAGCTGGTTCCATTTTTAGTTTTAACTTCAAGGAAGAGGGTTTTTAGAGAGAAATCTTTATTCTTATGGCACAGGAAGGGAAGAAAGGAGGAGGTGCAGGTAGTCTTTGTGCAGCTTGCCTTACATGGTCATTTCAGCTTTCCCCATGAGAATTCCTGTTGTAGCCCTGTATCAGACAGTTTTTCTAGTGTCTTCTAAGTAGTTTGTCTTTAAGGGAAATGAGGAAGTCTGACATTTAGCCACTGTCTTTGTGGCATTTCCAAACTCTGGAATCTAATGTCTGGACTTCATCTTATGCAAAGATAGAGGAGTAAAAATAGCTTATCATGGTCAGTCTTTAATTCTTGTTCTCTTTCAGCTCTAAGAGAATATCTTACACATAACCTGACAGAAGAAGTCTGGGTGATACATGGTGTTCTTTTGCATGTGTGTCCATGGGGGGTTGCTAATTAGCATTTCAGTATACTCACTGTAGTAATGAAATGGCAAGATGTGCCAAGTCTTAGTTTGCAATTCCAGTGTTCTAATGTGAAATCCTGTCTTACTAGCTCTGATTAGTGTTTAATAAGTTCTAACTTTGCTCTTTTTTAGGATCTCTGAAAGGGTACAAGAAAGTGTTCTGGGAGCATAACAAGGAACATGGCAACTCAAGGTACATAATGCATTACAATTTTTGTTACTAGAATTTAAAGACTCTTTATCCTTCTCTTTTTAATTTCAAAGTCACTTAGATTGAATAATATCTGCTCTATTACAGTAATTAACACCTTACACTGGAGATCAAACCTTCAGACAAGTTTGTTGTAAGGTCAGGACAGCCACAATAGCAATGATGGTTCTGCCTGTTCCTCAGGTTTACATGTCTGCATTGATTCCACAAAAAACATCAGTTTAAAGTTGTTGCTCACTTGCAGTGCTGGGTTGAGGAAGCTTTTCATAACAGCTTATTTTAATTTAAAATCTGTCATGTGTTGTAGCATTAATACATGCTGGAGTAATTGAGTTAAACTTAATTGTTCACCAATGATTTCTTACAGCTGACTTGATGGAGCTGGATATGGCAATGGAGCCAGACAGAAAAGCAGCAGTCAGTCATTGGCAGCAGCAATCATATCTGGACTCTGGTATCCATTCTGGTGCCACAACAACTGCTCCCTCCTTGAGTGGCAAGGGAAATCCTGAAGAAGAAGATGTGGACACAACACAAGTGCTGTACGAGTGGGAGCAGGGATTCTCTCAGTCCTTCACCCAGGAGCAAGTTGCAGGTAAGCCTTTTCTATTACACCAGTTTGCTTGGACATGCAGTTCAAAAATACAGAAACCGAACTACTCAAATTACTGCCGATCTGAATGATGAGCTTTTTATTCCTAGTTTGAAGTTATTATGACTTGCCTTGTTTTCAGATATTGATGGCCAGTATGCAATGACTAGAGCTCAGAGGGTGCGTGCAGCTATGTTCCCTGAAACCCTGGATGAAGGAATGCAAATCCCATCCACACAGTTTGATGCAGCTCATCCAACTAATGTGCAACGCCTGGCTGAGCCATCCCAGATGTTAAAACATGCTGTTGTTAATTTGATAAACTACCAAGATGATGCTGAACTTGCAACTCGTGCAATCCCAGAACTGACCAAACTGTTGAATGATGAGGACCAGGTAAATATTTTCTTTACCTGGGTAAAGCTTGCTTTTGGGGCACCTTCAATGACCTTAAAACTAAAAGCTTTATTCAAATATTTGTGTTAGGTGGTGGTGAACAAGGCTGCAGTTATGGTTCATCAGCTGTCCAAAAAGGAAGCGTCTCGCCATGCCATTATGAGATCTCCTCAGATGGTGTCTGCCATCGTCCGTACCATGCAAAACACAAATGACGTGGAGACAGCCCGGTGTACTGCAGGGACACTACACAACCTCTCACATCACCGTGAAGGCTTGTTGGCAATCTTCAAATCAGGAGGCATCCCTGCTTTGGTTAAAATGCTGGGGTATGTGCACTGCTCAGGCATTACTTGTGTTGTGCAGTTGGGTCTGCTAGGAGCAGGTACTCATGAGGATTTTCCCTTCCTTAGGTCCCCAGTGGACTCTGTGCTGTTCTATGCCATTACAACTCTTCACAATCTCCTGTTACATCAGGAAGGAGCCAAGATGGCTGTCCGTCTGGCTGGTGGGCTGCAGAAAATGGTGGCCTTGCTCAACAAGACAAATGTCAAATTCTTGGCCATCACAACAGACTGCCTTCAGATTTTAGCATATGGCAATCAAGAAAGTAAGGTAGGTGCCTCTGGTGCTGAAGTAGTTAAAATGAGCAAGCTTGTGATAAATGGCCTGACAGTTCCTGTGTACTGACCTGACTATGAATCATCAGCCACTGGCTTTTGCCAGTCAGTCCTGACCTTGCAAGAGGGGAGGGATACAGGAATTCTCTTGTAGAAATGCTGCTGTGCTTATAGTGAGACTGTAAAACTTACAGTCCGCATAAGCAGATGGGAATGTTTTTATAGGGAACTGTAACCATGAGGGGTGTAAACCAGCAACATTTACTACCTGCTGATGTGTGGGAAGTGACAGACAAACATTATTTTTGCCATTTTTCAGCTGATTATTCTGGCAAGTGGCGGGCCCCAGGCTTTAGTAAACATAATGAGGACCTATACTTATGAGAAACTATTGTGGACCACAAGTAGGGTGCTGAAGGTGTTGTCAGTCTGCTCCAGCAACAAACCTGCTATTGTTGAGGCTGGTAAGTACATTGTACTAACTTAAAAATCTGCACAGTGCTTTGGGATCAGTTCATTCCACCAAGAACAGAAACTGCCAGCTTCAAAAAATGAACAATGGTCCTTAAGCCCACAGCCAGGTTTGGAGGCCTTTAGTATACAGAAGTATAAAAGGGTGTCTGTTTTTAGTAACTCTGCTGTGTTGCTAACTGGTGGTGTTAGTGGCTGAGTGTTGTCAGGATGCATCCCTGAGAATATGCAGACATTAAAAATCCCCAGTGTCACACAGTGAATTTCAGGGGCTTGTTACTTTCCTATGTGAAAAAGGGCTAGGGCCCAGCCATATCGTGATATTAACCACAAGAAGGATCCAAAAGCTTGTGATATTTTTGCACCTGGATGTCAAGGAAGAGAAGGACTTGTCTGCTCACAAAGTGAGCACCAGAGTGTGGTGTCAAAGTTGAGTAACGGTGTCAAATCTGTACCATCTTCTAGGTGGGATGCAAGCTTTGGGGCTCCACCTCACAGATCCAAGCCAGCGTCTTGTCCAGAACTGTCTCTGGACTCTGAGAAATCTGTCAGATGCTGCAACAAAGCAGGTAAAGGGCTTGTCTGAGGGATCAAGAAGAGCAAAAGTCAATGCAGTGGAAAAGAAGACTTAACTTTTTCTTCCCTCCTTTTCTGCAGGAGGGCATGGAAGGCCTCCTAGGAACTCTAGTTCAGCTTCTAGGATCAGATGATATTAATGTCGTGACTTGTGCCGCTGGCATCCTTTCTAACCTCACCTGCAACAATTACAAGAACAAGATGATGGTGTGCCAGGTTGGTGGCATCGAGGCTCTGGTGCGCACAGTTCTCCGGGCTGGAGACAGGGAAGACATCACGGAACCTGCGATTTGTGCGCTCCGTCACCTCACCAGCAGACACCAAGAAGCGGAGATGGCTCAAAATGCAGTTCGTCTCCATTATGGACTCCCAGTGGTGGTAAAGCTGTTGCACCCACCCTCACACTGGCCCTTGATCAAGGTAAATAATGGTGAAAAGCCACCAGAGCTGAAACTGAAAACTGGGGCTTTTTAAAATAAAACTTTAAAAGTGAAAAATACTTGGTTTCTGAGGTGTTGGGGATACAATTTTTCTGATGGAGAAGTTGCTTCACTTGAGCAACTTAGTGTTTTCTCTTAAGAGATTTAACAGTTGAGATGAACTGATTGAAAAAAGGAGTGACTGACAGCAAGCACACCTCTCCTGCTCTTTTATTCCCCACCTGTTCCTTACCTGCAGGCTACTGTCGGCTTGATCCGCAACCTGGCTCTGTGTCCTGCAAACCACGCCCCACTGCGTGAACAAGGTGCTATTCCAAGGCTAGTGCAGTTGCTGGTTAGAGCACACCAGGATACCCAGCGACGCACTTCCATGGGTGGGACACAACAGCAGTTCGTGGTGAGTGCCCTCCCCTGACACTGCATCTCTCAGAGTTCTCTCCAGCTCCTTGTTTGCCAGTGCACCTCAGCCCTGTAGTGCTTGGGCTGTTGTCTTATTTGCTCTAGTTCACATTATTCACTGTGTGCTGACAGCTCTGTCTTGGCAGACCTGAGATTTTTCTTAAATCAGAATGCCAAAACCTTGGTTTTTATTTTAATAGTCTCTTAAGCGTTTAATTCTGAATGTTAGAGCTCACATAAATCCTGGTACTGCCTACTCTGGCAAGGCAAGTAATTGTCTACCAAAAAACCAGAAGACCCTCCTCCTTCTCAGAAGAGTGGGCTTATGAATGCTATCACAGCTTATTGCATATTTGCAAGGGTGGTTAGAGCTGTAAAAGTAGTGAGAATTTGTGCAGGCTACATACTTGTTACCTCTTTGGGTTCCAGGTCAGTGTGACAAGATCAGTCTCAATTTGATTATTTTTATCCTGTTAAACACATTAACAAAGTGGGGGCTTGCTTAGCACAGCAAATGGAAGCAGCATCTACAAGTACAGGAGTGTAGTGAATTTGTGCAGAAGCAGGAAGGGACCTCTTTGCTACTGGTAACTGCTGTTTCCAGCTTAGTAACTGCCAGGCTAATCCTGGTTGTAAAAGAGATGGTGTTATCAGAGGGGAAGTTCATAATAAAAGCCACAGAGGGTTCCACTGAGATGCTTCATATGCTGAATTTGGGAGGGTAAACTGGGTTGACTCATAGCAGTGATGTTAAGTTTGAAGGCCAGCAGTTCAAGGGGTAAGTGCAGGGGATGAGTTTGGTCAATTAGTTGAAACTGCTGATTGGCTTTTTGACAGTCACTTAAGAAGAGAGCGTACAATATCTCAAGTTCAAAAATGCCTTTTCTCTCCCTGTCTAGGAGGGTGTGCGTATGGAAGAAATTGTCGAGGGCTGCACTGGAGCCCTGCACATTCTTGCACGTGATGTTCATAATCGAATCGTAATCAGGGGTCTAAATACCATTCCACTATTTGTGCAGGTGAGTACAAGCTCAAGACAGCACTGTAGAACATCTTAGGAGAAGAAGTAAAATAGCTCTTGCACTTCTGGGTAGAACTGCAAAGTCAGAGTGTGCTGAAGAGCTTGTTTCAAGTGGAAGAGCTAAAGAACCCTCATATTTTGTTTGCAGTTGTTGTACTCTCCCATTGAGAATATCCAGAGAGTAGCTGCTGGTGTACTTTGTGAACTGGCTCAAGACAAGGAGGCAGCTGAAGCAATCGAAGCTGAAGGTGCAACTGCTCCTTTAACAGAACTGCTTCATTCTAGGAATGAGGGTGTTGGTAAGTGAACTTGAGGCTGGTTTTGTACTTGTGTTAGAAGAGTTGATCGAAGTCTTGACCTCTACTACAATCACTCTTCCTTTCTGCAGCAACCTATGCAGCTGCAGTGCTGTTCAGAATGTCAGAGGACAAACCACAGGACTATAAGAAGCGACTTTCGGTTGAGTTGACAAGCTCCCTGTTCCGGACTGAGCCAATGGCTTGGAACGAGGTGAGTTCTGTGATCTGTGATTACAGTTCCCTGCTGAGAGGTCACTTCCATGTTCTTCCTCCTAACACCAGTGAAGTAACACCAGTGAAGTGTAGATGCCATCATGTGGTACAGGCCCAGCTTTACACAGCTGTGTGGTGGCTGTACCTTCTTTACTCTGTCTCTGTGTTCAGGTGCAACTGCTTTTTCCCTGGCAGACGGGAAGAGTGCATTCTCTGCTGCTGCCGAGATGTGTAATGCTCATTATGCTTGCTAGTGTGCAAAGCTGTAACAAGAACTTTGTACTTTCCTGTGTTGCTTGTCAAAACCTAATGAACTCTGGATGCAAAAATAGAAACACGAGTGATAAGAGGGAAGCATAAATATAAAACATATCCTGTGAGGCTTCCATCAAGCCAACAATGCAGGATTAGTAATCTTGGCCTGGGAATGCAACTTGTCCTGAGAACTGAGATTTCAGACTTGAATACGTTTGCAGGCTCATTATCACACATGGCTTTTTTAAAAATTTTAATGGACTACACAGTAAACTGAGACTGAAAATCTGTGTGCATGTGATACAGGGAATGCTTCACTCATTCTTTGTTTTCCCACAAATTCTTAAGATTCAGGAGCATAGCTTGTCTTGTTTTGTATGGATCTACTACATAAGGGGCAGTAGCCTTTAATTTGTACTATTTCAGTTTTCCTACCACAAGAATGTATGGGGGGAAAAGCTAAAATTGAATATCACTTTGAGCTTGGAGTTAGGCACTTGCTTCTGTAATTTGAACAAATGGGAAAGGTTGCTTCAGAGCTTTTAAAAGCTCTGTTGCTGGCTTGGGAATATCTAACTTGAAGGATCTGGACAGGTGTACCTGAGGAGTGTTCTAGACCTACCCCATCTTTTTCACTCCCAGACAGAACCCTCCTTCCAGTGATCTGTGGATTCCCAAATCTGGCTGTTACATGCTGCAGATACTTAGCTAAAAAGGCATTTCATGTTGACTGCAGTGCTCAGTGCAGAGGAGTTGTTCAAAGGGATGAGGGGCAAGCTTCACAACATCTTAAACTCAGGATTACCGGTGCTGGCCGAAAGACCCAGTGTTAAAACTGCTTTGTAATTCTTTGTGTACGTGCAGACAGCGGATCTCGGACTGGATATTGGTGCCCAGGGAGAGCCTCTTGGATACCGCCCAGATGGTAGGTGTCTTCCCTTCCCCTTGACTAAACTTTCAATTGGATGAAGTCAAGTCATAGATTTTAAAGGAGAACTGCAAATGGGTGAAGAGTGAATTTACTCTTCAGCAAGGTATTGCAAAGTGACAGGCGGATGGGGAACTGCCGGATCAAATAACCAGTTTCTGCAACACCGCTGGCAGCGCTGAAATGGGCGCTGTATGAACATGCAAAACCAGTGTCTCTTGTCTGAGTCCTGTGGGAACACCTCCTGCTGAGCTGTTGTTTCCAGAAATCTTTTCCACTCCTTACAAATGGACTTGACAATTCCAATAGTGCAGTTTTTCTTTAAAACAACAAAGCTGGTATTGAATGTGTTAGTCTGTGTCTATAGATTTGAACGCAAGCCTATCCCTACGGATTCTGAGCTATTTTTGACTAGTCTTTCAGAAGCAAGTCCACAGTCTTGAAGCCTGGTTTTGCTGCAGTATTGTTGAGTTTTAGTACTGTTGGTTGTGCAGACTAATGGCTTGGCTGGAATCTGCTCATGCTTCTGACTGCAGTGTGCTTTGTCTGCAGAATCCTACTGGAAGGCTTTTCCAAACAATGGAACAGCCGTTAAGGGCAGGCACCAGATTGTGTTGAACTTGGCTGAACTAGAAAACAATTAGATGGCTACACAATCTCCTCACACACTGATACTTGCAGCTTCTGATGCATCTAACATCTGTTAACATTATGCTTTTTTTCCCTCTGCCACCTTTAACTTTCTTAGATCCTAGCTACCGTTCTTTCCACTCTGGCGGATACGGTCAGGATGCCTTGGGTATGGACCCTATGATGGAACATGAAATGGGTGGCCACCACCCTGGTGCTGACTACCCAGTTGATGGTCTGCCAGATCTTGGCCATGCCCAGGACCTTATGGATGGGCTGCCTCCAGGTGACAGTAATCAGTTGGCCTGGTTCGATACTGACCTGTAAATCATCTTTTAGGTAAGAAGCTCCAACCTTGAATTTAAAAACAAAACAAAAAGAGAAAAACAGCTGACTGGACTGAGGACTTGGTTGGCAGGGAGGGATTGGCTCAATTGGGTCCCAGTGTGCCAGAATAATGAATAAATGCTCTGGAAACACACAGTGAGCACACTCCAAACTGACTTCTGCCGTGAAGTGTGGAAGTAATTAACTGTAATGTCTTGTGCACCGGCTTCATGCAGTCTTTATGTGTTACTACAGCCCTTTACAACGCGGGAGCCCTGACACCTGTGTTTTTTCTCTTTGCAGCTGTATCATCTGAGTGAACTTGCATTGATTGGCCTGTAGAGTTGCTGAGAGGGCTCGAGGGGTGGGCTAGTATCTCAGAAAGTGCCTGACACACTAACCAAGCTGAGTTTCCTATGGGAACAATTGAAGTAAACTTTTTGTTCTGGTCCTTTTTGGTCGAGGAGTAATAATACAAATGGATTTTGGGAGTGATTCAAGAAACGAAGAATGCACAAGAATGAATTGCAAGATGGAATTTATCAAACCCTAGCCTTGCTTGTTAAAAATTTATTATTTTTTTTAAATCTCTGTAATGGTACTGACCTTGCTTGCTTTGGAAGTAGCCTTTCTTTTTGCAGTAATTGTTGTTAGGTTTTTTTTTTAAGTCTCTCGTAGTATTAAGTTATAGTGAATATGCTACAGCAGTTTCTAATTTTTAAGGATTGAGTAAAGGTGTAGAACACTAATTCATAATCGCTCTAACTGTATTCTGAATAAAGTGTAACATTGTGTAGCCTTTTTGTATAAAAAACTAGACAAATAGAAATGGTCCAATTAGTTTCCTTTTTAATATGCTTAAAATAAGCAGGTGGATCTATTTCATGTTTTTGATCAAAAACTTTATCTGGGATATGTCTGGGTAGGGGCCAGTAAGAACTGTTTATTTGGAACCTTGTATTGGACAGTTTACCAGTTGCCTTTTATCCCAAAGTTATTGTAGCCTGCTGTGATACAGATGCTTCATGAGAAAAATGCAGTTATAAAATGGTTCAAAATTAAAGTAAACTTTTAATTCATTCTGTGTCAGATTATTTCAGATGACATAGTTTATTTGTGTCTTAAGAAATAGTCTTGGACTTGCACAATCACTTTAGTGGAGAGAGCCAAGAATAATTTGCCTCTTTGATCCCACTTTGGCATAGTTACCCTTCCTAGCCTGGGGGTTTCCTCCTGCAGTCCTCTGAGGCACCAGGCTGCCCCTGCTTTGCTTTGGCAGGTTCCTCAGCTTGGGGCAGGTCTAGCCAGATGTGAGGCAACTCCACTTTGTGCCAGGCGTGCCAGCCCCACATCTCTCTGGGCTTCACAAAGGGCAAACAGCCTTGCCTCAGTTCCCCTCAGAGGTGCCCCAGCACTAAGGGTCAGTGAAGATCCTTTGCTCACAAGCTCTCAGCTGGTTCAAAGCCCTTTTCAGGTGTCCTCAGGGTTCAGCTGCTGTGCGAGACCAGACCTGTGTGTAACTGGCTTCCCTTGAGGCAGCACCTGTGTGACTGCAAGGGGACACGGTGCTGCTGAGACTGCACACGTGCACCGTGCAGCTGTCACCAGCTCTGTGGGAGCAGCACTCCCAGGCACTTCCACTGCAGGCAGCAGTTTGCCAGCAGGCGATCAGAGCAGGCCCTGGCTGCAGAGGCTCCTTGCTCAAGATGCTCAGAGCTGAAGGGAGCCACACCAGCCCTGCTTCCCCTTCTGCTGCAGAGGAAGAGGGCTCACACAAGGAATTCAGCTTTGTTCCTCGCAGCCACACTTGGCTACTCGACTTTACTGTAAAACACTACACCAAATAATAGCTAGCACTTAACTCTTCCCTCTTTTAGTAACTCCAGCTGTTAGTGGTATTTGAAGTAATGTAAGAAAACAGTTCCTGTAAGGCACACAAGGTGAAATCTGTTAACGTGGGGCTGTTTGCTTGCATCCACATACTCTGGGTAACAGAGCTTTTAGAGCAGGGGTGTAGCAGCAGTTCTCACAGGCACGTGTGCTTGGTAGGTGCACTGACAGACACTCATCAACCACAGCACATGTGGACAAGAATTTAACTCTTCACACTCTGGGATCTGCAAGCTCTAGAGGACCTTTTCTAGGGTACCAACTTTTACTGGGGGTTTGACAAACTGCCAGGGTCATCACCACACCTGTTCTCAAAGAACTGAAGCCAGGAGCTTTGGCAGCTGAGCACAACACTCCACCCCGTGTAGCTTAAGCTGTGCAGTGCTAGGCAGAGGGGCACACAAAAGGCTGCTGAGTAGACACCTGGGTAACCTGTATTATCCTTACGTGCCACAGACACAGCCTCTGTGTGAGCACAGTGGTTGGTTCTGGTTGCTTGAGGTGAACAATACTCTCTGTCTTGATAAAAAGGTATCACAAGCATGAGGTGACCCCTTAAGGTGAGCAGCCAAGGCAGTCACTCACCTGGTCCAAAAGATAAATGAGCATTTCTAACAGCAACTTGAAATAGTGAAACACTTTATATTGTGAACTCTACTATTTATTTAACTTACACTTTCAAACTATCAGATACTTCAGCTGCATCATGTAATACCAGCAAAGCAAAGTAGTAACCAAGAATTCATCCTTACAGGGGTTTAAAAAACAAACCACCACCCTCTCCCCACCCCTGAACCAGTTTCCCTCCCTTCCTGAGCCAGCCCAAATTCTGCATAGCTCAGAATGCTAAGTGAGTTACAGCTGCTCAGCTCATCTGGAGGTGTTCCTGCAGGACTGAAGGGCTGAGCAGGGTACACAACCTGCAGATTTCAGAAGGCTGGTCAGAAACGGTTCACTTGAGAGTCTTGATATTTTCATGTCCCACTGTTGTCAGAATTTCAAATGCCAAGGAAGCAACAGCAATGTGAACGTGAGAGCTAGGAATTAAAAACAGTAACATTTACTAGACATCCTCAGGAGAAAAGTTTTGTTCAAATCCCATGTTTGCCTTTATCTGTGCTGGAAAATTCCAAGTAGCCATTAACTGCATTCTCTACTGCCCTTTCTGTTAGGCAGTAACAGAACCAATGATTCTGCCTTGTAGCAAATCTTGAGTAGAAATGAATTTCAGCTCAAATCCTCAGTAACTGCTACCTTACTCAACCTCCTCTGTGAAAAAAAGCAGACAATTTATCATACACCCCATGACTCCTGACACGCACAATTCCAGCTTGACAGAGGGATGATTTTCACACACACACAGAGCCCTCTGCCTGCAGCGCCACTGTGCCCAGGCAGGCATGTCCACTCCAGGTGTTCCCCACCACCTGCAAAGAGGAGTGACTGCCCTTCCAACCACAGCGCTGCACTGGGGCCCTTTGCTTCCTCACCTAAGGTTTCATTATATATCTATTTTGCCCTTTTTTTTCCTTCTGGAAACACGTTTTTTTTCCTACCTTTGGAACAGAGGCTCTAACATATTAGTCCTAGTCCACAGAATCGAGTCGTTTTAGATTTTTTTACAGACTTTCATCCCTTTTCTATGGCTTACAAAGGACATCAGCATATCAATCTGCAACTTCCTTGATTGATGCTAATGAGAATATCTACCAGTATTCCAATAGATACATTTTGGGAATACAGAGCTAACCAGAAAATCCAAATGATCAGTTCACACTGCATAAGCCAGTATCTTAATAAGCAGCTGTTTAAATCAGAAAATTCAGTTATCTGAAACAAATTCATCTTAGCAACTGCCTTCACTGAAGTGAAATAAATGTCCATGATCCCACATTTTAAAGCATGGATTTGATTCCAGGTGGTTAGAAAGCAAAATGGGTTGGTCATGCCATTCTTAAAACTGCCTGTTCCAACTAGCTCATCACTGAGAGTTTGGCAATCTATGGCTGCTACACGGTGGCAGAGGAGCACTGAAAGCAGCCTTCAATCCAACCAGTGCCCTTCTCTTGGCACGTGACTGCTTGGCAGGAATCCCCCTTCTGACACACAGGAACAGGGAGAGATTAGAAACCTGTCTGTAAGAAATGACCAAAGCAAAAACACTCCTCAAGCAACTCAAACCAGTGGCAGTATGTGGGTTGAAGGGCCTGGGAGTTTAGACTACCCTGAGGATGGCTTAGATCCAGGATCTTGGCCGCAGCTGCCTTTAAAACACTTCCAGTTGTGCAGGAAAAACAGAGAGACTCCTTAACCAGGTTCAAAGCACAGGTGAGGAGACCAAGTTTATCAGGTCACAAGAAATATTTTGGAAAAAATGACACATAAGGAAATGTAAGGAGAAGGCAGAATAGCTACTCCTTCCATAACTAAATGTCCATTCAGCTAAGTCTGATAAAGCTTCCTAACTCCAGGCTTCCTCTGCCTGCCTGTTGCCAATTTATGCATGTCTGAGTCCATCACAGCCCCAAGAACCAGGCTGAATCCCTCTCAGTCTCCTCTGGAGGCAAATGGATAGGATATGTGTTCCCTAAAGAAGGAGAGGAGGGGAAATGAAATCCATGTGTTCTCAGGGGCTCCCTTGTTGCTGTTACAGTGCAGGAGTTCGGCACAGCAGAAGCTAACCTTAATGTATCAGAACAGTCCCCAATGACATCAGCTGGAATTTGATCTGCTGGGCATCTTGTGTTAAATTAGAGTGAATGCTGTTTATTTGGGCTCTGTAGCATGTGGTTTTCTGCATACAGAAATGTACAGACTGTAGCAGACTACTGAGGAAGCCAGCAAAGCAGAACTCAAAGACAATGACTGGGCTATCTGGTGCATCTAATGCTGAAATGCTACAAACAGAGTGAAAGTTGTTTCTAACAGAGGAAAACTCTGTCTTCTCCCACTCTCATTTTCAGTGGTGGTGCCTGTGTCTCCCTTGGGGAGAGCTGACATTTTATTTTAGTGAGATAATTTAATGTGTCATACAAAACCCTGTGAGTCAGCAGCTGAGTGTGCAGGAGGGATGCTGACTGCGCTCAACAGGTTTGGTCAGTCCTCGGTGTGCATCTCCTTGCACTCGCCACATCCCAATATTTCCTCACCATGTCTGCCCACACCCCTCCTTCCTTCCAACACGTGGTACTCTGCTATAATGTTGAGGACCCAGTTTTCCCAAAGGCTTGCATTTGGGAGGACAAAGAGCACTGTAAAGATTATCTTAGTGTTTCAAAAACTGACCTCAGAATTACAATTTCTCTATGAATTTCAGTGCAACCAGGAGTGAAATGAAGCCAAACAGCCCACAGCAGAAGCATAAAATTCGTTTTGAGAAGCAGAGAACAGCCATTCATTCATATGTCCAAGGAGATCAGATAAGGGAAAGTCTATTGGAGATGAGCTAAGCTTTGGCCAGTTTGTTGGGAAGAGCACCTCTGTTCTTGCAGAGAAGGCCACGGCATTCCCATAAGTCTTGTGCCTCCTGCAGAAGCCACAAGTATTCTTAAACAAAACCAGTTCTGTTCTTCAGGCGAACATTTGAAAGGAATCAACTTGCAAGTGCATCAACCACAGCTACCTTAACGTGGGGCACAAATGTTGCATTGTGCATGCAGCCCACTCTGCCAAGAACCCTTGACAGAGGGACCAAGGTTTGGAATAAAATATTAAAAAAAAAAAAAAAAATCCACAGAATCGACACATGCACAGAGCCAGACTGTGCAGCAGCTGGAGATCAAAGCGTGCCGCAGGCTCTGACAGAGAGGACTTTGGAGGAGAGCAGTGCAGGGAGGGGGGCCAGGGACAGAAACCTGAGAAGCTCTTACTGCACAGAATTACAGAAGACAATTGCAGACAAAAGAGGAGGCGAACGCTCTCAGCCCTGGAAATTCCTGAAAGCCTGAGGGAACTCACCTGGCAGTTTGGGTTAGGCTCTCTAGAGCTTGGATAAGAGCTTCGCCATCATTCTTCAGGCTCTCCGAGTGCTTCTTGTTTGAAGTTACCTGGAACAAAAAGAAAGAACCTTTACCAAAGGCTTAGCAAAAGATTCCTCTCTGTCATTTTTGTGGGATAAGAGAGAAGGAAACAAGTTACAGCATTTATTACAATTAAATGGAATGTGACATTGAAGAGACCCATGAGAAAGTCCCTTTAACTGAATTTTAGGCAGAGACCATCTAAAATGTCTTGGCTTAGTTAACAGCATTCTGAGTCTTTGTACGTGTGCAAATTCACATATCACAGTCTGCCAATCCTGATTTCATCCTTAGTCTCAAGGCAAATACAAGCTCCATTTAGTGAGAATCCCAGGGATATCTTGGGGAGACAGTTATTTTCATTTCTCACTTCAGGGAAAAAGTAACCAAGCTTCTACCAGCCTTCAGATCAGGACGTGTGGGGTTTCTCTGAGAGAAACCACGTTAAAATCACTGCAAAGTTGGTAACTGCATATGGAATTTTTTCTTGCCCTCATCAGTCATTAGGAGTGTTACCTGCACAGGACTGTCACCTACAGAGCAGGGTGCTGAGTGACCAAAGCTATTTGCCCTATTGTGTCAAATGAATCGTGATTATAGCTGATTTTGCTGCTGGTGTAGTTTATTACATGAATCCACAATGACTAGTTTATTGTTTCTCCAGCCTTAAGTAGTACAACTACACAGCTCCAGACAGCCATACATTTCCTGATGGTTAAGCAGGTGAACAGGAAGGTCACGGGGAACACGACACGAAGCCTCCTGCACTATAGCTTGAACAGACACTGAATACTTGGCAGCTTGCTGAAAAGCTCTTGTATCTCAAAAAAATTACTAAAAAACCTGATTTGTGTGTCAGTTCCTGCTTGCAAAGGTAAATAAATCTTGGCTGAAGAGAAAGGAAAAGGGGAGGACGAGACCAGCTGATTATTTTGATACCGGAGGGGTTAATGCTTGAAACGATGACTTCTAATCCCAAAATCTGGCAAGGACTTGTAAGGTTTAGCGTGCTGTGGCTGGCCCTATTTACCATTGATCAAGCATCTAGGCAACCCGCCTTCACATCTCCCTCTTAAATCACAACAGAAGCTGTACTTACAGCTGCCATCCCACCATAATTTATCAGCAGTGATTCTGCAACAACAGTGTCACTACATCTATAATCGTAACATCCTGTAGTTTAGCACTTAGAGGGAACAGGCACCTGCCTGAAGTAAACCAAAACATATCCTGTGTGTTGGAAAAAACCCAGTGATACTATTTACCTAAGCACAAATCATTGGTAAATCTTAATTACAGATGGTTAAACCTTTTTACTCTGTTGAGGTTTATATCTGATTCTCTCAGTTTATATTTCAGAAATCCAGTACTCTCTATTTGTTACCTGCTAGACACAGAAAATGTTTTGTAATCTGGGTTCTGAATGTGAGAACACCACCATATATAACAGGAGCAATACAGGGAGAAAAGTACTTTCACCACAAGACATTGCTTTCTGTTCCTAAAGAGTGGTCATGCCTCTACCAGACATTTCCCTGCAACTCCTGAAGCTCACCAGCCACTGCCACTTTCCACATTTGTGCCCCTTGTTCATCCTGCATGCTTTAAAAAGCCAAGAGGTCACAGGGAAGGAAGGTCACTAGGACTGGATCTTGCTCCATAAAACTACCAGGTCAAATAAAGGTTACAGATATCTCTCATTCTACTACATCCTAACTTTTGGGTGCTGATATTTATAAAACCCTCACGGTCCCTTCAAAAAATAGCCAATGGCATCGTATAGAGAACATTCAAAATATGCTCAACTGTAAAATCTGGTATGAAGAAAAAGGTTTAATTCCAAAATTATCTATTTCAAACAATAACTTAGTCCAGTCACAGGGTCTGACTGTAAGCCTGTCCATGCTGCAGCATGTCTTCTGCCACTATTAAGAACACATTTCTGTGCACACAGTGCATTTGAATAGAAAGGATGAAAATGGCTTTATATGCACAGAAATTGTAGAAGACTGAAACAGAAACACCCATGAGATCATCTCACCACCTTGCTGTTAGACTTCACTGTGCAGAGCAGCTTTCAACCACAAGCAATGAGCTCCCACGGTATCCATCCACAGGGGCTACTCCCCAGGCTAACAAAATGCTTCAATAAGATCTTTCAGCAGTAAAAGTGGTAGCACGAGGAGGGAAAGGATCAGCATGAGCTGCCTCCAGTCTATTTAAATTAAGCATAACCCAAATTTAGAACACAAATTTTCTTGAGAGTGCCAACTATCAGCCTCATCCAAGCCAAGGGATGCTGGTGAAGAACCAACCTGTCCAGTTGGCAGTGCCATCTATGCCCACAGAGAATTCACCCAGACCAAACAGGGTTGCACAGATTTACATAGGGGGCTGGAGCTTCCCCACCAACTCTTTATCGCCAGTGTCCAGAAAAATTCTTCCTATCCATCACCAGGAACTCATTCCATGGACCTGGGAGGGGACCAGCTCTATGTTAGCAGGAAAATTGCAGGCTGAATACAGAGTGAGCTGCCAGCACCCAGAAGCCAGCTCAGCCACAGCTGCCTATGATTTTTGTCAGCATTCCCATGCTCTGATCACTGGCTCTTATCTGCTCTTTATCTTGATCTGAGTAGATCTGATTGCTCCCTGAGCAATTTGAGGGTCTCTTGCACACAACAGATTACATCCTGCTCCACAGGAGCTTGTGAGAAATATTATCTCAATCACTGTTCATTTTCAAGATCAAACTTTACTCATGTTACTTAGAAACTGTTCCAGTTTCATCTTAATTTTGTTCCATAGATTATGATAAATTATGACAGGACATAAAACCACCATTCACCAAAATTTGAGAAATTAAATGCATTTTTCACTTTGTTATCTTTTCTACCCGCCATTGTTGTGCCTTTTATCCACACCAGTTGTAGTTCTCATTCATTTGGAATTTTAACAACTAGTTTAATGATCTCTTGTAATATTGCTGTTTGTTAGGGCTGGCTGCAACACAGATTCAATGACATAATCAATAGTTATTCCTTTAATTAAAAATGTAATTAAATCTCAGTTTAGTTGTACACTCACTGCAATTGAACAAGAATTTCAAAATTACTTTTCTTTATTAAGTCCACAACCATTCAGCAGCTCTGCTCTCCTCAATCCTGTTAAACAAGGGTGAACCATAAGGAATACCACGGTTGATGTGTAACGATTGGTATTTCCAAAAATTCAAGGAAACTATTCAGATATTATGGTGCTGCTAAAGATGAATGCAAGAAAAGTTATAATATAAAACATTTCCATTGGAATATCTACTTAAATAATAAACTGAAGAGCTTTGCATTCTTACTCTAAGAATGGATTTTTGAAATTCAAATTTGAAGAAAGCATAGAAACTTAAGGGGAAATTACTTCTGTTAAGGTTGGTTTCATAATGCTGAACTGCTTTCTCTGATTAGTTTTAAGTCACATTTTGTAATTTACAATGGAGAGAAATTACCTAGGCAGTAAACTACTCTCTCACCATTTTTAAGAGAAAGAAATTCTTTGTTGAAATTTCAAGTGAACTACAAACTTAATGTCTGTGAAGTAAACTGGAAAATAATGCAAAACCAAGGAGCTTTTTATTTGAAACTTTTTCTTGGTAGAAGAAAGGTCTTGGGAGCATATTCAGCTTCAAGTATTATCTTCTCAAATAAATAACTGCTGGGGATGTTCACCATTTGCATGCTCAACAGATGCTTTCCTACAAGCTACTACCTTGCCTTGTATACACAGATACAGTCAAGACACCTCTAAATGTACCTCTTTCTCACAAACTGTTTCTTTCTCTTTCCCAAACACACATATTTAACCTCATAACACAATGCTTCCTTACATTTTCATCAAAATTTAATGTAATTAAGCTAATTACAGGTACTCAGCTCTTGCTCAACTTTACTGGCACAGGCTGAGAGCAGCCATATGGGTAACGCAGAAGCTGCTGTGGGTTGATTTATCAGACCTACCAGATACTCACAGGTCCAATGTCAGCATCACCTGAATATTGACACATGCTGTGAATAAAGTATCACTTATCCCTTGCTGGAAGCTTTTCTGTGAATGGAACTCGTACCTTCAGCTAATACTGCAGGAAAAACAATCAGCAATATATTTTTTCTATGGACTAACTGGAATCCTATGTAGGACATGAAACATAATACTAAAAATTAAGTTTCCAGATTAAAAACATTAAGAATTGAGAACATTCCTATTGTCCTCTAGACATTCTTTCAAATAATGTCTTCATAGTAAAGTGCTGTTCCTGCAATTTTCAATATGCATCTCAGACTTCTCATTCCTACTTCCATCTTCGACTGTCTGAAGGCACTGTCAGTAGGACACAGAGCCTTTCATCCCCAACCAAAGCTACTGTTTCAAATGTCATCCAGGCTGGTGGTGACTGAAAGTTGATGGCTATTCACAGCTGCTTAGTGTGACCTTATTCCCATTTTTTAAGGAACAATTGTCAAGAAATATAGTGGTGTTAAAAACATTGCTATAGCTGATATGACAGCCCAGCAAATAAGTCAATGGGATAGTAACTTCAGAAATGAGGCACAATGCCTGGGCTGGAGGGGAAAACCTTCTAGTGTTGTGACCTATCTTATGCCTATCCCAGAGCATTTAATGGTACTTTTTCTCCCAGGCCGTCAATGCTGAACTATTCACAAACACTGCAGTAATCAAATAAATCATGTCACTTGGTTTGTCATTCTAAACTCACAATGACATGGCCAGAAACACGTAGCTCAATGGAGGAGCACAATAACCAAGCAAATACTGCAACCAGGGACTCACACAGGTGAACTAAAATGAACAGATTCATTGGCTGTGGACTTACTAAATATAATAATTTATTTCCCTATAAATTGCTCTCCAAACATATACACTAAGCTGGCAGTGCCCAGAGGAATTATAATAAATGAACTCATCATTCTCCATGACGGATCAGGTGAATCTCTCACTTCTGTAGGCTTGCACACACTTACAAAGTAATGTAGCCCTACCTTTGTGCACTGAAGGGTCAGACCCAATAAAGCCTTTGGAGCCTACAAAGTAGAGGCTGTGATGATGACATTTAATTATCAGCCCCCACAGAGGAATCCCAAACAGGGACTGAGATACCTGCACAGTGCATGGGAAGTGCTGCTGCTGCTGAAGGGCATGGAAATCTGTTGAGAATGAAGTTACCCAAATTCACTCTCTTCTCTGGAGCTCAGGTTGCTAACACAGCCAGTGAAAGCTCACAGTCCAGACAGCACAGACCACAGTGCCTTTTCTCAGTGCTCCCTCAGCAGGCTATGGGTTCCTGTAGTCCTCCCCCCTTTTCTAGGCAAGTGAGGGTCACATTTTGTTGGTGCAGCACGGTTTGCATTAGATGGGGAGAGGCAGGGAGGTCTGGATGGTTCCCACACAGGGGGTGAATAACATGGGGACTTGGCAGGGAGGCAATTGGCAGCTTGGTTCTCCAGGTAGGAGAAGTTAGACATGAACTCCCATTTACCAGGGAAGTACTCTAGCTATCAGGGCAATTTTGCATCTGTGGCAGCAATTTTCTAAAATTCAAAAGCAAAACAACTAAAATTAGCAACAAAAATCCCAGTGGTCTTTTGTGGGGTGTTTAATCTGACATTAGTTACACGTGCTCTCAACATGTCTGTGGGATAGGACCCTCTAAAGCACCAAGGTGCAGCCAATTTACAGGTTGTTTAATGAAAATTAATGGTAACTCTTGGCAGCCCGTGCTGGTGTAGCAGAGGAACATCCAAGGGCACTGTGCTTACAGGGACATCATATGCTCACTAGGATGGCCACAAGTTATTTTTGCTCTCCACAGTGTAGGAGAGCTCATTCTAAAAGGGTAAAAACCTTCACGGCATTGCTTCTTTGCTACTCTTCTCTCTACACATGGTTCCAGCTGGAGAGAAACACAGAATGTGTGTGTGGGAAGAACAAATCAAGTTGGACAAGTTATATTTATGTTACTAATTGCCAAGTCATTTGAACAGGCCTGAGCAATGCTGCTGGACCATAAAAACAAGAAATGAAACTTACAAAAGCATGAGTGTTCCAGGTGTGCTTTGGCAAGCATATTGCAGTCAGGGATTGCAGGCACACAATTACAAAGACTTTGTGGCCTTCAGATCCTGCAAATACATGTGAAAACAAGCAGGTATCTGTGACCAAAAAAACCCCAACCCAGACATCAGACAGCTTGGCTCTGATTTTAGAGTTCAAGAGTCCTTTTTTTCCTCTTTATGGATAAAATTCTTGTTCCACTGAAGTCAACAAACACCTTTTGATTTTGATAAGGCCAAGATTTCATTCGAGGTGTTTTGTTTTCTTCTAATTTGTGTATGTGTGTGGAGGTTTATTCTAAGTTCAAAGCCATTCCTACGGGTAACTTGGAACTGTCCCAGTTTCCCGGCAGTCTGAGCTCCACACTAGCTCGAGGACTATTCACAGACAGACAAGGAATGTCTCCCACATGATAGATAGTTGTTAATTGATTTTGGATGTTTCTTGACACCTAGTCACTCTGAGGCTACTCTCTGCCCTTCAGCATATACATTTTGCACACAGAGGCATGCTCTGTGATTGTTGTAAAATTGTGAAATTACCAATTCTAAGGGGTTTTGTCTGAACATAAGAGAAGATTTGTAAAACTGCAGGGTAATTATTGAACAGAAGGTACTCTCTGTCTTGTTTGATTTTTAGTGGTTTTATTGCAAGTGGTGTTCTCGGCTTGCTTTCAGATATGTCTCTACAATCCAGAAAATATTCATTATTGCAGTTTCTACCCTTTTTAATGAGTGGTTTTAAAATATTTGACTTAACAGAACTGGATAGGGCAATCTCTTTACATCCATTATACAACCAGCTGACCACAATAGCTTTATTAGCAAAAGTAAACTGCAGTTCTGTCTGGCAAAACATGGCTCAAAGGTGCAACAAGGGGACTTCCATACAGGGCTACACTGTTGACAAGTTATGCATGCTCAGAAGCCAGCCCAACATCTGTATGACATTGTAAATAAGCACTTGCCATCCTGTTGCTGGTGATCTCATCTGCAATCACAGGTTCATCTGTCACCTACATGCCAATGACTCCCTGAGGTACTTCAGACCAGTTTCACTCTGTCCAAACAATGATCCCAGCCAGCCTCAAATATCAGCTTTCGCCAAACTGGGCCACATACTAAGCTTACACAAAGCTTGCAATCCCTTGATCCCTCTTCCTGCAGCTTCCAAGCAGCTGTCTGTCTTCACCTTGCTGGAACTGGTGAGACCACCACCTCCCACGTACCCCTCACCCTGGTAGTCTCTTGTAACTTCCTCCTTATACAAGAAACAGGGAAATCCACTGAAAGGACTTTTTTATTACTAAAGTTCAGATCCTACATTTATGTTTCTTTAGGAGCTGTTATAAAGGCTCCTGGTTGTTGTGGAGCAAAGCAAACTAAAAATAGTTATGAACAAAGACTAAAGCAACACACAGATACACTGCCCATCTAGATTTCCTCTCAAGTTCATCATTCTCTGAATCTCTCACGTTCAAGTATCCTTCATAGTCTTTCTCTAATCAGATTTTCTCCTAAAAGAGCTTCCGACAAGTAACTCCCAATACTTCTTAAATGTTGATTCCCATAACTCTTTTTCCAGTGACACTGTCTTTTATGGCCTCATAATTCAATGTGGGAATAAGATCCTTGAATTTCAACATCTGTCAACCCTTATGACTCCCTGTAAAACCACAAAATAGTCTAATAGCAAAGGTTTTTTTTGAGTTATATGAAACTTTCATTGATGTGCTCCATGTGTTAGGGATGATCTTTACTTTCACACATTCTTTTCATGTTCATCTAGTACAGCTAAATGGAGATCTTTCACTCACACATTTGTACGCATGCAAACCTTTGCCTTTGCTTTAGTGACTGCCTTATCTCAAACTATGGCTGGTTTTCCATCTTATTTTCTCTCCCCTAGGGAGAGAAAAGCTGGGGAGTGGTAAAGCAGCATGGTGGGCACCTGGCATCTAACCAAGGTTCAGCCCACCACACATGCTTTGACAATTCAAATAATTTCAACCATTTACACACATGTAAGGGTAAGAATCATTACCACAGATAACTCATCTTCTCGTTATTAGGAGAGCCAGTGACACCCAGAACATACTGGAAAGCGCTGACCTTTAAATGGCAATTACTATACAGGAGAAGTATGCAAGCAACCAAGTAATTACCAATTTAATAAATGCTGTTATGTCTAAGGACACAAACCCTTGAACAGCTATGCAGCAATGCTCAGGTGAAGTGCTCCTCATAAAGATAAGACTACTATGCCTTGATGAAGGCAGAGTGATGTGAACAGAGCTGTCCATGTTGACTCTGCAATTCAAGTCTAATCCAGTAGGCAAAATCCGTAACTGCCCCTGAGCAGAACCTCTATATAGCATTGATCAACTTCCATGGAGGGTGAAGCTAAATTAGATGTCTCATGCTCACATTTCTCATAATCTGGACTTGAACACAAGACTCTAAAACTACACATCTCTACAACTTGGCTTGATGAGTTAGATTTACTATTCCATGAAAAGCACAAATATGATGAGTTAAATTAAGAATTAACACAGATTATGAAAGACTCATTTGTAAAGAATAAAAAGAGTAGCCATGTCTGGTTAGAAAAATCGTTCTGAAGTACAATTTTGAGCTAAATATTAAAGCATTAAACATTAGTTCCTTTGCAGCCCCTACAGACTGATTTCCAGGGACGCATAAAACTCGGACACCTTGAGGTTTTCCTTAAGTATCAAACATGGATAGTCGTGCATGTACAGGAGAAAAAACAGAAGCATCTCTCCTCCTGCCAAAATTCAGAAAAATGCTCTGAAGATTTTTGCTATTGGGGGAAAAAAGGATCAGTGTATTCATGCTTCATGTAAAATGCAACTAGGAATGTAAATGACTGAACAGGGATATAAGTCTATAAAACACCAATTTCTGAGGAAAATTATGCTTTGTATAATGGTTCAATTTCCATAAAATTGTAAAAACTGTCATAAAAACAAATGGACTTCTGAAATCGATGCTTGCTTATTGTCATGTGACAGATGGCTCTGGCTGCCTGGCAGAGAGCAAACAGCTACCTCATTGGTTCTCACTGACCTTGGAGAGAATAATTTTAGTCTGTTTTTCATTTAACAAGTCCAGTTGCATTTATGTATCTTTACAGCAGCAAGTCAGTCATCCACGTGTAATTACACAGAGGAGGTCAAAAGGAAGTAATAGTGATGAGCCCAACAGATGACACAGCTTGGCAATCTCAACAGTATTGCACTATGTAAAATTACAGTGCGCTGAAACACCAAACAAGTCCAGCAATACTTCTGTGCCCACAGAAACAATGAACTAGGACTCCATAACGAAAACAACTGTGATAGTCATTGGGAATTACACTGGCCTTGAATTAGGAATTGAATAAACAGGTTGCAGGTTTCAGAACAACTAGTTTCACTACACAACCCAAAGCCAAACAGCTGTCTGTGTGAAAAGAGCCTATTTCTCACTGCTAACCATGGCAGCATTGCTTTTTAGACAGCTCCTGTACCTATTCATAACCATACTGGGCTCCTAGTACCCAAATATCAGCACAGTGATAATTGCTGGGAGTGTATCTCAGAAAGCAAACATATTCCAAACAAATGGGTAAGTAGCTTCCCCCAGGAAGTTGAGTCTGCAATATGCCGGCCACTGGAAAAAGGACTTCTCATTCTTGGTTCTCTCCAAAATTAAGAACATATCCCACTTTTTGATTTTCCCATCCTCATCAGTGTCATTAAAGAGCAGCTGTTGCAGATCGACTGAAGAATGTCAGTTGTGAAAACAACCATCAACCAAAATACCAGTCCAAATGTGCACTTAACATAGACACACGTATACTTACAGACTTACACTACCTATTCCAAATAAACATAATAATACTTAACACAGAATGAATGGTTCAGTAGACCAAGTTGTGAATAAGCATTCACAGCTACCTCAGAGGTCCTCCTCCCTCACTGCACCTCACACTGCAGATAATCACAAGTCGTCAGTACATTCAGGTTTTGGGTTCTGTCAACACTTGCCTGTCCATTAAGTTGTGTTTGTACTCCACACACTTCATCATTTATGAGCCCTGCTGTTTTAGTGACATGAAGAAACAACTGATTTGATGAGTTCACATCAGTTTTCTTCTCTGCCTCAACTCACACTTGGCTGACTATCAGTTTCATCAAGGACAGGCAGGAAAAGGTTCCTGGGGGAGCTTTCTTAAGCTTTTCTCCATTTGTTGAGTTTTAGCTCCTGTGCATAAGAGAAATTCTTGAGAATATCTCCAACATAATACCATCCCATTGTCCTTTATAATTATATTTCAAAATGCAGATGAATATAAACACTGTGGAGTTTCCTTGCTGCGACTGCAAAAACAAATGGGCTTTAAGACAAGGTTAAATGATTTCCAGCAGAAAATTGCAAAGAGAAGTCACCCTTTTCTTTCAACACAGTGCTGTGCAGTCACCTTCATCTTTTCTTATCAACTGCCATTTCCACACATGCATAAAGTGCTCTTACGTTAGGATCACAATCTTTAACCTGGCAGTCTTCTATCAACAATAGAGGAAAAGGATTCAAAGGCTGCGAGTCCAACATGATGTCTCTAACTAGTGGCATGAATGGCAACATAATCCTTTACTGTTAATTACAGAAGTCAGGGAAGACCAACACTTAAGGACAACACTATTTAAGGACAAAACTCAAGTAGCTGGTAACTCATCCCTGGCAGTATAAGAAGGGTGATGCATGACAATTCTGCATAATATGTGGCAGAAGATGGAACGAAGGGAAAAAGACTGGCTGTCTGTGCAGGCCACGGCCATGGTGAGGACAATTTTGCCCCAATGCAAATGCCCAGTTGTGATTGCCAAAGTGGGACAAGGCAAGGAGGAATATACCACAGTGTCCAGAAATTCATGTAGAAGTTATAAAACATCTGTTTAAATTGTTTATCCTCTCCACATAGAAAGCTCTGTCTGGCAC
Source organism: Brachypodius melanocephalos (assembly GCA_013398615.1). Classification (NCBI taxonomy): domain Eukaryota; kingdom Metazoa; phylum Chordata; class Aves; order Passeriformes; family Pycnonotidae; genus Brachypodius; species Brachypodius melanocephalos. The sequence goes on along the minus strand of VZSR01001283.1, from coordinate 39,825,357 downwards.
TGTTATCACATATACTCCAGCTTATCTCCTCCTAATTTAAGCTAAATTAAAATAATGCAATCAAGTAAAGAGTCAAGCAATCACAAGCACTTCAGCTAAAGCAGTTCAAGAGATTACCAACTACTTAGCTAGAATGTGAAACCTATGTACGTATGCACTCACTATGTGGTACTGTTAAGTGGGCTGGCTTGAACCACCTCTGTTGGTGATTTACAGTGATTTATTTCAGCCTGTGCTGTAAAAGATGGGGGGAGCCCATGCAGGTGGCTGTGTTACCTCAGCAAAGGTAGTATTAATTTCCAACTGAACAACAGCTTCTTCGACTCCTTTGCCTTGATGGCACCATGATGGATAATTTTTTAATGCATCCTTATTTTCATAAAACATATTTTAATTAGTTAAATTAGAGATTCGTTATGTTATCAATTGTGTGGTCCAAAGGGGTTTTGTCGAGTTTAGTTGCTACAGTAAAAAAAAAAAAAAAAATTTAAAAAAAAAAAAAAATCCCTGCTCCAACTCTCTGCTCCATTTCTTTTTTTCTTTTGTCAGTGGTTCCTGTCCCCAGAGCAGGAAGAGGAGAATAAGATCCCTGTTTCAATCTCACTTGCTCTGGTTCCAAGTTTAGCTGGAACAGCGAATGAAGGTGTGACTGCACAAATGCTGACCTGAGAGAGGTCTGTGGAGTAGAGACAGCAGAGAGGCAGGACAGTGCAGCAGAGGCAGTGGTGGACCATGCAGGACAAACTCTACTGCTGCCATCTCAGAGCCTTAAGCTCACAGACTTTGTCACTAAAACGTGGAGATAAAGAGTAGAAAGATGAGAAGAAAAACTTTCAGCAAAGTACATAGCAAAGGCAGAATCAGTCCTGCAAACACAAAATCTGATGAATTTCCGAAGAAAACCCTTATCCTATAGGAAGTAATTTAATTTTGATTTGAGGGCATTCTCTGGATGACAAACTGACCGTTTCTCTTAGTAACTCTAAAACAGCAGAGATTGACCTTTGCATTCTCATTTTGATGCTTATCTTGAACAAACAGCCTAGAAGTCAATGTCTACTGAGAAAAAATTAGGGAAGTGACTTTTCTCTAAAAGTGCAAAGCAAGTCCTAGGGGAAAAAAAATAATAAATATGAGGCCAGCAGCTGTGGCTGAATGTTAACCAGCTTTGTGATGCTGTGTTTATTTTGCCATGAAATGCTTGCTGAGACAAGTTAAACTTCAATCTTGAATTACATGATTAAGCCTTTCAGAGAGAAAGCTTTTGTTATCTCAAAATAAACTGTAGTTCATTATGAGCAGAGGAACAAGCATTTTCTTATTTTATACATTTTTGCTTTTATTTCGTGGGTGAATGTGGTATTCAGGGAATGGATAGCACTGACCAAAGGCAACCCTGTTGAATGCCAAGGTTCTGACAAACTCTGCTCACGTGGATCGAGCAGTGAATCTCACACCTGGCTTACAGCACTGTCACTTCTGCAGTCTTGGCTTCAGCTGAAGAGCCAGTCCTGTCCAACAGTGTAAAAACCAGCTACCCACAACCCAGCTTTCAGCTATGATCTAATCAGGCTGTGAACTGGTTATCTTTCCCTCTCATTTTCACTTTGACTATGGAAAAAAAATCATAAAGCACTATTATCACATGAAGGTAACTCAAAATAAATATGCACAGCTTACAAATAAAGCATTTTTAACTTCATAAAGCAATTTGTTTTCTTTTAGAGGTTTCAAGTGAAAATTCCTCACACATTTTTGCTGATGTGCAGCTAATTGCACCAGTGTTTTGCATTTGCCCTGGCACAATTACCATTAACAAGGTGTGCCTTAAAATTAGATGTTGCAGCCCTTACACTTAACTTGATTAGGTCAATAATTTAAATATTAACAGTTACAGAAATGCAAGCAGAGAGATTCTTGTTAAAGAAGAAGTCATTACATACTCTTACACTGTATTCTTTAAAAAACATAATGGTTTCAGATGCAGAATGAGTACCTGGATGTCTGCCACAACATCCTGCCTTTTGCTCCTGTGCTCACCAGTCTTACAACTTTGTCCTCCAGGACAAGGTGACTGAGTCACACTGCAAACTTAATCATGTCACAACACAAAGCTGATGTGATGATCTCATTACTGTTCCAGGAAAAGGAATAAACTCAATTCCTGTTGACACCAGCAAATGCAGCTTTCAGCAAAGACCCACAAAGGCCCTGACCACATAACAGAGAGAACAAATAACATCAGTGGCAGTCTATTAAGGAAATTAATATTGTAAGCAAGATAGTGACAATGAGACTTTTAAAGAAAGCCTCAGTGCTTTGTCAGAGGATTTCTGAATTTTAAAGGAGATTTTGAAGGATAGTTGATTCAACCAAGTCTATGATCCTTTTTTTGGTAAGTTTAAGGTACCTGGAAATTGCCTTTACGCCAGGATAAAAATAATTTTGTACATTAAAGAATAGATTTATTGCACTGTTTCATGCACTCAAGCCAACCTAAATTGGCTAAGAGATTCATTTTGAAGCTCTTTACCCTTTTTTAAATACTATTTTTGGATTACTCCCTAGCATAATATAAGACATGTAGAAACAAAACCTAAAATAACTAAATATGACTTAAAAAGAATACCTGTTTGATCAAAGCCCCTAGCTCACCTGTGTTGCTTTTTTCAGTTTGGGGTGTCTTTTTTTTTTTTTTTTTTTTTTTTTGTAAAACTAACTAGCAGGAAGTCTTATCTTCTGAGAGTTGCACTTAAAACTGATTGCTTCTAAAGATTTGAAGAATGATTGGGATTATCATTCTAAAACAGTACCCAGGGGAAGTGGGTGGATCAAGGGATTGCTAATGAGACATTGAGTCTTTCACATCTAAACGGCTGATTTAAATTCAACCCAACACAAAGTTCCCCCAACTGATGGACATCTGATGATCTGTAAAAAATGAGGTGATGTTCTCACTCTATTCTTAGAAAATACATGTTGAACTGCCAGGAAAATCATCACTCTTTGCAGTGAAACCAGGAAGTGAATTGACAATGAAACACTTTAAATTAATTTTTATCCCTCAATACAGTAATATAAAGCAGGCTATGGCTTTCTGGATCAGGTTTACTTTCCCCAACCTGCTCAAAATAAGTTTCAGCCTCTAAGGTTACTACAGTAAAATCAAATAAAACATTTTAGTAAGGTAAAAAATATTATTTCACTTCCAGAGTAGCTATATTAGGCTTTAATGACTTATAATTTACAGAAAGGGCAGTGGTAGATGTTAATGAGTGACTCATGACTTTCTAGTACGCTTTTCTGCAGCAGCAGTCATTATCTCATGTCAGTTGCTCAGAACATAGCACTCTCTAGTCCTCCCTCTCATTTAATAAAAGCCAATTAATCATTTCCAATCATTTACGTACTCAGAGAATTTAGAATCTAGTTTCACTCATAAATTACAGTAAATCTATCATTTTAATTAACCAACTAGTCATAGCTGTTCTACAGACACTTTGTTTGCGTGAACACGCTTTAGCCTATGAACTATTTGCAACCCTCATTACTGTGATTCTTGGTTTACTAATGGGATTTGTGACAGATCAGCTGTATGACACATTATTTTTTCTCTGTGCTGACTGCTGGGTCAGATTGAGAGTCCATCTCCTAGGCCTCAAGTTCTTTGCTCTTGGTACATGACAGGACTATCAGTCTCAAATGGCTACCATGTAAACCAAGCCACAGCCCGAACAGGCGGAGGGACTGATCTTACCTGTATATGAATCTGTGGGTTGGGCACACATTAACTGATACAACATGACCAGAACCTGTTCCACTCATACTTCCTTCTCATTCTTCCCTCTTTCCTTCCTTGCCAAAATTGCTCTTTCCCCCCATAATCTGAGCCCCTTCTCTCTGCAAGAACTTCCCTCATGATCTACATGCACAAGGAGAACACACCAGTTACCAGAGCAAGACCCAACCATGTGCTGCTGGTATTACATGGAGTGGGGAACACTAGTAAAGTTCTTCATTGTGGTGTTTTTCAAATGATTCCTCTATAAAGTTCATGTCTTACCCAGGAAAACAGCTTCTTCCTCTGCTAGGTCCCAGGACAAATGTAAAGAGATTGTCCCTTGGACCAGGAAGAAGGAATGTGGTCCTTTTAAATAATGGAAGTCGCTGACTATCCATAGATGTTTCCCTCCACAGTACCATCAAAAAGCTCCAGCAGGTTTTAAGGTGCTGCTTACAGCAGGTTTGCTTACAGCTGGCCAAAGCCACCAAACACAAGAAACGTTCCTTAGGAGGGGTAAAGAGGGACATCTTGAGAGAAGATACCATTTCCTCTCCTGCTAACCCTCTCCCCTACTTTCTTCCCCATGTGCACTGCCTTATGTATCCTGATCATTCCACACCCAGTTTTCCCAGCCATCCCTCCACAGACACCCATGAGCAGGTGCTGGAAATTTGTCCTAGGGGACAAAATCAGCCAACTTAATTCATGACAGGGGCAGGTCCCTTCACATCATTAGAAGAGGTCACTGCTGCACTCATCACCTATGTCCAGAGACAGTGATATTAAAAAGGTAACAACCACCAATATCAGAACCCTTGAGTCCTTGAGAAAGTCCTAGATATGGTCCTCTGGAATACAGCTGGTGAGAAGAAAGAGACCATCTTAGAAGATGCCAGAGAAAAAATCCATTCTAAAGATACAAGCACTTGGCTACCATCTTTCCATAAAATCAAGGTCTTGGGTCTGATTTCTGTCATCTGAGGTAGGAAAGATTCTCTGCCTTTCAATTAGGTCTTCACCTAGATGCTGAAACAACACCAGCACTCAGTGTTTATCTTCCCTGCCTAAACCTCCTCTTACACCTCCAGCTGTTCCCAGTCACCATTTGTGGTCAATCCCACAAGGCTTGGCAAGAGCCAGAATGACCTGGATCCAGAGAGAAAAGGTGTACACAGAGAGCCCTTTCTTATTGCATTTCCTGTGGATCTGTTAGAGGGGTGTAATTCTCTGCCAGGAGGCTGCTAACAAGCTTCCTGGTACCCTTTTATTCTTTGAAGAAGTAGATGTACATGTATGCTCCAATCTCCTCCCAAAGATGCTGGATGTGTGATCAATGTGCCTCAGCCCAGTGGTCTTTCCGGAACCAGACTTTACACTCTCCTATCACTCAAGGATGGAAAAGGCAAGTGCTTTTAGGCTCCTGGACAACAACTTTAGGCACTGGATGACAACTTGCCAGAGCCCTACACCAACTGGCCCTTTTCCGGCTGCTGCAGCACAAGGACTGGCACACATCTTGGCTACATTCCAGCACCTAAACTATGAAGAAAAGATATTTCCTTCCTATGAAGCCCAAACTTCCAAAAAGCCTCTACAAAGCCTATCTCATCTGATTGGCTATTGTAATAATGACAGAAGGCTGACCTTAGCCAAAATTAGGAACTTGTGTCCATGACACCAGGTAGCAGTCCATAAAAGGGCCTGACCAGCCACAGGGGAGCTCCTCACTCATTTCTGGCTTCATGGGCATTTTTCTTGAATCAATCTTCAGCAAGCCTCAAGGCCTGTATAAGAGTCAGGAGGATTTTTCTCTATATACATTATTCGGTATTTATCATTGCTGAATGTTACAGCAGTTGTCACCCATTCAATCAATTGTCTCCAACTCTTCATCATCAGCCTTAGTTTTGAGTAATTTTGCATCATCAAAAAACCTTTGTCATATCATTCTATATCTCCTTTTCCAGGTTATTTATAAATGCATTGCAGAGCAAAGATTATGGTGGGCTTATAAAAATAACCTACATTTACGCTGCAATACTAGCCGTTTTTTATTTTCTACCATTTAAGTTGCTATTAATGTATGAGAAGAATTTCTCCTTCTCATGGCTTCTCACAGCTGCTTTTGAAAGTTCTACTGAGAAGCCTTAAGAAATGCCTTTTCAAACTCCCAGTCCACTATGTCAAATGGGTTACAATTCTTCACACACTATTGACTCACTTGGAGGAACTGGATAAGTGTGACTTCCCTCCACAGACATTATATTGATTCTTATGTAATCTGCTGTATTTATCATTCTGTTTACCCATCCCTTCCCTATCATCATGCCTAACAGTTCAGCCTTACAGAAGTCAGCGTTAATTGCCAGAATAATCCCTGGAGCCCTTTAAAAATGTTAGTTTAGACAATGGTTTACCTGACAGGCTGCATATCAGAACTATGGGCTCAACAATTTATTGGACAATTACCATTGGGACCAGCTGACTTGTTATTACTCAATTAGTCAAATAGTTCTAAAATACCTTTTTAGACCTTAATGTAACACCTTAATTTTTTTTAGACAATTCTATATACTGAAAAACCAGATCAAGATGATCAAACTATGTGATAGGCAAAAATCAAAGTCTGAAAAGTGATCTTTGTAGTATAAGTCCAAGACTTTCCCTCTTCTTCAGAGAATACTTCATATGTCAGTCTAGAAAGTGAATTCTTATGCAAACTTACAGTAATTCCTCAAAATCTTTGTAAATAGTGATGACTTACTACCTCCATTGCAGATGATGTATGTTCACTTGGTGAACATTTGATCTATTAAGGAGAACTACCCCTGAACAAGAAGATTGGCATCTTTGTCTCTTATGAGACAAGTTTTTGAGAAGTACACACCTCAGAGTACAACCTGGATGACTGACCTTGCTAAATAACACACACTAATCAACTTGGTAGAACAACAAAACCAACGACCTAAACTACCACTGTGCATTTCCAACAAGCTTTTTTTAGCACCTCAATATTTACAGACATAAACATTCTAAGACAGATAGAAGATTGCAGACAACAGGAAGTCTTCTGATGGACACCTCATATGAAGGAAGGCTATTCCATCAGCTTGAAATTATTTCTTGTAATTTCCCTTGAAAGGTTTCCTGGATAAAGCTCCTGGAGATACGACACCTTCTAATTGTGTCCATCCTTTATCACATTTCCATCCAAAAATTTCATACACCAGAGGAACTGTCCACAAAACTGACACTCAGAGGGACATTTCTTGTATGGTGCCATTTCTGAATTTGCTCAGGGAAACAGAAATCAGAGAAGTTTTTGAAGAGCATGTTCTCATGCATTTGTAGCATATCTATGATGAGGACACAAATATATCAGAACAGCGTATCTAGCTTTTGACTCTGAACAAATTATGGGTGTATTTGCTCTGGTTAAATGTGAGCACCACTAGGAAGCACTTTTTGAAAGGGTAATAAGGCAGTGGAAAGGACTAAGATACACAAAACTATGAGGATACTTTTGAAATGGGTATATACTGTGGGAGTCCCCTGAATAGATGCTCAGAGCCAAGAAAAGCAGAACCTTTCCTCGTTTTCTAAATTAAATAAAAACTTCTAATAAAGACAACAGGTTAAACAATATTACTGCTATAGGACATGCGAGCACAGTAAAAGTAGGATATGATAGCTTTTCAGTGAGAAAAAGAAATCACAGGTTTAGAGCTGAGAGAATAATAAAATATAGGAAGTTGAAATTATAAAATGTTGCAAATACATCTGAGAACATAACCAAAATAGTCTTGAGTACAGTGTGCTTACCAGATTTGTAGACGAAAATTTGCATAATTAAAAGGCATTGACAATTAATGTAATGCAAGTGAAGGAGCAAGAACCTCATTGCATTGTAATTAGGAGAACTATTTGTCAGTCTCATTTTAAATTTGACTCAGAAATTTCAGACACATCAGTGGCATTTATATGAGTAAAAGTGACTGGAATGACCATATTTAAAACACATTAGGGCCACTAACTTGTATCTTAACAGTTAATCAAAGACTTAGTAAGTACATCACCAACCAACATTGGGGGAAAAAATGAAGGTAAGTTCTCTAGACAGTCTTAAAGGCTGTGGTACAGAAAACACTGAATTAGGGGAAATGTCAAAGAGTGGTTAGGGTATGGAAACAGACAGCTGATGGGTACATAACAAAAAGTGCAAATATCAGATTGCTAGCAAGGAAGACTCCTGGGTGAGACTGCCGTAAGAACAAGCTGGAAGCTGGCAACTGGGGAGGGCACAGAGAGATAAGCAAACGGAGGTTATGGCCTTTGTCTTCCTAGATCACAGGAGAGGATTTAATTAGTGGTTAGGGTTATCCACAGAGCAGCTTCTCCCATGGAGAGCAGAGGGATTCGAAAATAGGACAGTGGCATTTTAGTAGGGCACAACAGCTGAGAAAGGATTCTCCAGTGAATAGGGAGCACTGGTTCACAGCTTCTCCTCTCCCTCCTTATTCTGAATGAACTCAGATCTTGGAAACTGAGCCGCTGCCTGTGTTCAAGTTTGTTTACAAGGCTGACTGACAGGAGATAATATTTCTTTACATCTCTCTTTACAGAAGCCTGCAGCAACAGATGGATTTTGCAGCATAATCTAAAGGTCAACAACTTCTGACCAGCAAAGTAATGGAGAACAGACCAGGCTGCAGCAAGTTCAGCACAGGGGAAACCTAATTAATTTTTTTTCATATTTTGTTGATATTTAACCAGTGTTTCAGAATTGCAAAATCACAGAGGGATTACCTGAGGCACCTAGTATGTGCTCAGATCAATAAATGTTTTTCCTAGAAAGAAAAGCTATGCATAAATGTAAATCACATGCCAAATTCACTAGTGGATTTTATAGCAGTGTGTCTGAAATGGCTGAAAATTATTTTCACGGGTTATAGATTTGGAAGAAAACCCCCAAACCAAATCCAAAATCCCCTCAAAAACCCCCAAACAAACAAAACACTGTTAAACATTGACATTCAGAAGGCCTTATGATTAATTACGATTTGCATGCATCAACTTGAAACGTTTCACTTCCCTTCAAATGAGAAAACTGGTTCAACCCTGCCGTACTGCTCAGCTGCCCCTACTTTCACCAAAATTTCTTCAACTGCCCAAGGTTGTATCCCTCAGCTCCTGAATATCTGTCAAACTCGAGCATTAAACAAATGCCAGCTACGCTTAACAGCAATGCATACAACCACAGCATCTCATGTAGAATAACTGAAAGATCAGTCAGATACCACTTTTTATAGCCTTTCAGTAGGAAATCAGTTTTTAAGAACGATTAAAACATTAAGCAAAGTTTTCCGCTAGAGACTTTTAAGCTGAGCACAGAAAATACACATGTAAGAAATGAAGTGCACACTTTAAAGAGCTAAAACACAGACTTTGCTCCAGTTGTTGCTTTGATTCCATGAGACCATGAAGAAGACCAACCAGAGGGAATTCAAACATTAGATCACAATAAATCAACAGACATGAAAACATTAGCTCAGGCATTAAATTTACATTTTCCAGACCATTGCCTCTTGTGACCCAGAATATACTGCGAAATTTGAAGTTCTAGTGTCAGTTCTGTAGCTCTGTTTCACTTTAGCCCAAAGCAAGAATCATGAAGTGCAGGCTCTTGCTTCACTCCCTTGCCCTGTACTGGAACATACTTATTTTTAGGTATGGCATACTTACAGTCTTACTACACTGAGGAGTGAGGAAAATAAGGTGCAGGCTCAGGCTGGGATGATGCACACAGTGTTTAAATGGAAGTAGCAGCTGTGGGGGACCGTACAACCAGCTGCCTACTGCAAGAAGCTTTAGCATTCTCAGGGAGAACAGAACTTTCAGATACTTGTTTCTAATATGGAAGAAATCTTTAATGAGCACGTAAGAAGCTGTCACTTTTTAAAAGAGTTTCAAGCTTTTAAAAATATTTCAAATTGGGAAAAGATCTCAAGGGATGGCAAACCCACAGTGTCAAAACAGAAGTCAAATTCTTGCCACAGGCAGTGAGCTCTCAGAAAGCAGAGTTAAACAAAAGCCATGAGAATTTTTAAAACTACAACCAGATAATAATAAGAACATAATACCTCTTTGTAATCTTCCAGAAAACTGAAAATTTCGTCAAGAATAGCTTATGAAAGTTTAAACCTGAGAACAATACCTATTATGAAAAATCACAGGTAAACATCCTAAAGTTAGAGGTGACTGTTATACAACAGAAAAAGTCAGAAAGCTCTAATAATAAGCAACCACACATGCCATATTAATTCCTAGGTCACAAGACAAAAGAAAAAAATATTACTTTGCTGTCTTTTGGCTAACATGCTTTTAAGCATGCTCTGTCTCACTAGCATCACCACAATGTTTCTCCTAAGCATTGTGGTGCCATAAAGATTTCCCAGCGCAGCTGTTTGTCTTCCCTGTCTCCCTATTCTTTCAGAAATCAAACTAGAATAAGACCGACGACAGACGTTTAAATATGTCTGTTGCTACCACAATTTCAATAGCAGTACGCAAAGGCTGTAAAGCACCTCCTGCCTGCCACCATTCAGCCTACTCAGCTGCACTGAGCAGACCCAATGGACACACCCAGAAATGCTCCCCTTTTTCTATTCCAGTAGAACAATGGTTCTCCTGGACTTCTAACTTTACTTCCCTTGTAGGAAATTCAGATAAATAAAAATCAACATAATTTGCAAGGTTGTGACTGGAGTATTGCCCAAGTACACTGTTTTATACTCTCAAGCAATATGGAGTCAGTTATGGAATACTTGTAGGAATACAAACAGAACACAACAAAAATACAGATTCTACATTTTCTCACAATAAATTCCCAACTTTATCTGATCCAACATCTCTAATGCAAAAATATTTTACAGTTACAGTCTCAAACCCATTCACCTCCTCATCATGAGCTTGTGCTGATTTGATTTGCTGATATAATGCTACTTAGAGTTAAGAATTTCTCTGTTGTAGCCTCACTTTAGCTAGGACTAAGGAGCAGAAGAATCTGTAACTGATGCACACCATGAGTGCCTATCCCTCATCTATCTGTCCAAGCAAAACTCAAGACATATGAGGTTTGGTCCTCATAAATTTCTCAAATGAAATTATTTTCCATTTGATCAAGTTACTCATGTTGTTAATAGATGGCTCATCAAAGTAAATTCAAACAAAAAGTAGTTACTACAGTTACTGGGATATTAGATAACTTCTAAAGTTGTGGAATAAGCTGGAATTAATACAGAAACTTTCTGTAGGAGATTTACTTATTCTTAGAAATAAAATTAAATCCACAGGGATCTCATCAAGTCAATACAAATGATTTTTTTTCCCTCTGAAATCATATCCATTAATACTACTATCACATACGGGAGAACTGACTAAGACATGTAATAACTTTGGTTGAGGATTCACACCTACACTGGGCAGGAAAAATATACCCACATCAGTGGCTTGTTCTATACTGTAATTTATACAGCAATGATATAAAGCAATAATAATAATAATATAATATAATAATATAATATAATATAAATGATAGCAAGCAATTTTTTAGTTCTTCATTCATTCTCCTAAACATCAACTTCCCAGTTTATCAAGATAAATGAAGAAGCTGAACTACAATTCTTAGGGGAAAATTTAATAACCTCTTTTAAGTAAATTTTGATTTTGAACCATAGTGCCATACCACATAGATAATGGCATTCTGCACCATGTTTAAATGAGCTCCAGTTAACATAGGCTGTAATTTATTTTCCAGTTCTAAAGCTGCAGAAGTAGATGCTAACTACTCCTCTTTTATATCTGCTTATAATCATTTTGCCATGACTGAAGATAAATAATTAAGATAACTTTCCACCTTCTGTCACTGGAATACAGTTTTTGTGATTACCACAATGGATTGTTTCTAACATTGTTATCAAATTGCTTAGGGAAATTATTCATTCATTAGATGTTACGAGGTTTTTTTTTTTTTGTCCTGTTAAGGACTCTTAACTAAGGATGACAGATCGTAAAAGAGAACATTCTGAAAGATAAAATGTTTTTAAACTGTAGTTTCCAGGGAGACTTCTAAAACACCAAACACCTTCACATATTACAACCTCCTGTTGTAAGTAGTAAAGGTGACATTTTCTAAAGCATCACATTCACAGTAAGAAAACAGCTTACCTATTATCATACTTAAAGTAACTGGAAAAGAAAAAGAATTATTGTGCAACCAAACCAGCTAAATACTGCATTAGTAGAAGCAGAAACTGGGCAGATGCTTAAGGTCACGGTTTACTGGTGGAATTGGTGGTCTTTGGATAATGGTTGGACTTGATTATCTCAACTTTTTTTCCAACCAAATGAGGCTACAATTCACAGATATAACAGTCACTTATATTATTTATTAGAACTCTGAACAGCGGTCAAAGATCAGACTTAAAAGAATTAAGAACTAGGCCAAGCATGTAAGGGCAAGCATAGGTCTGGTAAGTTCTGTAGAACTTAGACAAGGCCGAAGGTATGGAGGGGAAAAAAAACCCAAACTGTACCAAGCAGCTATGAAGAGGAGAAGCAAAATGTTGGGTTAACTGTATTAAAACAGCACAGTAATTAGGCTAAGAACATATTCATATTGTCAGCTGCACAGGTAGACTAAAGGCAATTAAACATCATGCTTTGTGTGGCAGTAAAACTTCCTTTGTTTATGTGCAGAGGCATATCCTTACCACACAAGACACAATAACTGATTGCACCCAGGCACTTATACTGGAAAAGTATATTCCTGACTGTCCTGGGCATTAGCTTTGACATCAGCAGAATAATTCTAAGTTTTCTCCAGTCAAAGGAGGGACAAAGTCTATATAATAACATGTTTCAAGGTTTTGTCAGCAATTTGTTTTAATAAATAGGTAAATAAAATTTTGGAAGAACTTTTAGAGTGATTTTGGGGAAATGGAAGGTTACTGTTTAGGTTATTTAATTGCTAAGACAGTATCAATAGTGGAATTAACATGACCCAGCATCCTTGATACATTGTGAACTGGGTGGCTAACAGATAGCAATCATTTTAGCATCAGGTCAACAGTGAATGTCCAATAGGTGTTCTTTGAGCCAAAAAAAAAAAATATTCCCAGTTTCAGAGCTGAGGAAAGCAGGTGTTTGTATAAGATCATCAACATTAGCTTTAAGAACTAAAATCCTTAAAATGCAAAACGACTCAAAACCCAACAAACTCAGTACTTTTAAAAATAGCCAATAACGGGTTCATTCTTGCTCAAAGAAGGAAACATTGAAGAGATGGAAACTGAATGCTGGCCATAGGCATACTGAAAAACACAGTTCAGAAACATCTGAGATGAAAGTGCAGACTCTGAAGAAGCTGAGAGCACTAACACTAACAGAATTGTGTCACTTTCTGTGCACTTGCATCACTCACAGTTTATATCTCTCCTTCTATGAACCGAAAATGGCTGATCATTAAGACCTGATCTAGCTCCTAGCAAAATCACCTGGACATGATGCAGGTAACTACTAATTCAATATAAAATTAACTGATCATTCTGAAATTTCAAGGTCCAAATATGAAGGCAAAAATATTTCTTTCCTAAGATACATGGAAAAAACTAAGAAAAATGGATATTAGATAGAATATACAAAAAACGAGTTTCCATCAATCTTTTCCCCTTATACATAGGTTGCAGTTTCAGAGCTAAGACTCAGACCAGGGCAACTTCATCAAGATTAATGGCAGCATCTGAGGGAGTAATGGCTCAGTGAACATGGATCAGCTGTTTCCACAGCCAAATCAACCACAACCCCTGGCTGCTACCTGTGAAGCAGACACACAAAAAGGGAAGTTTCAAATGCAGAAGTAGCCCTCCATTTTTGGTAACTTCTTTGAGATGTTTTTGCTCACTTCCAGTTACGCAGTGGGTTGATTCTTCATAATTCAGATTCTAATTTACTTTTAAAATTTTCCCTTCAGTGTATTTAATAAGCACAGTAACACAACAAAATGTGGATTAGTCAGCTAATACACCCACACCCTGGGTGTGCTATAGCCCTCAGCAACACTGCTGCCCCAGTACATCCAAGATGTACGCACACTGGCTGACTAAAACACACCTTGTTGTGGGTTATTGCTTACATAAGACGGGACTTTGCATATGTAACTGTATGTTAATGACACACCTTGATACATTGTTAAACTGGAAACTATGGCTGTGCTCCATCAGAGGCTTAGGTGTGTGCTGTATTACACGGAGCAAAATTAATTAAGAAACCTTGCGTTCCTGCTGGCAGTAGCTGTAGCGATATGCTGGGAACAAGAGACCGCACTCCTCAGTGACCTACATGGAGCCAGAGCCGGGCCAGCCTCCTAAGCGCCGAATGCCTCCCGGACAGAATCTCTATCCTGAAATGTGCTACAGTGATATGACTCATTTAGAATAAGAATAATAAAAGAATCCCCACCCCCCGCCTCAGACTGTGTGCTCTCCATCGCTGTAAAACAGCCCGAACCGGAGCCGCAGCTGAAGGGCCTCTCTCTCTCTCTCCTCCGCCCCCCAGCCAACGTCCCCAGTGCCAGCGCTGGCATTTGTGCAATCAGATGGTGAGAAATCAGGGATGCGATCTGGCCAACCCCTCCCATGCTTTTTTCCTTGGGTTAGTTTTACAGTTTACCACTCACGCTCACACTGGCACCAGAGAGGCGGCAGAAACACATGGCTGGGACCTCCCTTTTTGACGCCAGCCCACACACAGGCTGGCTTAAAGCAATCGTGAAGCTGTATCACTAACAATGTTGGCAAGAACTTTCCCACAGACACAGTTATCCCTACAAAAAGTTGCCTTGCCCAGTGACTATTTTCATTTGAATATGGACTTCAGGCGGCTCTCTGCTGTGGAGCTGAGGAGGAAGCTCCCCCAAAGAGCTCTGCTGGCAAACCTTCCAGCCTGCAGTGCAGCAGTACTGCCTCCAATAAGCACACGCCGAGTGACAGCAGCACTGATCCAGTCGCTGGTATTTCAATACTGATTTTTATTCATTGCCGTATTTCAATATCTTAGACTTTCTCTTTCCAGGACATTAACCAAGCTCTTTATGATTCTCGCCCCCCGCCCCCTTCATGCTGCAAGCTTACACGCCAAGAAAGTTTTGCCTCCAGCTGCTACAGCTCCATCAACTCCCCTACCACCCCATTTGAAAGAAGAGAAAGGTGTTAATTAGGGTGTTAATGGCTACAGAAATACCTTTCCCCTCCCCCCGCCTTCCATTTCAAGGAAGAAACAAAGAGAAACTCAGCATTCCTTGCAAAAGTGTTAGACCGCATAAAAAAATTTAACAAACAAAAATTCCTTTACTCGGCATACAGCGTAGATAGTCTGTGGCTCCCAACACCTCGAAACTCCAATTCTATTTATTCTCTTTCACCTCTGATTTGGGACCATCAAATGGGGGCGGTGGGGGTAGGATGCACATATTTTCTTAGTATCTTTGAATGACTTTTTTTTTTTAAATCTTCAAAAGGAATTCCATATCAGAGTGCATCTTCACAATGAGAAAATGGTTGTGTTACTCTGTGGTTTCACAAGCCAGCTGAGCCAACCTCGCATTCCTCTGCTGCTGAAAGAGGTTTCCCCTCCTCTCCTCTTCCCCACTGAGTCTACCCAGTGCCAGTCACAGCCATGCTGGCTCTGGCACTTGTCTGATACCTCCCAGTTCAGTTCACTGAACTGACATAAAGCTGTTCACACTTTTGCTGGGTTCATTTTCTGCCAGTTGATTAAGCTGAGCCAGCTGAAAAAGGGGGCAGCGCCAAACACAGGGAAAGCAGTAGGAAACGCGTACCTGGGGTATTTCTTTTTGACAGCAGCAAGCTGCATAAACAGCTCGGGCATCCTGTGAAACCTCATCCTAAGGGCACAGCTTTACTAAATCGCTTGACACAAATTATGACTTTGCTATTACAAAAAGAGATGGGTTCTAGTACTCACCCAATTTCACATTAAATTAAATCAGCTTGCTAAAGTGGCAGAAAACTACCTAGGGTGGCGGCTGTTCTTTGCCAGGTCAGCAAGTGGAACAGGCACATCTTCTGGTCCATGAGCACAGAAGCTGATGCAAGGCAAAGACAGAACTGCCTGGCAGTGGCAGGAAGGAAGAGCCAGAGAGGAGTCAGCCCACTCTCTTTCAGCTGCTGTGATAGCTGAAATCTTGTGAAATGACACCCTGGTTTATGAAAACTCCTAGCATTAAAAAGCCTCTTATTTCTCCACTCCTGTTAACAGATAACTGCAAAGCAACTGTTCCCTCAAAGTCTTTATATAAACTTGTTGACTTGTGTAGAAGCTAAAAACTGTGTTTCTTTTTAAATCAAAATTTTAATTTCATGTAATATTCAGTCTAACAGCCACTGCAAAAATAGATGCAGTGATTTGAGATACTGCTGTACACCAGACTGTGTGTTATCGTTCTCCCAGCCTGATGATTTAATCATGACTGTTATTCATTCACTGCAGTACAAAATCAGCACAGCAAGTTCAAATTAGCCTCAAAAGCAAGCTATATTAAGCAGAGGAAGAAATTCTGGTTGTAGTATGAAAAATATTTTTTGAGATGTCGGATGGGTAGGAAATCTTTAATTCCAACCCTGCAGATAGGTCCCCTCAAAGTCATGGCAGCACACCAATATTCTGCAGGTACATGGTACTGTTTGTCTTTTTAAGCCAGCATCTTTCTAAATGCTGATTTGTTTTTAACTTCCACTAGCTGCTGTTTCAAAACATTTGTCTCTCTTGGGTGGGACTTCTGGGATTTGGTTGTTTGCTTGTTTTTCAATGGAGCAGGTTATTTGGATCCTTATGCTTTATGTTACAGCTGGACTGAGATAAGAGTGCATTTGTCAGGTGGCTTATGTCACTCAGAAATTTGAGGCTGCTGCTACCTTTGCCAACAGAAACAGGTTTTTCTCTCAGCATATGCTACATCAGTAGTTAGGAGGTTTGCACCACAACTCTGCCAACCCAGTTACAGTGGCACATTTGTACGTATGGCACGACAAGATCTCAGAGTAGTGATTTTTATACCCTGCTCTGACATGAATTATGCTTGTGGGACAGAGGGACATTTTCCCATTACTTCTATTCAAACACACTCATATATTTGGCTCTTGGTTACTCATAACTATTTTCTGATCTGATCTGATAAAAGCCTATTAGAAAAGACATTATGCAGAACTTCAGATCCAATCTGCAGAAGTATCTGCAATGATAAACACTGGAGTTCATGAAATCTGATCTGTTATAAATACAAACTTGTGACCTGTTTCTGGTTCTGGCAGATGACTTCTCCTAAGAAAAACTGTTGAAATTCTGAGTATTTACATCTGAACCCCACTCCAAACCTAATTTAAACTTCACCTTTAATAAATCTGAATCATTACCTCATTGTTACTTTTAACTACTAATAACAAGTAACTTTATGGATTGCTGCACTTGACAAATTGTTGAATATTGCAGCTATTTTCCAAGTGAAATGAAACCTACATGTGTTTCCTTAGTCCCCATCTCCTTTCAGAGAAATACATTTCCCTGTACTAGTCTTACTTTTGTTAAATAACCGGATAGCTCTTCCTTTCTTATCTTCTCAGGATACAAAATAAATCAGTATGGTCTCTTAGTCTACTCTTTCCTAAGGAATACAGTTCTCATAGATCCAAGTCTTTTGAGTAACTAAAATCCTTGAGTCTGAATCATTCTGGTTTTATAATGCTTCTCCGTAATTAGAAAACCAGGATGCAGGCATCACCTTCCCCTAATTCACATTTTGACATTTGCATTGGTGCAGGAAAGCCTGCAGTACTGTATTTGGACTAGATTGTTCACAGACATGCAAGTATTTCCCTTCTGAAGTTACAGTATTGTTATCTTGCTTAAAAACCATTGTTCACTGAAGCACTAAGTCAAGAAAAAATACTGAAGGGAAAGGAATGAAAAGAAATTAATTCTCCAAAGAAGGTAATTACACAGCTAAGCATTATATATGGAGAGAAAGAAAATTGTAAGTACCAACAGGGCTTGTCAGAGTTACTTCCATGTGTCGGACTTCTTACAAACACTAACCTACAATTTCCTGACATCTTTAATTACATGTTTCTGAGAAGAGTACAGTTTGCCTACAGTGTGTCATACACACAAAATGTTTGCTGGCTGAATAAAACAATGTACTTAATGCTATTATGACAGGCTGGAAAAAATCCTTACAAAATAAGTCCTCTTAAAAAAACCCTGAAGTTAACTTTCTGGTCTAAAGAAAGTATTTGGTACAATCTAAGGTTCAAACTTAGTTCCCAATCTCCATTATTACCTCCACCAGAAAGGCCTAAATAAACCATTAAAAAGAAAAAGGCAAAACCAGGGAAAAACCTTTTGGATGCCAGAGGCCTGCAAAAGGTCCAACTGCAATCCTAGAGGATGGAAAATAACCAAACCAAATATTTTGACCAAAATTAAAAAATACCAGGATTAGGTATTAATGCTTTGGCAGCTTCCAGAAAGTACTATGACTAAATGGTTTTAAAACCCAAATATTAGAGAAGGAAAATAGTTTTCAAGTTATTATGCAAACCAGACATTTTCTATGCAAATTCAGGCACTGAACTTGTATAATCTGAATTGTAAAGCATAGGTTGATGTCTTGATTGTAAATGGTGTTTGTTTTTTCTTTCTGAATGTCATGTTAAATTACTGTGTGCATATGCAGGGTGTGTGGGCGGAAGGGACTGACACAAGAAGGAATTAATTCTTCTAAAAAAAAGGTTTTGCTTTTTTAAGAGCATGGTTGAGAAGAAGAACATTTCACTTTCAATAAGAATGGAACTAACCACTGTTTGTAAACACATCGCTGTGCAAATGAAGAAACATTGCTTATTAAGTACTGACAATATTTGGTTCAGCCCATGCATATCCCAGCCAGCTGGTCTCCCCAGCCTCAGTCCCAACCTTCTCACCTCTCTAAGTGGATATATTCTCTCCATGGGGATAGCAGAGGGTCTCACAAATCAATATGGGCAATCTTCAGATTGGTCTTCTGAACACATCTCTGCTAATGTAATCCATTATTAAAGTGCAACTTAGATACATTGACCAAAATGTTTGGGTACTGTAATTCCCATTTGCCTTATCAACCACAGTAGTGCGATGGCTGTTAAAAGCCTTTTACATTTAAAACAGTGTTGTAGACCTACTGCATATTTTCAATTTACAAATCTATGATAAAGACAAATGAGAAGTAGATGGAAAGTCACAACACACTTCTAAACACAGCCAAATCTACCGGCACCTCTATATTTGCAGCCAGAGCTTTCTCTCATTATTACAAAGTAGCAGTTGGTCTGTATATCTGAAAATCGGTAGATCTGAAAAACACTGAACTTGTGGGCCTCATCAGGCAAGGCAGTAACTAAGCTCAAAGTCTACTAACTTCAGTAGGATGTAGAAGTTCCCCACTGCTGGAATTTTTTTGACTAATATAGCAGAACCCTTTAGCTTGTACAAGCTGGGGCAGCTGTGCTGTGTAACTAACTGTTTATACAAGTTCAGCCTTTCTTAATCTAGTGAACATGAAAAGTACTTAAATAAGAAAGCCTATTTTATGCAGCATCTGTGCCTTGGAAGATCATTAAGTGGTTAATTGTACAAAAAAGCCAACAGAGCTGTGCTACCAAAAAAAAAAGAGATTAACAAGTTTCTCATATTTATGGAACAACCTCTCAAAATATAAATTAATGTCTAGTTTGCATCTCAATTGTCAGAAGGCATCTCAGCATGAAATCTGTTTGTAAGATACAATACTATTGTTCTATAGTGCACATAATTTTATGAATGCCTTCTCTGGAATAGTTTTTAAATCTCCACCCCATCAGAATATGCATTAAAATCCCTTCCCTGTAACACTTACACCATTCTGCAAAAAAGATACCAAAATAGTATAAGCATAAGAGAATATGGAGGACTGTGTTAATTTGCTGATCTTTTCAGGTTTATTTTTCAATTTTGCTTGAGACAATGGCATTTTGGATCAATATGCACGTTTGATCTCAATTATTTGTAATTCTTTGTTGATAGTACACAAAAATTTCGTTTTGCTAAGTTTCATCTTTGTGCATGTCAATTCTTTCAATAATTGAATGGAGAACACTTACTGTCCCACAGCATCTGTAAAGATGAGTACTCTCTACACAAGTTTAACACCAGTTTTATATGCCTTCCCCACCCCCTCACCTAAATTGCTCTAAATTTCTTTTTAATATGGCATTATTTTCTGTGGTCACATTATAGGACTAAGAATCAGGAATTTTATTTCTGATTCTATCAATAGTCATCTTGGCTAACACAACCAAAAATGAAAGAGTAAAATATTCTGACACTATCAAAACAATTGACAGAAGCCTCAGTATGAAATATAAGTTTAAATAGTTTTGTTGCTTGAAATTTGTGGCGTCTCTTGAAAAACAAAAGCTCCACAAGTAGGGATAAAGAAAAAAAAGCTTGAAAGTGAGATAAACAGAAACCAAATTAGTTTCACTTTTCTGAGGGGAAAACTGAGCAGGTTAAAGTAATCAAGAACAAAAATAACCTTTCAGATTAGTATGTTTTCAGTAGATGAAACTGAATGCCTCCAGCAAAGAAGAACGGGTCCTTAGGTGGGTTAGAAGTCAATGATGGTTTGGGACTTACCCAATCTAAAATCTTACAAATAAAAATCCAAAATCTTGAGTAAGACTCCAATTGTCACCCAAAAGCAAGACAGGGTGAATCAGCAGGCCATCATCATTTTCTGTACCCTCCATGCACTAATCAAACTGCCTCATTCTGCACCAGTGACAACTCAACACTCTGGCACTGGGAACTAAGCATCTGGATTGGAGCATTTTCTTAGGGTTGTGGTCAGATTCAGAATTGTGCTAGTAGTCTCTGTATCAAAAATAGGAAGCCTGAGGAAAAGCTGCCCAACTGAAGGTGAGTTTTCTCGTGTGTATATGTTGAATGTGCAATGGGATGCTGATACACACAATTCAACCCCTCTGTTCCCAAAAATGTGCTGTTTTCACAGCCTGTGTTTGCAGGCAGAGACTAAAACTGGCTCACATATTCCCATTATAGTTGTCTTGACCAAGTCCAGAAAAGTTCCTTTTTCTTCCCTCAAGGCTGTCACAATGTAGTATTTGCCAGAAAGTGCAGTTTGTGCTCGGAGTGCACACAGTAGTACTCTGTCCAACTTAATTCCTCTAAAATTTAATGCAGCAAACACCCAAGTTGCAGCAGTCTGAAAAAAAAGGATTTGCAGCAACTGCAGCCCAGCTGTGACCCACAGACAGCTTGAAGGCATCACTTCACCAAGAAACATCATGTGGAAGCTGATGGTCCCTAGAGGAGAGCTGAGCCCCATTCCTTGCACAACGAACCGTGGCGATTCATTGCTCGTGGAACAGTGGCCCTCTATTGTTCAGATTCGTCAGCTCTTAAGCAGGAGCTGGAAGAGGCTTAAGGCTACAATAAATACTTCAGTATCTTATGTTAAAAGACAAGAAGAAACCTACTTTACTGATGTACAAAAAGATGAAATAGCTAAATGAACAGACAGGAAGTTTCAAATGGTTACCTCAATTAAAAACAGGTATTTTACAGAGATGGTTCTCTGATAGTTTTTCAGATCAATGGTTTTCATGGGGAAAGCACTGTTTGGTTTCCATGGTGGAAACTGTTTGTTTTTCATCCTACCAAAAATCCAATGACTTATGCAGTTTCTGCTTGCAGTAATATCCACACATACATAACAATACATTTTGCTTAGAATCCACTAGTTGAAGGCCAAAAATGGTCATACAGAAACAAGCAGCCTTCATTTCACTAATGATAGACATAGGAGTTTGGAAGTTATTGAAAATCCATCCAATTATTATCACAGATACATATAATTGTTAGCACAGATTAATTGGTAAAATGTGCTACCTCCTTGATATAAGAACCACAATAATACTAATGGAACAAAACCGAGCTTTGAACAACTCAAAGCCATTTGCACTGCAATCTTTTCTATGAGGTGTCTTAGTATACCATTTATAAAAACAATTTTTGTTTAAAAGTTGACTGAATTTCATAAAGGACAAGTGTTTAAAATAAACATAAAAATGAAACAAAGGATTTAATTTAGGATTAAAACTTTCTCTTTTGTGATAAAACTTTTTCCCTGTAATGATGCTTCATTTGGCTTGATCCCCTTCCCCTCCCAGTCCTTCTCATTGATCAATAAACCAATGCTGGTTAAACATAGATAAAAATCAGGGTCAGAAAGGCAGACTTGCCAAATTCAAATATGTACACTAAATATTTCCTTCCCAAGAAGTTGTGTTCAGCTTTACAGCTATGTCAGGGTTGAAAACTCCCGAGGTGAAGTACCTAAATTAGGTATTTAAAGGGAATGTATTTCGTCTTAAATATTCTTGAAGTACTACAACTATTGTTTTGCCATTCAAAATTAAAAAGAAAATGAATTGCTAAAAATTTAAGCTGTCACATACCCATTCATTTCCTTTCTGGAAACTTTTCTTACTTGCATGAAAACATCCTGCCTAACAGGATGTTAGCATCAGTAAAGAGGAACACTGTTTTATTAATGGCCATTGCAAAAATTAATTTGACTCGCATTGCATCCTATCAATACTCACTGCTGTTTCCACAACTGCTGCAAGAAAATTAACATTGGCTTTGAGTTTTGTTACCAGTTCCTAAGTTTTAACCAAAGTCTACTTATTTGCATCTTCAATAAGCCAAAATATTTTAGGATAACATCTGAACTTTTGCTTTGAGTGTTCATCCAGATTGAAAAAGCAAGAAATCAAGATGATTAAAACTATGAGACTCCCTCCTCAGTGACACTGCAAACATGCACATAAGTGAAGGATGCATTTCTTGAGAGACGTACATGAAACCTCTCATAATACCGTATCACCTTGCTCTCTTATCTGCATTTCTGGGACCTTTGAATGGAAGCACACCAATCAGTACCAGCTATATTTAAGAGCAGGAGTGCATTTTGAGGAGTTAAAAGAAAGAAAAATCCCTATGATAGAAAAAAAAATGAAAGAAAAAATACAAATTCAACTGAGAAGTAAAAGATAGTAGGTCATATTTTAATTAACACTATTTAAAATTCAGGATTCCAAGAACTACATGTAATTCTTCCAGGGTTCAACAACACTATCAAATCCATTTTTTTTTTGAAAACTGCAGAATTTGAGTGCACTTTTTGAGTATCATATCTATCTCATTTCTGTATGCAGAAGGGATAGTACAAATCCTTGCCAAGAAATTCTGCTATTCAAGGTTAAGTTCAGATGCTCTTGTATAAGGATGTTTCTACCTGTCTTCTATCTTACCCCTCCTCTTCCTTCCTTCTTTGCTTTAGATCACAGTCAGTTTTAAATCTATGATTAAACTTTCACAAGTGGGTGATTTCTAAAATGTTAAAACTATGCAGTTTTTAAACCTCAGTTTTCAAGCATAAGAACATTAAAATATTTGTGTATTTTTTACTCTGGGACTTCATAGGAGTGTGTAATGATCAGTATGAGCTGCTCCACATTTTAAAATTAATAATCAGATTTGAGCTAAAGCTGCAATGGTAAAAAAACTGTCCAAGGACAAACCACTAATGTGCCATGCAGAAGAATCTGCCCACATAATCAGCTTGGTGGTTTTGAGATTAGAATTAGGAGACTACTGTAAGGAGATGATTATGTGGGATGTGGTATAATTCTAGAAAATTATTGACACCTCTAATTAATTAACTAGAAGCACCATAATTTTTGCATTAGCATATCAAGATATTCTTCCATAAATTATTTTATATAAATGAAACAATAATTTATAAAAACATAATCCTTTGAAATCAATGTCAATTATATTAAATGTAGATAAAAAGAAATAGCAGAAATATGACATTAAAATTAGAGGTGAATCTAGACCACAGTTGTAAATGCTGCTTGGCATTTAAACTGAATTTAAAAATTCATACAAGGCAGTGAGACTTCATGGGACCTGGGAAACTTTTCTCCAAAGAAAATCACAGCAAAAGTAGGAGAAAGGACAGATATATCCCTTTGCTCAGAAACTCCTCCCCCAAAAAAGTAGTATTCGAAGCAGTGTATTCTGAAGCAGCAGGAAGCATTCAATTGCTGAACATGCTGGGTTGGCTACTACAATAGCTCTAGCAGTATCTGAACACTTCCAAACAAGTATGAGTTTGCTACTTTTCTATCTGAAGCAAAAGTAACAAATGAGGTGGTAGGGATGCAAAGAAACTTTTAAAAGATACTAACAAGCTGAAGAGAGGAAATTGGTTCCTATAAGGCAAGTCAGAAGAAAATACTTAAGCACAGTTCTTTCTGTTCACATTCATGAACTTGAAGTATATGCTTGAAGTCTTAATTTTGTTAGTGACCAAAGTGTTTGTTCACTTTAGTCACCCTGCTTCTGCTCCAGAAGATTCTGGTCAAAGTCATGGACTAAGACTTTGTGTCTACACAAAGTCCCAAGCATGAGAAATAAAACTCTCTAAACAGAAATATAACATTAACAGCTATAAAAGACACGGAGCAAGCATGAAAGCTGAGCAAGTTGATACCAACCTTCTCAGAAAGTTCATAAAGTAGCTAGACTTGCACATCATGACAAAAAAGAAAAAAAGTGCAATTAATAGGACCAATATTTTCTCTGACTGGAGAATAGTATGAACCACTCCAGCACAAGTTAATAATGCTGGTATGTCAACCCTTACGTACACGAAAGACATGATGACCCTATTTCGTTCCCAAAAGCACAAAACTTTTCAGTGTAGAAAGGTTCCTAGAACTTTCTTTTAAAACTTCTTATTGGGACTTGCTAATAGGTCCTCTATGCTTGACCATATCTCCTCCAGGCCAGAAAGAAATAAGTATCTTGCTTTGCTTTCCTTCAGGATGTTGTGTATCAGTAGGGTACTAATGACAAAACTATTGCTTTCCATTTTGTTGGCTCTGAAATACCACCCATCCAGTTACAGGAGCTGGAAAAGTGTCTTTTGCTGTGACTTCCCACCATGGTTTACCTACTCCATGGAACATAATGCTGAAACTCCCAATAATGGCACTATGAATCCCAAAGATTCTTAAATACATAAACTAACACCAACTGTTATGCTGCAGAAACCACTCAGTATAATGACAGAATTAGGGGAAAAAAAGTGTCAGCTTTTTTTTCTGACAGGTTTCAAGTTGTTTATTTGCAGATGCACTGAAGTTGTTGAAATAAATCAGCAAAATAATCAACATAAATCACCCTAGGTGCTATGTATAAACAACACTTACTGCAAGGAATAAATTTTAAAAAACCAAACCCAAACAAACCCAAAACAATAAAGAGATGAAACAAGAATGTATTTTTTTCTTGATGGTATATAATCTTACTTTCAGATCTAATTCTTTAACAAAGATTATATCAGATATATTTTTGCTTTGTATGTTGTATAATCAAACTCGTTTAGACATCTCCAATAATGAACATGTTGCTATTACTATAAAGTCATATAAAAGTAGGTGAGCAGCTGTAGCCTAATAAACACACAGCTGAACAAAGGAAACTGCTGACAAGCTGCAATCTTGTTTTAATGTAAATTCTCATGTGTTCACATCATATTTTAATTGTACACAACAATAAATAAGCTTCTGTCACTAGAAGTTTCTCATAAATGGGCTAATGCTAATTATCCCTCTATTTTCAACCACACAGTTTTAGTTAAAAGATTAATGTCAGGAAAATAACACAAAAATAATGAGCTTTGCAAGCCATTTGAGTGGCAGAAAATATTATACTTCTCTTGATTTGATTTTTCTATTTTTATATAAAAGCTGTGACAACTCTCTCATAAAGCACCTCAATATTTCAAACATTATAGCTAGCAATATATTAATTATGGAAGAAATATGTAACCCATTTTCCTTACTTTTTCTTCAGGTTTGTTGCAGTGGTGAAGTGAAAGCCAAAATGTGCAACTCCAGCACCATCACTGAATTTAAGGGCTGGTCTTTCTTACATCTGGAAATATGTAACTAAGTATGGACAAGTTTCCCTTCTCTCTTGGCTATTGTTCTGCACTTGGCATTAGAAAATACATTTGTTTGGTCTGAAATAATTTATACTAATCTGACAAATTTTAGCTCTGACTAATGCTAAGATACAGCATCAAAAGAGAATGGTTGTCCAGGGAACAATTAAGAAGAAAGAGCCCTTTGGGCCAAACAAGTGATACAAACTCACTTTTTTATCAGATTGATCCTTCTAGTTACACGTCTTAAGTTTCCAGACAAAACCAAGACCACAGCTTGAGACACAAAGGTGATGCTTGCACTATGCAGTGGTCCCTAGACCAGACACACATACTTTCTGTACTGCGGGTGTGGTCTCAGGTCTGCCTGGAGCACAGAGGAACCTGGAGGCTGGAGCACACTGCATGGTGAATGTGTCTGCAATGGCAGCCTTGCAGAGCACCTGAGCTCATGGAAGACTGAGGGGTGCAAAGGCCTCTGCACCTACAGCTGCTTCATTAGTGTGAGACCAACAGCTGTCCAGCTGCTCCATGTACATTGGTTGGTTGAAACAGAAACACTCCTTTGGCTTTCCTTAAAACAAACTGATGGGCTGTAGTATTTGTGTCCCACATGACATCAGCACAATACCACTAAATACTGTATTATTGAGTCTTTTGGATCAGGGTTCAAGTAACTTGCTATTCTCACTATTAATGTGTGATTGGGGCTAGAAAACATCCCTAGAACACCTCATTCAATGATGACACTATAATTCATGGTGGTTTTGATGCCTTTTCTCATTCCCTACAGTGCTTCTGAATACACACTGCTTCACTGAAGTGCACTCCCCACTTTGGACATTATAACATAAAAGTCCAGCTGTGATACATTTTCTTTGCAGCAGAGTGGGAGATATAGCCCTGTCCATCAGAGAGGAGAAAAGAAAGCTACATGAGAAGTACCACAATCTCCAACCTCTTTTCTACCTTTCTTCTGGAATAGAAAAGCTGCAAGCTGAACTCCAGCAGGTTGGGTGAGGAGCTGGATCAAAGCAGCACTACAGAGAGGACAGGCTGTACAGAGCAGGACATGAGATTCTAATCACACTAAAATAATTACATTCGGAAGTCTCAAAATCTAACGTGTTCCACACTGTTTGGGAATCACATTCAGAACTGCAGTGCTGCCAAGATATTAGGAGAGTGTTCATCACTCCTTTAAATTTCTCACCTCTACACATTTCAAGACATCATTATTTTTCTTTCTCACATACAGGTGTTAAGCAGTAGTCAATTCTGCTCCTTTCACATTCCAATCCACATCCTGTTGCTGTTATCTGCACCTGGCCTTACTCCCAGATGTTCCAGGGTCACTAAATCACTGTCAGAGTGATTACATTTGTATGCCACTTTCTCATCCAAGTTCAAGTAGAAGTATAATAATTTTTTAATTTCTTGAAGTACTCTACAAGGTACTAGGCAAAAGTTGAGTAAAACAATCTTGGCAGATTGATGTTCAGCTCTTTTATTTTCTAGTAGGGATAGACAAATCTGGTTCATCTAATTTCAAAGCCATTTGAACTTCACGTGTCAAAAGCTTGATTACATCATTACTGAGTTCATCTCCCATTTAAAACAATTTTTTAAAAGAGGAGTGAGGAAAAAGACAGATACAAGCTCCACAACCCAAAAGCTGACTGTTTCTAGTTTTGCTTTTAGGAAGACTATCAGGCTTACCACATAACTTAGTCTCATATCACAGCATCTACTTCATTATATTTGATCTTCTTGAAATGTTCTACTGGGGGAACTTTAATACAATTAAATTTTTTAAACAAAATACTTCATATCTCATGGAATTTCTGCTTCCTCATTGGTTCTTTGGTCACTTCTTTCAATCCTTTTATAAGAGAAATGAAAGAGTAGGACTTAAAACACCTAATGATTTTGGCAGCCAAATCAGAGAAACTTTTGTAGGTCTGACATTCATGAGTAAGTAATTAGTACTTCCAAGAAATTAAATTTCCTTAGGAATCTTTGTCACTAAATATGAAAAATTCAGCTATTTTAAATCCTTGCAATTTTAAAAACTTTTAGCCATAATGTTTATGGAAATACTAAAAAATAGGATAAATTATAATTTAATGAGAAAATTTTAAAGGATTACAGAAGAGTATATAAGCCTAATAGGTGCATACACACAAACCCATAACAGTATGCTAATGCAATTATGTGCTCTTGAGATCATAAATAGCTATGCAAAACTGAAGTATGAAGCTGCAAGAGAGAAAATAAGATATTGTTGAAATCTTCAGTGGTCAAAATGCAAGATGAGAGAAGTTATTTTAACATTTTTGGTCCTCCAATCTCCAACATCAATTGCTTTCAGCTTCATTAAAAAAAAAAGAAAAGAAAAGTAAGTTTCAAGGAAAAAAAACCAGGAGCATCTGGAACTGAGGAATGGAGTGAAGGATCAAAACCATATAACTAGAGGTGGAAATGTAGAATAAGACATGTCAAGAAAAAGATCCTATCAAACATAATGGTGATATAGAGACTAGAACAGACTATAAAATCAATCATGATTAAATAACATCACTTTCAAAATGTAATATATATTTCATCTTGAAACTACAATTACATTAATAAATTGCATGAGCATCTCTGATGCCATCAGAGCTCTTGAGTGGAGCACCACTCCACTCCAGCAATTCTGAGGGCATATTATTTAGGTCTTTCAATGACACCTGTAAGTTCTTTTTCAGTAATAAGAATTTTCCTCATCAAACCAAAAGAAATACTGCTGTATTAGCAGAGTCAAGGTATCATATAACTGACTGATATGTGCTGCACAAACTACTCCTAGCTGTCTTACAGTTATGGACTTTGAAAATAAATATTGTATGCAATTTTCTGAATACACCCCCATTTATACTGCAAATACTAAACTGTACTAATGGCTTAAAATTACAAGAAGGCCCTGATCTTTCTAAACCACAATTTCTTTCATGCTTTATGCACACATGCTGTTTTACCACGTATGCTAAAAATTACCTTTTATAGTATTTAAATACTGGTAGTAAAAGTATCAGTATGAGGATGTGTTAATATACACATTTCCATGGGAATTATTCGATTGTAAAAGATTAATGTGACATTGATTTTAACTCTAACTTGCTTTATGCAGACTGTTGCTCTAATGAAAATAAGTGACACAGCTACTCAGTAAGAACTCTTACTTAAAATTTTACAGCTGACAAAACGCTGCTTTACTAGTAAGCTCTGCAGAGCTTTTCTGCTCCAGCGCTCAGGACAAGCAGCACTGTGCTCAAGCTCCCTGAGAAAATTCTGCCTTTCTATCTCCCCCAGCCCATTGCAAGGAAAACCTCTGCCAGAGGACACATAGAGAGCCCTGTGCTGGCATTTCCCTGGAAACACTGGCCTCTTGAATGAAAAGCCACAAAGAAAGCACTCAGTCAGAATGAGCAAAAGGTATTCTACCTTGACTCTTTCTTCTATTTTTCAGTGATGAAATAGGACAATAGTAAATTGCATTTACAAATAATGGGTTTTTTGGTATAAAATATTAGTCTGGTAGATTCCACTGTTTAGCATACCTCCCTCACATCACATATATATGCATAGCATCCTGTATACATGGCAGATTTTCATATGTGCATTTTGTTTAGCACAGGCAGGACAGGTTTTGCTTTAAATTACCTTTTTCTGACGTGATTCTAATATGTAGTAACTCTATACATTGTAATTTCCAAGGATTTACATCACAAAAATCAGATTTTCATCCATGAGGTAAAATATGCACTATAGAACATACCATTTTGACTTTTCAATGTATACTGGGGTTATGCTCTTACAGCAGTTCTCTTGCAATTAAGTACACCAATATAATTCCTTAAAAAATTATTTTAAATCATCAGAGCTACTGGATGACATGAAATGACATGCATCTGTTGATTCATTACTAATGAACACTACATATTTCTGGAAGAAGTACTCTCTTACTGATATTAAAGAATTTAGGTAATCATAAGCTTTTGACAAGACTTAGAATTGTGTCAACTTCAACACTCTTAAAATGCCCCCTCAGTGGTCTAAAAAAAAAAGCAAGCTGCATAAACAGAGTAGAGCTGGAATGCAAATAATGAGATATTCTTATGCTGCATCATATGAACTTATCAACAAGGCACTGCATCCCAGAGAAAGCATCTGCTGTGTAAAATTTAGGACAGTAATTCACAGCCCATAGAACACTGCACCACCACAAATTATGTTTGTTATAAATTTATAATGATGTTCATATAAAAACATTACATTTTAATAGTTTAAAGAAATGACAGCACTGGGCACTTTATAAATGTTTAACTAGTAAAGTCTTCATAATTTAAAATGTTGATGTTACATCACTGAAGATGCTGGCTTGAAACACCTTGAACTTGGAGAGGAGGGTCAGTTACTGTGGAAATCTACTGGAAACCTAACCTCAATGCACAAAAAATGTTATTTTTAAACATAACCTTTTTTCAAAACACTTACCCAGACCATAGTCATCTGAAATTGTGCAGCATCATGTTCATGAAGCACAGATATGATTATCATTGCCAGGGACTAGCCTGTGAGCACGGGCTCTCTGTTGGGGAACCTTAGAAGTAGGTACTTGTTGTTAACAAATGTGTTAACTAACCATTAGATGAATGAGATATTCAAGAAAAAAAAGTAAGTATTTTGCTTTCTTCTGCTGTACTTATGTTTTGACTGACACTTCTAAAGTAATTTTCATCTTTGATCTTTCCAACAATCTCTAACTTCTTAAACAGTGCCTTCATTTTGCTCTAAATGGCCATATTGCTTGCTCTCATCACCATGACCAGCATACCTTTGTTGTACTTCTATATTTTTACTCACAATTTCCATCAGAGAGATAATCTATATCTGAAATTCCCTGTCAGGCTTTTTGTCTCCTTTGCCTAATTTACGTGCCTCAGAGTCCCCTATCTAGACAGGCTGATGGCCAAGGACTGTGTACCTCTCCAATAAAAGCACTCCAACTATATTCCCTCTCTATCTGCATCCACACACTGCTTTTAAAATCAAGCTCTGTATGATCTGCAAATTTGCTCATGGCAAGATTTTGGAAAACACCAGCTTTTCAGCAATGC
>VZSR01001283.1:39716497-39794122 GCA_013398615.1 Brachypodius melanocephalos | reverse complement strand
TTGAAATATATTTTAAAAATCAATAGTTTTTTTCAATAGTTTTAATGTTTCAATAGAAAGAAACACTGGCAAGGAAAATAAGGGAGCAATGAGGATCACCAAAGAGGTTATGTCAAGACCTTTTATTCTGATTGTCCACTACTACGTGATTTAAAAGTCAGAGGAAGGAGCGCTCCTCTTCAGTAGGGAATCTAATTCCTACATTAGATTTCATCCTGGAACATCGTAGTTAAAACAGACTATTTCACCTTTAATAAACTTGTCAGCAAGAAGATTGAGTAAGAGAATGGATGTAATGAAAAAGGGAGGTCTTGTTGAAGGGTTTGCAATATAAGTTTGCAAAAAGTAACAGTAAACTATTTTACATGTAATTGTATCTCATCTTCAACTGGCAACTAAAATCTTCCAAAGCTCTTTCAGTTTCTGATAACAACTTCACATGAAGACTTAGGATTTTAAAATACTGATTTTAAATTTAAATTTTTAATAAAATGAAGATTCTTTTACAGTAGTAATCAAATAGTCAAATATTCATCTCTGCTTGCACAGAATGGATCATTGCTCAATGATCTGTTTTACCCAGAATGGTCATTTTGAGTCAAAATATTTCCTATTAAGAAGAGTCACTTTCAGGCCACTCCTTGATCCTATTTTGAATATAGGAAACAAGCTGGATTGTTCTCTGGAGCAAGAAATTATTTTTTACTATGCTTGGATGGAGCTAATCACAACGAGGTCCCAGTCTGCAGACTAATGAAATTCAGTTATAATAATAATGAAAGCAGCACCTACAGCTCATATGCTCCCATTAATGCTACAGAACATGGAAATATGTGCAACTTGGTATTAAAATTCAAGCTGAGAGAAGATTTTTAATAATTCAGTCCTATTTGATTGGTGTTGATAGATTCTCTTAAGCAAAATGTTATCTGAGGACCATGATTTAGCACAGGTTCCATGAAGCCTAGTATTTTTTGATACAACAGGCTTTGGGGCTCCAATAATCAGCAGTAAAAAAACCGCCAAACTCTCACCTTAGATCCAATTAAAATAAAATTCTGATCCACACATTTGCTAAAATAATTCTTTCCACTTTGACTTAAGAGTATCCCAAGACACATACAAAAAAGAAAATACACTATGTTTGTAGTTACAGATACACAGAGGTAAAAACCATATCACCTAAAGTGAATTAGTAGTCCTACCATCCACCATTCCAGCCTTCTCAGCCACAGAACTGATATTATTCTACATCTCATTTGACCCAACAAATGTAGTCAGAGGCATACTAAATGCACGCAGCAGAATAGGATTCTGATGTAGGCAGAAATAAGTGATCCCATAATCCTGGACAATCTTATCAAGATTTAAATATTTGCTTCTTCTAGGAGGGAGAAAAAAAAAACAAACACCAACAAAAAAACCACCAACAAAAAACCCAAAAAAAGAAGAGCATTCCTGTACCATCTAGTATTTTGGTTCAAAAAATCACAGCGTTTTCTCCAATCTTTTATCAGCTACAGAGCTTCTGGACAGGATCCAAAGTGACAAGATGGAGGAAGATAAGAATTTCAGGGACCACATCAGTCACAGACCTACTCATAGATACTCATTCTGTTTGATTTCATAAGAGAGAAAGATAAACACTGGATAAACTCCACCATTATTTAACTTTAGCATGCTGTGCTTAAGAATTCTGGACAACCAAAAAAAGGTTATTATAAAAATCAAAAAGGTAAATTAAAAAGGAAAGCCATCAGAAATGGAAAAGGCCTATTAAAATTCAATCAGTGCTCAAACTAAGTGTGTAAATCTAAAAATCAAACTATTCTTCCCTCTCCTTCAGCACAAAGCATACAATCAAATGTCAAAAAAAAAAGTAAGTCAAGGACACTGCTAACATATTGTCCTACTACTCAGCATCCTGAAAACACTACATGAGTTTCTCAAAGTATAAGTGAGCCTGAATTTAGCCCTTAGCAAACTCCATAAGCCTGGCACCCAGACGAAACATGCACGTGCCCCTAAGGTGAAACAGTATCTAATAATAAATATGAATAATAAAAAAGAAAATTCTTACCAGACCTACAGTGAAAAACTGTGTCTGGGATTTCAATACTCAGAATCTAGTTAGGTCAGGTAAAATTAACCATGTACAGTACTATAAAGAATGCCATGGGATCCTGAATATAAATCAACTTCAGCATCCCTCTCACATCTGGATATCTTAACTAGACATTACTAGATAGAAATAACATTTTCACGCAGAATTTTAAAAAGTGTTTTTTGAAAAGCTATGTTATCCTTAACAGCAAGTATATAATTATAGATTAAATAATACATATCTTAGGACCTGGTATTGCCTGTAGAATGCATGATAACAAACTGGAATATTATTAAGTTTTGATTATACAAAACTCACACTGATTAGTTGTTTTCCTTCCCAGCTACTGAAAATGCTTTACTAAGCTTAAAAAAATCCTTTATCAGGTTTTAATGGTGGAAGTACAATATTTCATGTCCATGAGCATTTGGTCCGAACAAAAAGTTCAAAGCTTCAGTAAGACTAGCACAACAACAAAAAAATCCAAATTACTCAGATAATTTAATCAATATTGACTCAATTTTCATTCTGGTAAACAATGAAGTGTTGCATAGGGGCTGTGCCACAAGAGAACTATTGCCATCAAACAATTAATTTCTTTAAATTACACTAGTTATACTCATTCTATTTAAATAATTGGGGATTTTATGGTTAAATTGTATTACAGTAGTTGTGATTAGCTGCATTCATCTTCTGAGAAATTTAAACCAAATTTTCTTAAACCTTTCCTGTAAAATTGAACGTACTGCTTCCTGAGCAAGGGCAATGGCCTGGCCCAGCAATCTACCTCACAAATACCTCTGCAGACTGTTCATATTCATCAGCAACATTGGAACATTGAAAATCTCTTATTTAGAAAGTGTCATTACATTGTATTTTGGTTAAACCATAGGCAAAACTCAAAAAGCCATACTTAAAAGCTTACTCCGCAACTAGATGAAAACCCAGTGGAGGAGAGGGGAGAACAGTGCCACTTGCCCCTGGAGACAGGGCAATTTCACCACCTGGCTTGCTGCCCCTGTGTCAGGGTATGGCAAGGCCTGAAAGTGCCATGGCAGAAGGCTGCCAAGTCCTGGTGGGGGCTGGAGGCCTTCCCATCTCTCATCTCTGGAAATCCTCTCCAATTTCATTAAAACTATTGAAAAAAACCCTGCATGAATGTGCAAACAGAAGGAGCTTTGCCACACAGTAGGAAGGGTGAAGGTGCATTTTCCTTCCCATGTATTTATTTCAAAGGATTTTGAGCAACACATCCTGTTATGATCTGCATAATGTATCCTAATGCTGATTAGCTTCTTCCTGTTTGGGAGGATCCAAGTTGTTTGTATCTAATTAAATGCTCCCTTTTAACATATATACAAAGGTAATGTCTTGGAGACTGAAGCCAACAAAAGATGGTCTATAAAGAAGGGATGGAGGCTTGGTAACAACTTGAAAATTAGATTAACACTAATGAAGGACAGAAATTGTTCCTGTAAGAGTCACCTGAATAAAAAAAAAAAAAAAAAGTATAATTTCAGGAAAACTTGTTTGTTTATAGTGAGTATACCTATATATGTCAGCAACACACAAGTGAGGATCATGTTCACAGCGTAACAAACATAGCTGTCATAAAATTATTCCTTAGAGCAATGGAATACTGTGGATTATCTTAGCAACTAATGAAATTAATTACAGGCCACTTAAAAGATTCAGATCGGGAGTAAGATGCGTATGAAGTTTTCTCCAGCTAATTTGAGATTATTTGAGTGCTGTGTTCCCTCGGTAGGAGATATGCCAACAGGCTTCTGCAGCCTTTTAAAACCATGGGGAAACAGACACCTCTGGGAATTGCTGCACAAACACCCCATTCTGGCACTGAGTCCTTGGAGCTGAAGCTGCAAAAGGGATGCTACCTGAGAAACTCTTGGGATTTTGCTTCACCTCCTTTGAGGGAAGTTCCCTATAGACGTACTAGTGGGAATCTACTGAGGAGTAAACCTCCAGCAAGAAGTTCAGCTTACTGAGGGATTGCAGAACTGCTACTTTAAATCAAACATTTGTGTACTTGGACTATATATCTCTCCAAGCTCTAAATGTCTTCGTAATGTATGATCAGGGATTAATATAACAAGGATCTAATCTGGGACCTATTGGAGTAAAAATATACACATATATTTTTATATACAAACACTGAGCTGTCTATTGAAGAGAAGCAAATGCAGCAGATCCTTATATAAAATTGAGGATGATATCATTGCTAATCTACATGACAGAAACACTCAAGGACCCCATGATTTGAATGACATCTTAGACATAGTGATTAGTGGTTCCCCAGGCTTTGATACATTTGAAACAGGGTAGTAAACTTGCCTGCAGGTACATAGTGATGCTCTTGCTGTGTCTCAAATTGGCAGGGAAATCAGATTAGAGTTCAATAGTCCTGCAATGAAGTTAATGAATGCTATGGAATTTTGCCACAGTTCACGTATTATCATTCTAGCCTTAATGTCTTTACTAGACAGCCTAAAATGATTTGAGAAATCCTTATACATAACCCCATGGGGTACAGAACATGCAGATGACATCCTAAATGTCTTAGCTGCTAACAAAAAAAGTGATGAACAACTTATTGATACATACAAAACACAAATTAGTGAAAATGAGATTCTAGAATGACAATCAGGAGAAAAAAGTGTGATTTAGGTAGAATCTAGTATCTTTTCTGACTAGTATATAAGGGAAAAGTCATGGAACAAAAGTTCCCTCTTCACTGTGAGTGCAGAAAGCCTAATATTTACTCATTTTTCTCAGAGGAATTTTTCCTTATTACTACATGGAAATAAAAAAGAGTGTTCTCTTGTTCTGAAAGCTGAAATAATTTATTTGTGAGTATTGAGCTGTAATCCCAGAGTGATTATATGTCCAGTAGAAAGATATTGGCTAGTTCTATAAAAAATGCCTTTACGTTACATACTAGATGATAAATTGGGATGGCAGGGAGATTTTTTCCTCTGGGGAAAAAAAGAAATTAAGAACTTCTCAGTAAAGCAGAAAAACATCAACTACTTGCTTCCCAAATGAAAATTTCTTCCGCTTCATAAAAAAAAAAATTAAAAATTTATCTAGGTAATTTACTGGACACATAATAAGATGCACTATATCTTCATAGAAGAGATGGAATGATGAGATGGTGATTTCCATAAAAATTGGCAGAAGAGGTTACCAGAACTCAAAAAGTGAGAGAGCACTCTTCTGATGTCATCAATTAGTTACAAAAATGCTTCTAAAAAAGATGAAGCATACCTGAATAGCAGCATTGTCTAACCCAAGATGAAGCAATCAGAACAAGAGAGTTAATGCAAAGGCTGAAGGAAAAAAACTTCCAAATCCTGTTCCTTGATTGAATCATTTTACTCAGTGTCTGTTCATTGTATCAGTGGCAGTGAGAGAACATTCTTGTAAAAAACCAGGTTAACCTGTGCTTGACGGAGCCCAAAGCTTTGAAAGCTAAGAGGCAACTAGAAAGAAAACAGAAAGAAGACAGTAAATACTGCCTCTTTAAATCTTTTAGATGATCTTTACTTATACAGTTACAGAAGTTAGCTCAAAGTATATTTTCCCTCCTAATGATTCCTTTTTACAGGAAAATAAAGCTTATAAAAAGGTATGCTCATATTGATTTCAGTATTAAGACTGTACCAAGTCTGGCCTATATCTTTATTTCTGTTTAAGAAATGTATGCAACAAAATTTTAGGAAAACAATTAGCAAAGAAAGTGCTGCAAGAAGTTTATATTGCCCTGCAGTCAATTTGCTGGTCAAATTTGACAATGATCACTAAAAAACCTGAACAAAACAACAAACTCAAATCTCCAACTTTTTTTCAAAAAACCTTCTACCCACTGGACATAAAACACAGTGGTTTAACCATTCAGTTATAACGACATATAGATATCAGATACACATGTATATATGTATCATATATATATCATACAGATATCAGATTCCATTTCATCATGGTAAGGTCATCTTGTGCATCAACAAACCCTCTGACATGCCTTAATCTGAAGACTCTGAAACAAATATATCTGCCTCCACTAGCTCACTGCAGTCATGTAAAACACTTGGATAAAGGTTGAGTAGTCACACTGCTATGCCCTTCCATATTTCCAGCAATACAGGCTATAAATGCATCTGTAGCATAACCACATGGAGCTCTTTTTGTACATTCCTGTCTTACATAAGCAATACCTGTGCCTGTACCAGCAAAGTCAATGTAACTACATTGAAAAGTTGCTTTGTATAAGCACTGACTGGCAACAATGACAATTGGTGCAAATACTGATCCCTCTATTAAAATATTGCTCAGATATTAAAAACACTGCTCTAGGCTTCAAAACTCAGGTGATGTGGGCTGAATCATTCTTAAACAGATATTATATTTCAGTGTCTTTTGTGATTATGACAATTTTGACAAGATAATAATCTCGTCTGAACAAGACTTTTTAAAGTTTAGAGAAATAACATATGATTTATTAAATATCTGTCAAATCATCTATGGACCCTGCTTTCAAAAGAAATTGTATGATCTCATTACAATAATTACAGAAAATCTATGCCTGATGTTATAAATAACAAGTACCAGGTATACAAAGGAGAGAACTGGAACTTAAAGTACAGGAACTTGCAAGGTTCAAAAGGTGACAGCATAGCTTTGTTCTCTTAAAATAGTCAATAGAAGTTTCTGTTTTTAGTATCCTGCACCAACTAGACCAGCTTTTGAACCCTAGGCTTCAAAATGGAGAGAAATAAACAAGTCTATGCTAAAATGAAATAATCTAGATATGTGTATTGCAGCTTCATCTGTCTTTTCTTCCCTCACACTTTGTTGCCTTTTTATTCGTTTTGGAGGAAAGAAAAAGCCAGTTCCATGCATCATAACAATTATTCAGAAAGAGAAGCAGAGGTACAAGCTAAAATCAACACGAGGTATCTTTAGAATTTTAAACATCATATCAACTTTAATTTTATTTATTCATGCTTCTTTCAGCACAAGATCAGGCTGGGCAAAACAGGGAAGAAGGGTATGGTGTTTACTTTCATGTGATATAAGCACAGGAGACAGGAGAAAGAGGACAAGATCTCTGAAATCTCTACGAGGGAGTTGCTTCTCTATAATTCCTGCTGCCTTGGATTATGGTCATACTCTGGTAGTCAGCACTGCACTTGGAAAATGGAAGGATCTCCTGCCTCTTACACTGGGGCAGTTACCTTCTTTTAACCAAAAACTCCTGCTTTTGAAGAGTAAAGGATGAAGTACTCAAACAAAGCAAGGTTGTTGACAATGCAGGCAAAGCTTCTTATTAACACACTTCAAGATAAAAACCTATAGTATCATCTGAGAGAATGCTACAGATACCAAAAGTTTCCTTCCTAAGCTACCTGAAAGACATAAGCTGCTGTCATTCCACTGTGCTGGAGCAGGACAGAAGTGAACCTCCTATGTGTCAGTCACATCACCAGAATAAGCCCCTGCATGATTCCCACTGCCTGGCTCTCTACATTACAGCCACTCCAGCACAAGTGGTCCCTATAGCTCCATGAGAATGAGGACTCAACAGCCCATGCACAAACCTATTCCAAGTATAAAACAGCCTTTTATTCACTGTGAAATAAACCACTGTGTGTCTCAACAGATACTTAATGCTACAAGGTTAGTTCTTTCGGAAGGCATTCAAAAATGAATTACTAAACAAATATAAAAATAGCATGAGTTATTTAAACAGCTGAATGGTTAACTGAAATAGGAGAATTCCTACAATCATTTTTGTAAGAGGTTTTAAGTGTAGAAAGCAATCTTCTCCAGAGAAGTGAAATTTAAAGACTTGATATTCAACTTAGCTTATTTTGTTTTTAAAATTATTTTAAAATATTTTTTCCTTTAAGAGGGAAAAAACCAGCCCAAAAAATTATCAAATTATATAAAAGAAACACACAGACTTTGAAAAAGGTTAGATATTAACTCACCAGTCTCTTTACAATTTTCAACAGAAGCTTAAGTTCTCGTGGATTTTTTTTGGACTTCAGTACTTCAGCAAAGCTGCCCATGTTTTCTGGAGACATACTCTCCTGATTGTTCCCTCCATACAGCTGAACCAGCAATAATAAACACTGCGAGGCACTCAAAAATATTTCAGTATCTTCACTGGGAAGCTAAAAATGAATGAAAAATGAACAAACAAAAATCAAATTCCAATTTCAGAAAAGTTACATTTCACTGAGGATTTGGAAGAGTATTAACATTTACATTGTGACAGAAAAGAATCATTTCTAGTTGATTGACTCAAAATTCCACTAAAATAAGTTTAACAAAGTGATGAAAATATAATTAAAATATATCTACTCTTAGGCAGCAGTGTAACAATATCTGCAGTCTGATTCTGTCAAGTGGTCTATCTAGAGTGACATAATAACAGCACCAGAAATGTTGCTCCCAAATATGTGATTTTGTTCTACTTTAAACAGAAGCAGTAATAGAAGAAAGTACTGTTATAGCCATGATGTCTAATCTTCTACAACATGCACACCATAAACTTTCATTTAATTTTTACTAAATCAAGCCTCTTGAGGTAGAGCACAGGCTATTTAATGGATTTTAAGT
This sequence comes from Brachypodius melanocephalos, assembly GCA_013398615.1. NCBI lineage: Eukaryota > Metazoa > Chordata > Aves > Passeriformes > Pycnonotidae > Brachypodius > Brachypodius melanocephalos. The sequence continues at coordinate 39,785,376 of VZSR01001283.1, read as the reverse complement.
AGTCACATTAGGAGGTACATTTTGAAGATTCTAAATATTTTCCTGAATTCTAACTTTTCTGCACTCCTTTGAAGATCAGACACTGCAGCAGGCCCTAACAATGGGATGGAAAATTCTTTCCTGGGAAGCAAAATTACAAAAAAGATTTAGGGACATGACCAGAGATCATCTTTAAATGAGCTTCTGATAATATAAAACCACTATCAAAATGATTTATATATTTCCTGAAAGTACAGTCTGGAAATAACAAGCAGAGATATTGGATTAGGCCTGTATTTGGCACTGACAATGACATTTTGGAATGAAAACAGGAATGCAATGCCTAGTTTCACCACAAAGAGTTCACAAATGCCAGTGAAAAAAAATCATAGAGGTTTCTTGGGAACAGGCAAGAGGATGACAGACTGGAAAATGTAATAGCCAAGGACTGAAGGAATTCCATGTCTATAGCATATCAGAGGGAGGGTTAAAGTGGACTTGATCATATCCTCTCAGTCATATGTGGGAAACAGCAGGCTGAGAGAGGTTAATTCCTTTACCTGAAAAAGGACTGATAAGACATGATAGCTCAAAACTTTAGACAAAGCAATTTAGACTAGAAGAAAGATAATACTTTGATTTCCTTTTTTTCTTTCTCTCTTTAAAAAGAACAATTAACTGCTGAAACAACTTTATTAGAACTGTGATTCTCCATCAAAGGCAATTCAAATATAACAAAAATACTTTTTTTTCTAAAAAATAACAAAACCATTTACTCTAATGAGGAATTAATTTAGGAAAGTCCTGTCTATATATAACCCTCGACTAAATCATTGCAATAGTTTTTTCTCACCTTATAATCTATGACCTGAACAAAATGTCAGTGGTAGTCTTAACCAATTAGGCACAGAAGTGTAGAAACACCTCATCATGCTCATTCATTTCTTTAATTCCTAAAGTATTATTTACTAAAGTATTATTAAAGAAGCCGTATTAAAGTATAGTAAACAGACTACCCTTACAGACAATAAAAGGAAACAATTTATATAATTTGTCCAACCACTTATGTAATATGCCATATCATTAAAATAATGATTACTTATTTAATCTGCAGTATGAAATTCCTATTTTTTTTTCATTTTGAGGAAAACCCATACTTTAAAGCAATCTGAACACATCATCAGACATACATCTCTCAAATATTCAGGCAGCAATTCCCAAGGGATCTACATGCAAATACAATCCTGTTTTCTACTAGCTTCATAGAGATACTGTTTAAAACAGACTGAACTGAGATGTAATCTCTGAATATATAGCCCCAAGGCATATCACATTCTATTTGACCCAATACTATGAATATGACAGGACCACAACAGCTATTTCTTCCTCAGTTTTGCTGCATATTTTTTCTTCATTCCAATCTAAATGCCACTTATTTGATTATTTCCTTTCCATCATTCAGACTTCTCTAATCACTGCAATTAGCAAGGCTAAAAAGCACGAAAAGATACAAATACTAACAAGCTTTATAGCTCTGTTTATATCTTCAATCCTTAACAAATTGGAAAAAAAAATCTGCTGATTTCACTTGGAGCTTTGAGACAGCTTTTACTTCCTTCATTGAAATAAAATGCCATTAGTGAAAGGAAGGATAGCTACTTTTATGTATGTCTCTCACACCTTCTAAAAGCAGCATTCCCAGTTAGTTTCTTCCTAGATCAGTGTAGGCAGCTACATCAACCACTCCCTGAAGAAAATCACAGTACAAAAATTATATTCCATTTTCAAATGTTTGTTGGCTAAACAAAGGTAAAAACCGAAAAATCAGTGAAATTTTTGGTCAGATATACCCTTGCCTGATACTGCAGTGGAGGCTAAGTGCATGGGCTCCACAGGCACAGAAGTCCCATGTTTAGCCAGTATTACAACAGCTATACTTGAAAGTGAGACTGATCCCAAGGCTTTTTCCCCCAAGATATTCACTAAATATCAGAGGAGTGAAAAGGTGTCAGTCTCCAGAGAGAACTGCTCCTACAACAGACCTGTGTGAAGAAGTCCATAAAGCATCACAAACCTCAGTGGTTCTTCCCAACACAATGAGTGTCAAGGAGGCAAATAAGCAAGTCCAGCTGGTTAGCTTTATTCCCAAGAGAGGATGATTGCTGCTGGAACATCCAGTTAGTGAGGCAGTGGAACACTTGGCTCTAGGTGAGGAGCTGTATTTGGGCCAATGGCCTTGCTTGGGCCTTGATTCGCTTCTCCTGGCATGCCCATCCTTTTATCACTGCTGTTGTTCTTTGTTCCCCAACAAAAGAAAGGAAAACCCCTTTAAGCTGGTGAAAGGAAACTTTCCATCCAATCTGCCTTGGCATCATATAGCCTTGCTCTTCACAGACTTTCAGTGACCATGTTTCAAGAATCACTCCACAGTTCCCAACACTTGCCAGTTATGACATCACATTACTCAATAACCAATGCCAATGAAGTCTTTTCATCCCATTGTACTTCAGGCTCTTCTGCTCCTCTGTTTCCCCAGAGTCCCTTTGAGCTTCGGTGTTAATTGGACTTTGGGGAGCAAGTTGCTGTTACCTTGGGAAAATCAGGTCAAAACAATAGCAGGACAGGTCTTGTATGAAGAGAAAAACAAGCATGGAATAGGAAAGGCCATATTTACTCTGGAGGAAATGAAAATCAGTGGCCTACAGTCTAAGTCATCAATAATTAAGGCAGAAGAGGAACTCTCAGCCATGTCCCTATTTAAGTATGCCCAAATCAGCGTTTTCCTCTGTAACTCTCACCATTTTGCTGTTTCACTTCTGACAAGTAGTGATTTAGATGTCAAAAGCTGTAAGCTGGTAACCTGAAATTTAGCACTGGCTGCCAGTCAGTGTTAGTACTGGTTATAAAGAGTAGGGCATCTGAAGAACATTAGCCATATAAAATAAAATCAATGGCTGAAAATATAATAAATATCTGTAAATACAGAAAAACAAAAATAAAAAATCAGCTTTCAAGTAAATAATATCTCATGTTTAATAAGAACAGGAAAAACATGACCATGTTGTTTAACAATGAATATAGGTGGATGGTTCATCTCTTAATTAGATGGAACAGCATTCTAATTATTTTTCTAATCAGAACACTTCAATTTGGTATGAAGTATATTTGCTTGAAATGCATTTATAGTTTTATTCTTTCAGGAGAGTAGAAACCCATGAAGAAACTAATTCTAACACTTTAAAAGATTATCTTCCCCCTTAATATTTCATAATTACATGAAATTTCCTTTCCCTTTATCAGTCTTAGAGGGATTATGGATTCAGCCCTTCAGCAAGGTAGAAAAGTTAGCAGTGCTTCTCCTTGCAGCTGTTAATATTCTTGGCTAATGCATAGCTTGAAGACAATCCAGCACCTTAAAATAAATTACTGAAGAGCTAAGGTCATAAATTCTGCCATTCTCTAACTGAAAACTGTAGATTTATTTTTCACTTATTTTAAAATAATGCCTCATGACAAGACTTCTGTGCAATGAAAGCAGTGTGTTATTCTTTGCTTAATATTTATGGCCATAAAAAGTTATAACTTTCTGTAAACAAGCTTGTAACGCAAAATTCTATTTTCTTTTCCTTTCTAGATGGAACCTGCTCTGTGTATGTGGTGAAGAGCAGGCAGTTTCTTGTTGTTGCACATCTATCTTTCTGCAGTCTGTTCTCAAAAATTCCATCATTTTAAACTGAGTTGCAATGTGTTCATGAATTGCAAACCACTACAAGAAACGTGTGATCATTTGAGCTGAAGTGGCAGTTTTCACAGGGTTGGAATTGTTACAGCATCTAATTTTAGAGCTACAATGAAACTGCCTGGATTACCCGGAGGGGACGCTATTTTGGTGCATTAATGAGGTTATACACATCGAGAGTTTATTACGATAAGAGATAGATATTCATTAGATCACTGATGTGATTACAGAATGTACTGTAAAGGAAGCACCATGGGGATCTATAGGGAAGATGATTTTGCAAACATTGTACAAAATGTAAAATCAAAACATCACTAATTATCTGTTAGCTTTACTATGCTATTCTTCTTAATACATATGCACAGTCTTAAATTAAAAAATAAAATATTATATTTTTATTTAGGGCCATTCTCCCACCTAAGGGAAAAATATATATTCACTTCATTTTAATCTAGGCTAAATGTTGAGAAACTAAATCCCTGTTCTGAAATTCTGTGCATGTAACAACATTTTCTTCTTTTCTCTGGTGTGTTTGTTTGGAGATTTTTGGTTTTTAGGATAGCTTTGTGTAAGGGAATACTTCAAATATAGGATATAAACCTATGTCTCTCCACTCTGACCACTGAACAGTCTGTATCTCTAGAGAAAACTATAGAATTTTATTCCATATTTCTATCATTCTTCTGCAGTTATTTTCATTCTTCATTAGCAAATAACTTCACGTACTCTGAAAACAAAGTCTGGGCACAGCCTTAGAGTTAGTGCAATATAGAGAAAAAAAATACATAGAAAAGACCATCCAGTTCATCCATGTGCACTGAGACTTCATATTTGTCCTCTTCACTTTTGGACATGACTAACTGGACTTTCAACAGTAACATATGGAGCACAGTAATCAAGTGCAAATTTTCCTCATAATATTATAATGAGGAAGCCTCCTACCACGAGTCAAGAAAAGCTCTCTCCCAGCAGTCTGCTTCTGAAACTTTGTCCAAATTCACACTGAAGTGATTTCAAATGTAATTTTTTTCCCAGTATAATGGGTACATCAAAAATTAGGTGTTTTGTATGTTCTAAAACTGCTGCAGGTTTCAGAATAATATTCAAAATTACATTTATGTTAAGCAAAGAAGTATTACCCAACAAAGGTAAGTGTAATTAACTTTTAAACACAAAACTGCCAAGGAGAAGACTAAATGCTCAATTTTTTTCCTCTTATTGATAAATTATGGTCATAATGATCTTGGAATTAAATACTGAATTCTCCATATTTGCAGTGTTTCCTGCAGGACAGTGTTTGTAATTACTTCTCCTTCTGCATTGTTAAATCTCTGAAATTTCATTTAAATGCAATCTAGGTTTCCAAAACTTGTTTTGCTATGCCTTTAGTGGCAGACTAAATCACAACTACAGAAGGGAAAAATTGATTCAAAGTTTTTGACATTTTGAAGTTTAACTCACATTGATTTTTTTGGAGGGATTATTGAGAGAGAAAAACATGTAGAACTTGAGCAAAATAAAAAGACAAGTAAATGAGACATGGAATAATAATCTACTTGGTGGCTATATATTTCAATAAGGGAAAACAATTACTCAATGTGACTAGGAAACTAGGAAAAAATGTGGCTAGGAATCTATGTAAGTGACTATAAGAAACTATAAATATGCTAAGACAAGCAGAAATAGCAAAGCAGAGAAAAAAATTTAACTCAATATTTTAAAGCAATGATTAGTTCAAAATTTAAGACCTCCATTATCTACAGAAAATAAAGTTCACAAAGACCTGAATGCCTAAAACAGCAATAAGGGGTTATGTAGTTCAATGAATCCAGAGAACAACCACTGGCAGCTTCACAGAATTTCTGTTTAGGTAGGCCTGAGGCATTTTGAGGGGTAGGGAGCACATACATCTTGAGACATGCTCTACATTTCACAAAGAATCTATTTTTTTAAAAGAGATTAGAGCATAAACCGTTTTAAACAAGTGGTTCCTAAATGCTAAAATGATTATTCCACTGATCAAACTCTTCCAAACTTAACAGGAAATGTTCAATACAGCAGTGGGAAAAAAAAATGAAAAATCAAATTTAACAAACCTAGCTGAAATAACTTTCATGGACCCAAACAAGAGAAAATCCCTCACTCACAGCATCTTTCCAAAACTGAAAACATAACAAAACAATATATATGTATGTATCTGTCTACCTAAAGGAACTGGCACTGATGGTCTTTATCTTTTACCTCTATGTTTAAATCAGAAGATTTAGGATAAGCATTTAAAACAAAATGGAATCTGCAGAAGTACAGAACAAAGCAAAACCTACTGGTAATTTACAGCCATGCTTCTGAAATAAAGGGCAAGTCATAATCTAATCAGTACATGCTAACTATACAATTATCCTATCCTTTAATTAAAAACTTATAAAAGACTTCCAGGTGGTATAGGCTGAGTTAAAGCTTGGCCTCTAATTTTCTGTTCTTTAAAAAGTTAGTATAATTTAAATTTATGACTAGTTTCATTCTAAAGGAACATTTGCATCTCTTCATGTCATACTATTTATCATATATAGCAATTTTTAAAAATCAATAAAAAATAAATTAAAAGAATTTGTAAAGATGAAATACTAAACAGTTGAAATTCAGTCACTTTGTTTTAGGTCATTCAGAGAACATTTCCAAAAGCCTTTGTCAATAGCTGTTTAAATAAATCCATCAAAGGAGGACTTAGCACCAAGTGTAATGCCAAAAATTAATAAAAAAGGAATCACACACTTCCCTAAAATAGATGACAGACAGTGCTAAAGATAGTAGAAGGATCACAGTACTGATATCACAAAAACCCTGAAAACCTCTGTTTAAATAAAGAAAAAAAAGGGGTCTGGAAAAGAACACAGCAAATCTGAAATGTCTGTAAGTGAAATAACCCAGAAAGAATACTGTGATACACCAAAATTCTCACATACCATTTTAATGGCTTTATGTTGACTAAAAGGCTGATGCAGTCTCTAAAAGCACTGTCCAGCTCAAGAAGCTGACATGGCCAAACCATTACACACAGAGTAAATATAGATCTCTGCACAACAGAGGTTGATGGGATGCATTAGGGACACAATGCAGCACTCTGGAGATTTCAAGGCAGTGCCTTGACATCTAGTAAACCCTAGAAAGGACTGCCTTTAAACAGACACACTTTGAAGATGTTTGCAGATAACCAAGGACCACTCCCATTCCCAAATCCCTCAGGATGATGTTGAAATAAAACAAAACCCTTGAGAAAACTCAGAAAATAATATTAAAATGTATCACTCACTACAAACTAGTTTTGGATTTATTGACTTTTCTAAAGGAAGCAAGATTATTAGTTTCAAATTTTGAGTGCCATCCTTTCTCTATGCAGTGGTGACTAGTCCATTCTGAAGGACTAAATGTTGGCTACATATACGTATCCAAATTGAGAACCTGCAGTCTGCCCCTCATCCCACTTCTATGGTCTGGACAGACTTACTCTGACATCACTAGTAACCTGCAGGTCATTGTGATCTGTAACTTCTTACAAAGTGTTGGAGTGCTAGGTGGGAGCTTATAAACAATTAAAAACTAGCAAACAGAGCTCTAATATGTTGAATTCAGTTGCATAATTCCAACTTCAGCAACATCCCATAAGGTTACAAACAAGCAAACTCTCACCAGTTGAATAAGCCGGCTAATCAGGTCTGTCAGGGGTTTATTGATAAGCAGAAGGTCTTCAGCAGCCTGTGTGTCCCCTCCTGCACCAGATTTCTGTGCCTTAACAGGAGAGAAAAGAAATCAAAAGCAACCTTGGTGGTTGTTCTGTTATGAGAAATAAATTAGGTCCATTAAGTGGCTGAAGTGCAAATGGAAGACTGAAGGAGACTCATGCACTCTTTTCGAGTTAAGTGTTCCTGGGCTCCCAATGAGCAGCTGTGCTCCCTCTGTGACAATAAATGCACAAAGCAAAGGGACCCATGCTGTTGTGCCATTCTGTACAGGCTGAATATACTGATCTGCACGACATTTCTTCAGCAAAATGCAATAAAATGTATGTGCAAAAGATACCTCAAACCAAGATAATCAAGGTGACTGAAAATTTCAGATTCTCAGCAATACTGTCCAATTTTGCCTGTATGCCTTACTCTGTATCCTGAAATATTCACAACATATTATAATTTAAATTATTTCTGAAATAGGAATAATAAAGTTTTCAAGTAATAAGATCAGTTACTGCTTGTTATTCTGACCACTGTCATCCCCCCATCATCAAGACATACTACTATCCTGGGCAGTGCTATTTATGACCAATCCCTGCCCCAGGGCTCCTGAAAGTTTGGCTTGTAGGATTTTTCATTTAACATCATTACCTTGCACCAGATCTGGACCATGACCCTGTACAGTCAATCTGCTAGAGGAAAAAAGTAAACATTTTGTCTAAAGGACACATTTAAAAATAATTTGTATTGTGTTTCATTTATAGTTCAATCCTAAAAATCACTGTCTAAGTGTAATACTTGGAGGTTTCCATTTGGTTAATGAACATGAGGAGCATGTTCCCTGAGACAGGTGCCACTACTGCTCAACCTCCACTGCTCATACTTATGAGTTGAAAGAATAATGCCTTCCTTCTAGAAAGAATTTCTAAATAAAAGAGAACTGAAGAGCTGTTTCTCCAGCAATAAGTCACATGGGTATGTCCCTCTCTGAGACTCACCACAATGGAATGCTGAAGTTCAAGACGGACAAAAAGTGCAGAGATGCCAAAAAATTGAATGTTTATATTAATGAAGAAAGGGAAGTAAGCCACCTTCACTTCGGCAAAATTTAAAACAGCTTTTTCTCATTAGTACACAGATGAAAAGACCTATCAGGAATCTTTGACTACTTTCTTTACCTTTTATATATTAGTGTCTTTGGAAAGAGAATGAACAATAGCACTAAAGAAATTATATATGTATATGAAGGATACACATTATACAATTGTTAAAGCTACATTAAGTTGTAGAATCATATAATTGCAGAATGTTAAGCTGTTGGAATGGACCTTAAAGATCATCTGGTCACACCCACACCTTCCCCCAGGCATGGACACATCCCACTAGACCAGGTTGCTTGCGGTCTCATCCAATCTAGCTTTGAACACTGCCAGAGTTGGGGCATCCACAGCCTCTCTGGGCAACCTGTGCCAGAGTCACAAAATAGAGTCCATATATCAAACTGAAATTGCAAATTCTTTTCAGCTAATGTGGATCACCTCTGGGACATATGACAAAACTTCTCCAAAACAGACATTCGAATTAATCTGAAAGTACTTGGACCACAAAGAGTGAACTTTTCCACTGAACCTGGATACGGTTATCAGCACCATCCAGCATGAAGTACTTAAATGCAATGGAAAAGCGGTGACATGTATTGCCTGTGCAGCTGGATAAGGTTATCACTTTACACATACAATATTTAAATAAAAAGGATTCAAGTGAAGGTACTACCATCTATAAAAGACAAGCCTCAGAAATGGATAATACAAGATTTGATTCTGTTTTACAAGTTCTGATTTAAATGGTATCTTATTCAAAACACCTCCATAAAAACAGTCCAAGAATAATATTTGTGATGCACTTAGTGACATGTGCATAGTGGAATACTATGTAGTCAATAACTAATGGCCACCATACAATAGAGTACGTGTACTGATGTAGAACTCTCAGGGATCTTGTGATGAGCATTGTCAAGACACATAAGCCAAGACAAGTAACACCATTGCAAACCTAATATTATATGGGCACAAAATAGATCTATGCTTCAAAACTCAATTTTCCAGCTGCTCCTTGTTACTCATTAGCCTTTAAGAGCAAAGCAGATTACTTTGACCAGTGAAAAACAAAACTGGAGCTGGAGTTTCAGTGCATCAATCAACTGCTGTATTCAAGTAAAGCCAGAACAGAATTTGGCTTTGAACAAATAGGTTTAATTTTAAATCTACATAAAACCCATCAATTTAATATTACCAATCCATGTGCAAGATCCTCTCTCCTCACGTATCCTCCAGAATAATTTGCCTCATCACTGTTGTATGGAGCATAAGTCCAGAATTCAGCTATGATTACAAGGAGTGACACCAAAAATATGACAACAAACAATTAGTCTACAAAATTTGATCTGTGAAGTGATTCTTAGATGAAAATATCATTACAGAACCTGCTAATAGAGGACTTAAAAAAAACAAGGTATCACACATCTAAACCAAACCAAAAAACTTCACAGTGAAATGTGGTTGATAACAGCTGCTTGTGTAAATCAATGTAGAAAAAAGAGAAAAGCTCAATCTTCAACACAAACTTCTTACATTAAGCCTACTTAAAAAACCACCCCCCAAAAAACCAATTCCCCACCTCAAAAACCTGCAAACCAAGAAACACAGAACCAAAACAAAAAAACAACCAACCCACAGAGGAGGGCCTCTGGGGACTAAAGAAGCCATATCCTGAAAGACAGTATAACCTATCTGCAATCTTTTGAATCTCTGTCCTTTAGATATATTTCACCTAACAAATATCTGTTCTTCAGTGAATAATCCCAAGAACATAAAAAACCTAACATGAAGAGTACATATTGTTGTTTGCAGTGCAAATACAGAAGTCACTTCCACTTGACTAACTTAAAAATTTGGCAGATCATCTTAAAAAAAAAAAAGAGCAGTATTTGATAGATTTACATCATGTCTAAAAAATGAGGAATGCTTTTCCTTCATATGTTACTAAGAGGGTTATGTGAAATTTCTTTTAATGGTATCTTTTTGTGCTCCATTTTTAAGGAGGAGAATGTCTTTTTTGGAGGAGGAAGTCCCACCAATGCCATGACTTGCAGTGGTTCAAACAGAAACTTGGAAGACAAATTGAGTTTTCACCACACTAAAAATTTCATAAAATCAGAACAGCGGGAATCTCGTTATTAAGGACAATAGGAAGTTATCTAAAAGATTGTTTAAGACAGTAAAGACACTATGAATAAATCCCATACCTGCAAAGTCTGGCGCACAACATTTGCTGTATACGTCAGCATGTATTGCAAAATATCAAGTAAGGACAGAAGCAGCACATTTGCTGTCTTGGTGCTCCTTTTATCATCTGCCTCCAAGTACAGGGCCACAGCTTCTGTTAGGAGACTACAGATGTGATGAGCCAATCCTATATAGAAAGTGAGACAAAAAAAAAAACCAAGAGAAAAAATAAATAGGCTGTCAGGAAAAGAACAGTGTGGAAGGTGACCTAGACAAAAAAAAGCTCACGATAAAAACAAATTTTAGATACTTTTTGAATACTTATTAAATTTCCTTATTCTCCATTATTATAATTACCTCCTCTCCTATTCTGTTTAGATCCTCATAAAGAGTGTTAAACTGATACAATCAAATTTGCTAACTGCATGTATTCATTAAATTAAAACCCACTTTGAATGCTAAACTTTTCCGTAGCATGCTCGCAGGTCTCTCTCACAACACCCCCAGCCACAAGAATTTAGCAATTTCTCCAGGCTGTTACAAAGTGACACTCCAAGGTGGAACCTAGAGCTGCTTAACTGAGCCTAAAGTTTCTTAATGGGTCTGTCAATTAGAATCTTACCCATATGCTTTAATTACAGAATCAAACAGTGCTATGCTTAACAAAAAATATATTCAGAAGAGCATTAAAAATATTGCATACTACACTTAAATGCTATTAAGATTTGTTTTACTGATAGTAGTAAAAACTTTCCTGAAAGTATCTTCTTGTTTTGAAGAGGTTTTTTTAACCTCCTTTAGAATTCAATAACATCAGCCCCTGTAGCTTGCCTTACCGCAAATCAATTGACATAGCAGAAAAATATAATCCAATTCAAGGCAATATCAATTCAATTCAGAATCTTTCTTACTTTCAAATACAAAGTGACTGAGTTCATTATATTTGATCTTAATCTATTTCTTTCAGATTTTCATAAAGGATGAAACGCACTTTGTTTCTGAACAAAACCATAATATCTTTGCAAACCACTGTTTAAACTTGCAATTCAGTATGCAGTCACTTGGCTGTGCATATGTAGTGACAATGCAGTGCATCAGCATATTAGCTTCTAGTCCCCATGACTGTCAAAAAATTACTTAATTATTTCATGATTTCAATGAAGTTAAAAGTGTTCTTTTATAAGTTCTCTTTTGAAAAGTCATATATATTTCTACAAACATCAACATACAATTAATATGAGACACTGTGGAACACGTTATGTGCTCATACCATTCAGCTTTTGAGAACGGTCAAACCTTTGGGGATTTGAACTATTTTAGCTTTGAAAGATATTCCATCCATTAATTAAACTTCCTACAAAATATTTTCTTCTCCTGTTCCTCACTGTTAATACTTTCCTCAGGAAATTAAATACATTCAATTTAGAAGACAGTTATGGTTCTGGATCATAAAGACTCTTACTCTGCTTCTATCTCACATCTTCCGTGGTTTTATAATCACTAGCATTAGTCTTTCACAACAGTTTATTGATGAATGACAGCTCAGGACAAGCTTTGAATTTCCTGGAGTTTTGTCTAAATAAACCAAGCTCTCAAAATGAAATAATCCTAATCTCACACATTTAATTTCCTTCTCCTTTTTTTTTTAGAGTGAAATTTCTGCTGCAGTTCTGAACACTTCATATAAAAATCAGATAGCATGCATCTGACAGTGATGCATTTAAGTGATATCACCAATACTCACCAAGAAAAAAAAAGACAGACATTATTGCATGTCTAACCAATACAGAACTTGTGGTTAGTCTGTGACTATTTTCAACAAAAATATTCTGACTAAATCAGAACAAACCTAAGGAAACAGTCCAGTAAGACTTGGTCCCTATCAAAGTGAAGTCTGAAAAATTGCCTGCAGGGGTATGACCAAGTACACATTGTTTCTCTGCGTATGGCCATAAAACCTACAGCCACATCAAAATGAAAGAGTCATCCAATTTTTTCCAAATTGCTTACAAATAACCCTTAGGACAGTGACTTGGAGATGAATGCTGAGAAGGCCACTTTCATAAGCAGGCATTGCATTGCATGGGTCATCATTAAGAATTTTTTAGGCAGCAGTCACTTACAACACTAAGAAAGGTTGACTACGGAGTGAACAATGGGGAATGACTAGTAGTGAACAAAACACCAGGATCCATGACTGATCTGCAATCACTTTCAGCTTTGAACAGAAACACTTGCTTATTCCCTTGGCTGTACCAGCCTGACTGTCAGAACACATTCCTTTTGTTTGGCAAATAAGGAGGTGAACCAAACACTCAATCTTCTCCCCATCCATTGAGACATGATTATACAATCACCTTGAAGTGCTTAAGGGTATGTGTATTAGCATCTCTGCCTCCAAACCCCTGAGATATTCATATTTACCTAGTTAACTAAAACATCAGAACTAATGAATTTCATTTAGGTAGATACATGCTCACACAGAGCTATATGTACAAAGATATGCAAGCCAAATTTGAAAATTTTGTAGGGAAAAAATTTCTTGGACTTAAAATACTTTTGGAAAATTTAGCACATCCAAACTTTATTATAAAGATGTCCAGAATGAAACACTGGTGCACCTAACGTGCTGCATGATTCATACAGAAACCTGACAAACATTTGGTTCCACAGACAAAAACAACAGACTGACCTCTTGGCCAAGTAAATAAAGTTCCAGACATCCTCTTAAAATACTTCATCATGTCACAATAAAAAAGAAAACTGGAGGCCACAGTTGTAGATGTGTAAATATACTCCATGCTTACATCACAAGACAAAGTACATACACTTTGTGCCCAGAAGAGAAATTTGGGAAGCTAGTGTAATTTACAATGACCATGACAAAACTCCACAGAAGTTTAATGGCCCTGACCACTGGCATCGTAACCCGTTTGCTCAAAAGGCAGCTATAAAGATCAAGACTAACATGTTCAAAAAATTGAATTGCAAACCAGATAGTTTGGGAAAAAAATATGCAATTTTATAAAGAGGAAATTGAATTCATAATTCAATAAATCACAACAAAATCACATATAGAATCTCTAAGTTTCAGAAGATACCTTGAAGCTTTTCTCTCAAATTTTACAACACATTAAAGAACAATAATTTAATTTCCTAATTACAGCCTAAACCAATGTGCATCTTTAAAAATTCCAGACATTATTTTAGAGTCATATATAAAAGCATAGGTTTCTTACATATAAATTCTCAGCTCTTGATTGGGAAGTGAAATAGGCTCTGATTGAAAAGGCACACACTTCATGTACTCCTTAACTTTGCAAGTGATGGATCTGAATACCAAATCTGTATCATAGAGGAGACATAAACCAAATCCAATTGAGAAAGGTTGCTCTACTTGGACAAGCAACCTACAGTCAAGTATTCTGGAGCTTCCAAGTACACTGGCAATTGTTCACCCTCTCAAGAGAAAGCCGTTAGTGACAGTTTACATGGGTGCAAGTAATGCACCATAATTTTTTTCAGCTAGGTACTTCCTAGTAAGAGAATTAAATAAAACCTTATAATTTAACCTATTACAGAGGGTTTTAGTTACTCTATTAATTGGCATATTTCTGCAAACAAAATATATCACACCGTACTGTTTGTAGCTTTAGTTGTAGTCTGAATTTAGCACAAGACTTCATAGGGCATTAGTTATGCCTTGTATTTATCTGTAAAAGGAGGACATTCAAACTATCAAGCCTCACTGCAGTTCTCTGCTACTCAGATTTTGCTGACAAATAGGCAAAACTTGCATTTTGGATTAGAATTATTGTGTTTATAAATTAACGTAACTGGAATTAAACAAAGAACCTTTTCTAATTGTGGTACAAGACTTATAATATGTATTAAAAGGATTGTATCCAAAATTTCTAGCCATGGATTTACAGCACTTGACAAACCTAGTGTTCACAGCAGAATATTTCTCCTGCCCAGAGACCCCTGCAATGAACTGAACATGTAGCTAATAGTGCTTTATGAATGTGGACTGTGATGACTATGCTTGTGTTTTACACACCTTTCAAAAGATAAAAGGAGTCTTTTGGCCTATGATACAGCTAATCAGACTTTATGTGCCATGATACCCTCTGGAATGAAAGCTGAGAGGAGATTTTTTATTCTCACCTACTAGTAAGATGGATAAAGGAAGAGAAATCTTCACTTCCAAATCATATGAAACATCAAAGGAGAGCCTAGGAAGCAATCTTCCAGGCAATCCTTTCATGCCTACCAGCAATTAGAGCATTCAACAAACCTGTCTGCTTCCAGCCGAAGAAAATGTTAGAGCAGGTGCACTTCCTCCGAACAATGCTACTGTGCAGCCAAGCAGCCAGCAGCAAAACCCTCAGTCCAGTAAAAAGCTTTCTCTTTGTTCCTCTCTACACATTGCTCTCTGGAGAGCCGTTTTTCCCATTAATACCACACCTACACAACTGACTCCCCAGGGATATTACCAAATGTACATGCATTAGACTTTTCTTCCTTCTTTTACTTACAGAGTGGACCATCAACATTGCTAGATTAAAGAGAAACCATATTTTATAATCTTTTCAATTTTAATGCTGAAACTCAAAAATATTGCTAAGAAGAAACACAGGACTGTACAGACTCTTTCACACAGGAATGAGTGAATGTACCTGAGCACTTAATATACTCCACAGTGACACAGATTCTTCATAAAACCTTATTTACCTACATAAATCTGGGAGTCAATCTGCATTCTCTGCATCACAGCATTACTGCTTAAGTTTTCCTGTTTTGAAGAACTGAAAATAGGTGACGTAAAGCAAATGGTATTTTTAGGATAATGGCATTTTTAAAAAGGCTCACTGCTTTTAATGTTAACTTTGCTCCTTATTGTTTACATTTTAGGAATTGCTTGTGTTAGTGCTATAATAATATTGAGGTAAGAATAAACTAGGAGAGAAAATTAGATGGCCAATGTTTTCAAAATTTGGTGAGTTATGAATGTTACATCAAGTGGAAAAACAATGATTTGGCTGTTGAGTAAAGCAATTGCATGACTGCTGCCCTGAAAATTATTTTGTATTCTGATTTAAAAAATGAATAGTATCTAAAGAAGAAAATTTTGAGGATACTGGCTAGTCTATTCC
Source organism: Brachypodius melanocephalos (assembly GCA_013398615.1). Classification (NCBI taxonomy): domain Eukaryota; kingdom Metazoa; phylum Chordata; class Aves; order Passeriformes; family Pycnonotidae; genus Brachypodius; species Brachypodius melanocephalos. The sequence continues at coordinate 39,769,490 of VZSR01001283.1, read as the reverse complement.
TAGCACTGATAGAATGACTGGACATTTTATGACTGAAGAAAGCATCACCAGGTTTAAGGGATAGAAATCTTATTTGAACTGGTCATATTGAAGTGGTCAAGGCTCTCCAGAGCTGTCCTTTGTGGGAAGAATGACTCAGCTTTTTCTACACACAAGGAATGTAAGGTGCTCACCAATGGTGCCCAAGCAGGCAGTCCTTCCCTCACACACATGAAAATGGATGTGGAAAGGATTATAACAACCAGGGAAGAAAAGCCAGTTATCACCTTCACTACAGCTAGATTGAAGGTATATGGGGAAGTTCTGTGTTATCTTGAGTGTGACTGCCTGAGAGGAACAAAGACTCGACATTCGCAGAAGCAATATGGTTCTGCTTCCACTCAAAGCACAACATAACTGTACTTTACTTTCTCCTGAACTGGCAGTGTTTAGCTGTTATTATTAGAAGGCAGTTTAGGGGTGGCAACTTTCTCTTGTGAAAAAAGACTGCACAACTGGAGACTCCCCAGGGAGTCAAATTCTTCTGAACCTAAGAGAATCCTGCCAACACTGAAATCTGATTTTTTCTATAATTTAATCTATGGATCAAACATGTAGTTGATTAAGACCAGCAGGTGGATAGATCAGCCAACTAAAAGACAGAAAACTAGGTGGATTCTCGTGTAAGAAAAAGTATCTGAGTGTAATAAAGGATAGTAAAAATGCAACTTAAACAACTGAGAAATAATAAAATCACATACTGTTGAATATGCTTGACTGGTCAATATAAATATAATAGAATATAATAAATTAGTTCAGCTAGGCTAGACTGTAGTTGTTCTGTGTGAAAAGACATGGTTAGAATGACATACACAGAGGAAGACTATTTCTGAAAGTATAACCACTGATACTCTGAGAGTTCCTGATTTGATGCTGCTTTTGAAAATGAAAAAATAAAAAAAAAAAAAGAAAAAGGAAAAAGAAAAAAGAAAAAAGAAATTTCCCATCTGTGACAAAATTTCAGCTGAATTCAGGTTTTTGCATCAGATTGACTCAATCATTCTATAATTAATTCAGAAAAGGTATCCAAGATGTTTGAAACTCAGTTCACAGCACATATGGGTACATAGTGTCTAAGTTCTGAAGGCGGGTAGTCTTGTTCTAGTCAAGACCTACCAAGATAGTTCTCATTCCTACGAGTATAATTCATTGAACATGAACATGAACTTGTTCAACAAGGATGGAATGAAAGATCAGAAAGTAACTTCCCTTGGAAAATAATTATAAGTTAGCTATAAGAACATTCAAATGCTTTCTACTTATATCAGAACTAATATAATTTTTTCTAAAATTTTGTGTGACTGTAATAATACTCAGGAGATCTATTCACAGAGTTGATAAGACATTAAGAGTGTCTTATGTGAAGAGCCAATTTTGATTTGTTGGGATACCATGCTGCTGGCAACCTGATTTGCCTGAAGCAGGTTCACACACACAAATGATGCTTTTAATTGGAAAACATGGAGAGGAATAGAGGTGGAGGTAATACAGTGGCTTCCCAGGGTATACATTTAAAATACTTCTGTCACCAACTGTGCGTACATTAAACACCTAACGTGCATTCTTTTCATGTGGATTTAATTTTTTTTTTTGCTACGGTTTTTTCATTTGTCAATTATGCAGTATTTGCAAGCACAACCTTGCATCATAAAGTACTAAAAAATAATAAACCAAGACTGTAGTATTTGTATTGAGTATCATTGCTGTTTGTATTGAGTATCATTGCTGTTATTAAGCAAACTCTAGCAACTTTTCAGTTAGATGTCTCCCCACATGTCAGAGATACATTAGAGCTTGTGGTTCATTTTAGAAAGCACAGTAATTCTACAGCATGCTACACTTCAAGTCAAAACCCAATACAACCTGTTTCATTCCTACAAGGTGTCAACTAAAAAAAAGGTCCCTTGGTTTTGTCAGACAGAAGGTGTATGATACTTAGAGGATTTTCCAAACAGCAGGTTTTAATGAACTGCATGAGGAACAAGAATATCTAACAGGACACTTTACTCTTTGAGAGACAACAGCCTTTAAAACCTCCTTTAAAGCCAGTCTGAGATATTAGCAGTCATGACTTCACAGCTGCATGGAAGAACTTCTGCTTGCACATTGTGAGCTAATATACAGTGTATATTGTTTAGAAAAACAAAGACTGCATGAGACCCTCAAATTAATGGCAAAAGCTAGGCAAAATTCTTCACTAAATTAAATCTGTTATTTGTGTAAAATTAGGAATGCTGTGCATTCAGCAAATTTTTTAAATCAGTAAAGATTCAGTAAAGACTTTTGACTTACTGCTCTGAAAGATCATGCCTGCAACAATTACCATGTGATAAAATACCGAGGAATTTATATCCTGGGCTTAATTTAGAACTAGAAATTCTTCTAAAGAGATTTCTGTTTTAATCATAGACTTCCTGTCACACAAGATTAAACCCTGTTTATCTCCTTCAAATATCTTAACATGCTTCTGCTTTAGTAGAACTTTCCCTTCTACTAAAATCCTTGAGAGACCATATTTAAACTTAGAGAGCTGTCTTTTTAACAAAACCTATACAGACCAGATGTGAACAGCCTCAGAATGCAGATATAGCCCTAAACTGTTGTCACAAACTGACAGCACTCAACAACTTTGAATGACATTACCAGCATTAATTGCTCTAGCTTGGCCTTCAAGAGGCCCTGGGCTGTGAGTGATAAGGACCAATGAACCTTGGCTTCAGAAAATTCTCTGAAGTTTTCAGTTCCAAATTGGAGAAATAAACCATGGTTGAATACTGTTCCCATACATACTCAGCAAAGGATAAGGGCAAAAAATCTATACATGTCTCTACTGAAAAGTCATGCTCTATAAGAAAAGATATTAAATATTTATTCCTATTCCTATTGGTCTATTTAGATCAGTCTGCCGTAAGATGAAAACACAGAGTAGAAGTACTTGGATTTTTAAGCAAGTCTTTTACTACTGTTACAACAACACCAAAAAACAAGAGCAAAGGCTAGATTATCCCCTAAGTGGAATTTGCTGCTGGTTATTACAACAGAATTGAATCTATGCCACCGTTTCCTGTAACATCCTGTGTTATTCATCAATTACAAAAGAAATGAAAGCAGACAACTAGTAATTGCAACTGTCCAAGGTGGCCTTAAGTGTATTTGCACTTAAATGATCAAAGAGCCTAAACAGAGGTCAGGATGTTACATGATAACAAATCTGGTTTAGCTCTTATGATCAGATTTTACAGCCCCAAATTACATTTGCCCTTAAGCCTACTCTGTTACATCAGCTGTTTCCCAAGTAAGTATTGGGATAACTTTGACCAGCAGACCCCCTTATTTGCTATCATATGACCATACCAATAATGACACACTAGATTAAGTCTCTAAAATCTAACCACTGACTATTCACTTCAGATTATGCTACCCTTCCTGTTAACTGGCTTAGACATATGTCTTGTATTGTTTGCATGGTATCCTTTTTCTACTCTGACCTATCCATGATTTTCAAACTTACTGCTAGGATCTTTGAGCTGGAACCCATCTCACTGTAATCATGCTATCCCTGGCTACATGCTAACTATACCAGAAGTGTCCTACCTAATATTCGATATTAGTACAACCTAGGTCAACAGAGCCTTCATTTTCTGTCAGCACAGTTACCTGATCCCAACTATCTTGACTTCAAAAGACTACATTGAGTTAGGTCAGCTGGTACTAGAGCTCACCTTACTTAATCAAGAGGCTCTGAAAGAACCACAAGCCTGTGTCTGTTTGATTTCTGTGCTCCATACCTCTTTCCCCTATTTCAAAAGGATCCACACAATGGGAACATGGGTCTAATGACACTGTGTTGTGGATAACTCACACCTTTTTTATGTGGGTAGCTGTTGCTGGGAGTAGTGAAGCCTGTGTCCATGTGTTAACAGACTGGCTTAGCCTCCTGGCAAAAGTTCCACATAAATTCTGGAAGCAGATCACACAGAATGGTTTGGCCTATAAGGCTGTCTTGGTCCAAACCACTCAGTTGTAAAACAAAAACAGTGATCTATACTGCCCTCCCCAGCAACAAACTGAAATTAATTCTCCTGATAATCCAATGCTTTAATTGAGAATCCGGACACTGCTTTGTTTAAGGGCAACCAATTTCTTCACAAGTGAAGAAGTTAAGAACATTGATAAAACTACAGTGAGAGAGATGGCCACAGAAAATGGGGATTTAGACAGCCAGGATTTAAGTGTGTGACTTGTGAAGATGTGCAACAGAACAGCAGGAGAAACTCTGTATGCAAGCACTGGTTTAGTATCTGTACTGGCTTTGGCTTGGATAGAGTTAAATTTCTCCGTATTAGCCCGCATGGGGCTCTGGTTTGGTTTTGTGCTGAATACAGTGTTGATAACACAGGGATGTTTTGGTTATTGCTGAGCAGCACTTACACAGAGTCGAGGGCTTTTCTGCTCCTGGCCCCATCCATTACTAAACAGGTTGGAGCTGCACAGAAGTTGGGAGGGGACACAGCTGACCAGAGGGATATTCCACACCATATGGCATCACACTCAGTGATAGAACTGAAGAGAGGCTGGCAGGCAGGCACTGGTCCTAGACTGTCTGGGCACTGTTTAGTTGGTGTTGAGCAGTTGTTTTCATTTTTATCACTTGTTGCTCTTGCATTTATTTTTCCCTCTCCCTGGTTTGTTTGTTTGGGGTTTTTCCTCCCTTTTCCTTCTTTTTAATTATTAAACTACTTTTATGTCAACTCACAAGTTTTTTCTCAATTTTTATGCCTACAATTCTGTCCCCTCATTGGGGGAGAGCTGATTTAATGGCTGTGTGGTGCTCAGTCACCAGCCATGGCTAAACCATGACAGTACCTTTTCCTTTTTCTCTACCATGTCTGCTCTGCTGGGTACAGGTGTTTTTTGGGCATTAAAGTACTTACAGGATCACAGTAGGTTTACCAACTTGCTTCAACACAAGGAGCCTTCACCATCCTGCCCCAGGTTGTGCTTCATGTGTCACTTCTTATGTGCCCTGGGCAGTACCACTGCACACCTACGTCTCACTACACACCCGTATTTCTCCTTCAGCCTGCTTAAGCCCAGAGTAGTGATTCGAGAACGCAAATTCAGGCAAAGAAATTCAGCTTGACAAGATAATGGGGGTGGGGAGAAAAGAGGCATTTGTAAAAAAAAGACTCATGTTACCTTGTTCCTCCCCACCATATTATCCCAAGTGAAGAGACAAACATTAAGGATGATAAAATTTAACAGCAGTTTGAAACAATGAAGTAATATCCACAGCATTTTCTAAGACAATATACTCTGCAACAAATTCAACATAGGTCACTGCTTTCACCTAGGATTCAGATTGTAATAGATATCCTACAGAATAGTGGTATCATGGCACACTTAATATAGTTTATGTGAAGAAAGACTTCTGCTTCAGAGAGACAGCACATCAAAAAGATGTAGGGATGCCCAATGTGTTTCATTACAGAAATGCACATTTTTCCAGATGGAACCAATATGCATTTCCTACCAGTAAATAGATGAGATGTTCAAAATTTTCACTCTCCTCTGTTCAAACTAGCTTGGCCCTTGCCTTTGTTCATCAACAGTTTTAGAAAGAGAGAACTGACTAGCCTTAATGCAGCCCGTGCTTTTAGGGAGAGGGACGTCAGAAGTAGGCTACAAAAAGTGAAGTTTAGACCTAGTGAATCTGGATCTATGTCAAGTAAATGCAGCTCTGTTGGGAAAGCTGGGGGGCTCTCTGGAACTGGACTGTCAACAAATTATGCAAGAATTGAAGAGTAGCTGCAGCAAGTAAACACCAGAAATGAGAGGCATAGGTAGTTAAATTTTCAAGACAAGCAATTTCAGGGCATGTAGAGTTCAAACATTTTGCACAGTTTGGCCTGCCACAATACTGGGAGAGTGACTACAGCTCAGCCTGGGATCCTGGATGTCACAGGAGCCACACACACTGACCAGGCCCATGGAACCAAATTAGGAAGTTACTGCCAGGAGTTGTAGTTTTAAGCCTTCTGGACGTGTTACTGTAGCACTGCATGTTGTGCAGTACTGCATGCACACCGTCCATGAACAGATTTTCTTTTAGGGTGCACAACAGAGTCCCCCAGTCAGTTCTTGCACTCAGTCCAGGGTATCTCTGCATCTAGACTGATCCCACAATGCACAGAGTTGATCACAGTGACTGCCTGAACCATAGCCTAGGCAAGCAAAACCCTGTAAGCAATGCTGTTCTTCCCATGTCTTCTGTCAAAACCTGCAAGACTGCCTTGATAATCTGTTCCACTGGGTATTCTATCTGCCTCGTCTTTATCTTGCTTATGACTTTTCCTCACAGTATAGACAAAATGCTACCTCTAAATTCATCTTCTAGTGTTGCTGTTTGAACCACATGCTCTCTTAACAACATTCAATAGTAAGTAACAGTTTGAGCATTTTTCTTCTAGTAAGGTAGATATGGCATAAACCCACAATTCATGTCATTCTGGGTTGAATGATGGGACCAAAATATATGATACCTCTCTGCTTATTCAGCAAAAATATGTATTGGAAAGTCTGTTCAGCCATCATGGATAATTTTACTGTTTTTTCAATCTTTATACAGTACATATGGTAGCATTAGTTCTGCTGTCATCCAGGGAAATAAGCTGTATTTCATGGCTGCATCACTGGAAAACTTTATGTCACAATATGAACATGTCAGCTAGGAAATATGATCTTTTGGAAGTGTGAATAAATCCATTAACAACACTTTACTGGATTTTTCCCAAGACTCAGTGGAATATGGATTAGAGGTTTTTGAGTAAACAATCTTAAATATGATAAGTAAGGAAAGAATAGTCCTCAGGAAAGACCAGACAAGTTGAAACTGAATGGATGCAGGTGAACAAGAAGTTTCTTCTCCTTTTCTTTTTCAAAGGTGGGTGGTAGATGGGAAAAAAATCTTCCCAGTTTTTCCACTCTCTTAAAAGATAGAAGACAGCTTCAGACTTTATATAAATATCCTATTTCTGCTCCCATTAATCTGGAAAATTCAAAGGGAAACATATGTTTTCCTCGACCAAAATGAAGGAACAACTAGCTGATGCAGTATCTTCTAACAACATGGAGACATCTATGGAAACATTTAAACCCTACCTATGAAAGAAAACTCCCCAGTGTTTATCAAGTTGGGGTCCCTTCAAAGGAAAGTAAAACTGATTTGCTTAAAGCTCAGATCGGAAACCCATGACATGTCCTCAAACACAGGTATTTGCTGATAGATCTGTCTTCATAAACCCATCTTACATAAATATCATCTTGGTTGAATTAGGAAAAAGCTTAAGCTAAAATGAGATAATTTTTTTTCAAAGCATGGATAGACAAGTTTGGATTACATTTACGAAATGTGTTTTCTTAAAAAAATAAACGGCATCATCAGGTAGACATCTCCATTTTTGTCACATTAAGTTTAAATAACCACTATCCCTCAGCTGGAGGTTTCAACTGTACCACAAAGAGGTTCCCCCAATCAGCTGACATACAAAAACTGACTACATGCAGATACATGGCTATAAAATGTAAATGGTCATGTGTACAACTATACACAAAATTAGTTATCTTATCAGATGTACAAGGCATTGATCAAACACCACAGGTAGGTTTTTCACCTACCAGTTGAAGAGTGGTAACTTGTCTAAATAACTTGTATGAGAACACACTCAACTGAATATATGCTGCCTTAAGATGGTAGAAAATCCAGAAGTAAAGACTTCCAAAGAAATTTAACTATAGAAATGAGTTACTGGATATGAAATGCACATTAAAATGTAATTTAAAGTGATTGGAAAAGTTAAGCTAAACAGTATTATAAAATTAGATCCTGAATAGTGAAAGAAAATATCATCCTAAAAAGACTACATCTAAACGTTATTTTAGGTAAAAGTCTGAAACATAAAAAATATTTAGGTGGAAGAGAAAGAACATCACAGGCAAAGTCTCAAGTAATATAGACTACTTCTTTATATTTGTGTAAAAATTGGGAATTTCAAAAGACTTAAAAAATGTAAAAAACTTCAGTTTCTCTATTATGATGTAATTCCCTTTCTACTTTAAAGAAAAAATTATTTTCAAGTTTAATTGTTAAATGGTTTAAACATATCTATTCAGCACACAGTTTTCCTGAAAATAACTTAGAAGACAAAAACATCTGGCTGCATGGGAGCTATGACAACTATTGAAGACATTTAAAACAATACAAATAAAAACCCCAAACCATTCTTCAAAGCAGTGAAAAGCCTCAGATTTCATTTATCTGTCCACTTGATAGATCTGGTTCTGCCAAAACCAGAACTGACAAAATGAACTTCTTTCAGTAGGACTGTACAAGTGCATCTGAAGAAGCCTTTTCCCCATGACAGAATGATTGATGTAGTTTAATTTTCTGTATAGTACTTTTTACTTTTGTGACTTTACACTTACCTCAAATTGGCATGGTACATTGCTTTCATATTGAGAATGTTCTAACTGCTAGAATAGAACATATGTGATAGCTCTACAACCTATGGCTGTAGTAATCGAGTAACTGTATTTAAAATGTGTCTCTTTTCAAATATACAGTTACGTTTTTAATTTCATCTCCTAAAATGACCTTTCAGCTTACTATTAATATCTGACAAGACACACAGGTATATCATCATAATTAGATTTATTATCTGTAACAGAGTTTGCATTATCAATATTTAACCTGCAGCTAATATGATAGGTACATGGTTACCTAGTTACTAATTTTTCCTCAAATTGACCAAATCCACTAGTGCTAATACGTATTATTTGAACCGCAATTCATGAGAATACTAGCATAATGTCAAACAAAAATGTTTGAATCAAAGTGCAGGAAAGGCAGCACCTAGAGTAAATGCAAAGAGCAGCCTCTAGAGAGGAGGGGAAAAAAATACCATTTTCATGATTAAGTGGGTGAGAAGGAGCATAAGGCTTTGAAGACTGAAGATAGTCCTGAGTTTGTCATCAGGAAACCTTTGGATACCCACAGCCTCAACCTGATTGGAAATCCATGCCTTTCATTTTAACAAAAAATTTTACGTTTTCAGTTTAGGTTTCTGCCTCCAAGTAGAAATGATCAGAGTATCCACTCAGTCAAAACCTTAAATCTTAAATTTGTCTAGGTATCAGAGAGGTACAGAAAATGTCTATTACGGTTGGCATCTTAGAAATTTAAAGATAGTTTAGGCTTTGAAATTGCTATATTTATGGAACTAACCTCCTACCATTAAACTAAGCTGATCAGATTCTGCATAAAGCCTCAGACTAAAATATAATGGAATGACAGGACTTTGAATATTTTTTGTTATTATTCTGTTCTTTTCCATCAATTAGATGTTAAAATGAGATATCTTATGTAGTTGAAGCAGCCAGCTACACTGCAAGATGATCTGCTTGGCTGGCCACAAGGATAGATAGCATCAGGACACCTACTCCAGCCACAGAAACACCAGTTCTCTTTTACAGAACAGCACTAGAGAGACAAGATGTCACAACCTGTTGAGCTCTTACTCACTTATTTTATCCTTTGAAGTTCTAGCAGGCACACTGTGACATTTTGTGCCTTATGGGTAAACAACAACAGGCTTGGTTCTACTTGAAGGGCATAACTGTTCCTTGCCGCAATTACCATTTCTATTTTCGTCCTTTTCAGATGGCTGCACTGATGAATATCACAGGATGACACAGGTTATATTTTCCTCAAAGATTTCACTACTACCATGCTATTTTGACATGATTCCCACGTATTTTTTATGATACCAGGCTTCAAAGTTTACGCATGTGATGTTACACACTTCCACCTGAGTGACTGGCATTTTGGGTCAGAAAAGTATGCCTTAATACTGCTAAAAAGCATTCTAAGCTTCGTAACATCCCAAACGAAACTTCTTCAGGCTCAATCACCATTGACTTCTCATATAAACTGTAACTCAAATGAACACGAGACACGCAACACAGGACTGCTATCTTTAGATGTTTCATAGAGGCATATCTGTGCTCAAGAGCTGAACTAACTACTACAGTAGTGGGAAGGGGCTGTGAAAGGTTTACATCCCACCTGGCAGAGGCTGCAAGATGTACCCCAAGCAAGGGACTGTCTCTCTCACATCCAACTGATAAAGAAACAACACCTGGAACTACTCGGACAAGATGATACATTTAATTTTTGTATTTTAAAGTTATTTATTTTACATTGATGTAATTAAGAGCAGTTTGTTTCTAAACACTGACTAAATACAGAAAAAATGCTTTTAGAGGTTCTTTCCCTGACTTATTCTTCCTGCCAATCCCCCTATTCAGAATCACAATAAATTGTACACGAACTAAATTTTACAGTAAGCAGATATAAAGCGCTGCTGTAAAACACCTTTTCCATCTTCAGTCACTAAACAAATACTTCTGTATTGTATTCTGTAAAACTTTGCAGGAGACTCAAAGGAAAAACAGAAACTAGTAAGGAATGCCTAAATGACTTCAGAACCAGTCTGAATGCGTATCTGATTTTTTCACAGACTAAGTCTGTAGGTTTTATTTCTTGTTGCCTTTTTTTAAAGGACCTATTAGTTTAAGCAATATATTCTATAGAATCTTATAAGTACTGCCTTTCCCTTGCAAGCAGACTCCTGTATGACTAATCCATGTTCCTCTTCTTGACTGTCATCTTAAGAGATAGGTAAATTCTCTCACCTTGGAGGAAAATGCTGCAACTTTGAAGCCAGCTATTCCAAAATCTCAATATTACCCCTAAAATCCAAGTCACATGTAACAACACACCGATACCTTCTCAGTGTTGCACTGTAGTTCAGACTACTGCATAGGTGAGTGCAGCAGGGAGGAAGATCTGGGTTGTCAACTTCTTGCAGTGTACTGCCTAATTTCATGAACATTGGTGATGTAGCATGTGACAAGTGAGCTACTGTTCTTAAAAAGTGTGCTATGGGCACCATGATCAAATGTCTTTTGGAGACTGAAGCTGAAATCAAATTACCCCTGATGAAGTAAAAGGTAGAAGAATATCCTCTTAAGGTTTAGGTAAGTTAGAAATGTTTGGGGTCCATCTAGAGAGCTCAGAATTCATAGTTATCATTATGGTAGTAATAACTGTCACTTTGTAAAGATCTGTGCATTTAAAGGACTTTTTTTCCTTTTTTTCTTTCCTCCCCCGCCCAAGAAAAAGTTGGATGTTGGTCTCATGAGTGTCATCTTTTGGATAGGCAGTATTTAACACACTTTAACAATACAACACACAAAGACATTTGAAACCTAATTAATCTCTTGACATTTGACTAGAAGTCAAAGCAGTGGACCACAATATGAGAAAGATACTTCAGCCAAGAAAGCTGATCTTTCTTTCATGAGATGCAAATGAGTTATGATCATCTGACTACAAACTTTATTGCAGATTTGTTCTTTTTAATAACTGTCCCTCCTTTTAGTACCTAGCATGCTTTCTTAGTATGATATTGAATATTATGACTGCTGTAGCTGACATTCCACACTATCACTAAAGGTCCTTCTTTAGGAACTTCACGTTTTACACAAACTGCCTAAAGTACCACACACTATTAATAGTAGTCACATTTTCACACAACTCAAAGACTGTTTTTGTTGTTCTAAACTCCATAATTCCCTTTTTATTTTAGCTTCTGAGATGCAACATCATTAAAACATAGTTTAGGGTTTGCTCCACCATATAATGGAAACTTGTTTTCAACATTCAGACAAGCATCTCTGCTTATACTGCTTGTGGTAGTTACTTCAGTATGGTAGCCAAACACAAGATCACAGCAGTAAAGTCTGGGAAAGGTAATTCAATTCAACACGACTGTATTGAACTTTATATATAAATAATCTCCTTACATAACCATCATAAAAAAATTTGGTGACTGATTTATGGAGTATAATGGGATTCAGAAAAGCTCAAAATGTAAACTCATTCATAAACAATACTGGGCTGAAAACAGTTTACTAGATCATCTCTGCACAACAGTGGAAACTTGGAATGATTTTTTAAACATGCTAAAAATAGCTTTTTATATAAACATAATAAATTTGATGCATTATCAGGAATAAATAGCTTCAGTCAGACTATCAGAAGTTATCCACTGCAGCCTATAAGATCTATTTTCCAACAAGACATTTTCTTCATTTCTTCAGAATGAAGATCCTTGTGAAGCAATTAAAGTCTTTGGAAGACATTTCTCTACAATCTAATATGATACACCCCAACCCTTCCTATAAAAAATGATGCAACAGTTAGAATGAATACATTTCTTGCCTTTCAATATTACTCATGGACAAACCATACTCAGAGTTGGAAAGCACTGCTAACTAGACAATGATTCAACTTTTTCTGTTTTTAATTTGTACAGACTATGTAGAAAACAAAGCAAACCCCACTCCCCCAAAAAATCACCAGTAAAGAAAGAAAAGAAACAAAGAGACTGAACTGAAAGCAAAATAAAAAGTTTCTATATCTGTGAATTGTACTTGAGTACAAGAATTTCACTACATTAAGTGCTGTGGTGCACTTGGCTATTTATTAATCATCACATCCACATAACGAAGCAGCCCTGCGCACTCACACCACTCCCTTATCAAGCAGCCAGTCCGATTTCATGGTTTGTATTATATCTAAATGTGTCAGTATGTCCGTGCCTGTCACTAGACACTTATCTAAGAGAGACAGTATGTCTTTCCAGTAGACTGCTCTAGCATCTGTTTCTAGAAACAGATGATCAACCACCATACTCCTACAACACCTTATGCTTAGAAACTCATATTTTTAGTATCTAGAACACAGTTTTCATTTTAGAGTCAACAAATGTCAAGCCTTTTAATATGACAGGCACAAAGTAAGGTATAGCTGCTTGTTCCATGACCAGTAGAACTAACAATACCTGTGTTTGTACAGATCTGCATCCTGTATCTCTGCCTACCTCCACGGCAGTTAAGTCACCATCCTCCTCACTGATGACTCCCTGCCCCTATTCCTGAACCCTTGATGCTGCTTTGTCCTGTGTCATCCTACTATAACCATGCCCTCCAGTTGCTCCCATGCACTGACCAAGCCTGTGGGATCATTTCATAGGTACCCTCCTCAGGAATTGACCAACACATTAAACTCAGTGGTTACAAATCTAAAACAGAGATGGCAGGCATCCTAGAAAGAAAATGGGAAGTGAATATGGAAAAGGCCACAGAGATGTATTAATTACATAGATCTTTACACTATGTAATATATAAGTACTATCTATATTTTGTACTTGTCATGTATAGCACTATATAATTCTATTTGCTGTACACTAGTGAAGAATATTTAATTGATAAGCCTTTTGTCTTTCCCTAAATCATGGCATTAACTTGGGTCTCTGTCATCAGATACTGATTATTATAGACTGAATACATATTTTGCATATTTGGATCTCTATGCTCTCCCAAGTGAACCTAAAGTTGTCTGATATCAAAAGATGGGGAAAGGGAGGAAAGAAAGACTGGCAGCCAGAAGCCAAGAGAGAGGAAGAGAGCGTAAGTGTCATTCTCTTAGAAGACCACGCTGAAAATGACCTCAACTGTCTTGGTTTTTTAATATCTTTCCTTAACTATTCACAAGGGACCCTATATTAATCCTAGTCTCCTTATTGAATTCCAGTCTCAGTAATTAAACAATCATATTATTCCCCTCTGATTATTAAGTGGAAATTGTCATTAATGTTAACAGAACAAATGTTTAATAGCTGATAACACAAGTACAGGCCATTTTAAATTCCTCTGTGATTTCAGTTGCATATGTTATTCTCCATTTCACCTTTAAACATTTTAAGTGGTTATCAGTACATGTCTGATGTACTGTAACACAAAAGGACACAGTTCAGGGAAGAGAGAAATTAATACTAGGCAAACCACCTTCTATGAAAGTTGCTGAAACACACAACCATATCATTTTTAATAACAGGAAATCACAGAAATAGTAATGCAGAAGGGGCCATCATACAAGATTTTCTCGAGAAAGGGGAAGTTCAACATGTAAGCTACAGCTCTTTAAAAAAGCCCCAAAATTACCATCTCATACAACTCTTTTGAGCAAGTGAGTTCTGAAAGCTTACAGGCACAAAAAGAAACAGTGACGTGGGTCTCTAAATGATCTGTCTGCAAAAATACAGCCTCTTGGGAGCTGAAAAAAGGCATGCACAAAATTAGAAAGAAATCTTCATTGCTAATGTCTTGACTCTTAAATACAAAAATCTTGACAGGACTGACCATCTAACCTGAGGTCCTTCTAATGTTCAGCAACTATCTATGGTTTTAAATTTCTCAAGCTCCATATATACATGAATTAATTATCACACTCTAACAGGGAAATAAGGGAAATTGATGACCCACAATACTCTGTCTTCAGCCTTTTTTTTAAACAGAGGAGAATAGCTCATGAATGTTGAATACCTTCATTAACAGCACAGACACAGTGTTAATAGGATGTATTAACATGCATGTTCAGCAAGTTTACAGATGACATTGAAATTAATAAACTAGCTGATGTGATGAAGGATTGATGGATTCAGAAGGAGCTCAAGAACCTGAAGAGCTCAAAAAAAAGGGCTGCCAAAAACCTTTTAAAGTTTAAAAAAGGCAAATACAAAGCTCTGCACTTAGGAAGGAATACATTCATATAATAGTACAGACAGAGGCTAAAAATACACACATCATGTGGTCCACTCTCCCAAACATCTTAGTTGCCCTTCTCTGGACCTGCTCCTGCTTGTCAATGTCTTTCTTATAGTTTGGAGCTCAAAACTAGACACTACAATGAATGGAGGAGAATAATCACTTTCCTCAATCTTCCTGCTCTTCTTTCTCATTGCAGCCCTCTTCTGCCTTGATGGCTGCAAATGCACACTGCTGACTCACATTCAAGTTTTCTACTTGGACTCCAGGATATTTTTCTGCAAGAGGAAGCTAAGCTTTCATTTTACTAGATTGCATTCTTCTCCATCACACAGAAGTAACTCAAAAATGAGAAGTTAAACGCCAAAGATACGGTGGCAGAAGTTTAAGGTATTTTCCTGAAGTGAACATTATATATTTACAGATGGCAATGCAAAGGATATAAAGCCCTCCAGTTTGCACAGAGTAACTTCTCTCCCCTTTTAATTCAAAGAAAATCTAACAGTCTGCAATTACAAGATCAATACTCTCATAACATCCTTGGCAAACCAAATATTTGAAGTTCTGTACTTGACAATTAGGCCCTAAATCAATAAAACACTGGCCAAAATCCAGGTTTCCAGTACTCTGAAGATTAGCCAGTGGGGAAAAGGGATGAGAGAAGATGGGGACATTTGACTTGAGATTAATTATTACATGAGATAAATGTGTTGCTTTCTCTAATGTGGTTGCTGAAGTTCAGTGAGCCCAAGTTAGTGTTATCTGATCAGTATTGGTCTGAAAATATTACTGGAGTCATTATGACAGCACAAGAAAAAGACTTTAATATTATTGCTATCCTGCTTCCTTAATTTGGGAACTAGCATGATGGAAGAGACATGTTCTAGCTTTGGAGCAGATAAGAAGTGAAAGAGCACAGACATACTACCAGCAGCATAAAAAGCACACAGGAGTTTGCTCTGTAGGACAATAAAGAAGAGATATTTAGGGAATGGAGGCATTTCTGCCATGCTGTTAAACAGTTTTGCACCTAATTTGCCACACAGAAAGGCAGACTGTATTACTTTAAGTAAGGCATGCCAATTATGTGGATACAGTGCTTGTGGGACTTGAACAAACTTTTTTGCACTGTGCAGTTTTAACAAGTTACCCAGCTGCAACTCAGGTCAGTGATGACTTAGGATTTTGCCTGACAGAGAGCAGGTGTGCCTAAAGATAATAAAAGTAGCACATATATCTAAATCTCAAGAAACCACAAGCAGTTCTAAGTGTGATAGGCAGTTTGGTGAGAAATAACCAAACAATCAGAATCCTATGAACCAGCCCTTTCCAAATAGTCATACTATTCTATTCTTTTATTTTCCCCTGCCTCTGTTCTCCACTAATACACCACTAACTTCAGAGTGGATCTGTTTGCCACAGAGGAGAGGAATATGTTATTAGCAACAATGTCAAGTTCCAGTTTGTCTCCTGAATGACAGCATTGCCGTTTCAATCCCTTAACACTAAAAAGGTACAGGAATTTGGCTCTCTTGCTTTCTGGTACTACATAACTACTATGGTAATTATGAAAATGAGGACATGATTCCTACTACCCATCTTGATGAACTCACAGCCTGGTACATGTACCAACAAATAGTACAAATGCTAGCCTAGACCTGTGTTGCTAGATGTCACTCACCCATTCCTGATAAACAGAAGAAATGCCATCGAAATGTACGCCTCTAAACAAGTCTGTAATTTATATAGATCTCCAATAAATGGAACCTTTTCTTCAGAACCAATTTCTAAATAAAAGGAGCTTAGATAATAAAACACAGTGAAACAAATCATGGAATCATAGAATAGTCTGGGTTGGAAAGGACCTTTAAAGGTCACCTAGACTAAAACTCTCGTAATGAGCAGAAACATCTTCAGCTAGATCAGGCTGCTCAGAGCCCCATCCAACCTGACCTTGAACGCTCTGAAGAACAGGGCATCCAACCACTCTCCAGCCAACTTGTGCCAGTGTTTCATTATCCAACTTAGGTGGCAAACATTTTATGAAGACATGCAATGGTTTGTAGATTAAGACTTCATAGTCTTAGCCTACACCATTGGACTGGATAAGAAGTTATTTCTTGAAAGTGTGCACAAATACTGCACAGTTTATTCCTTCACAGGTTTAACCAGTGAGAAAAGGAAGAATTTGCAGAAGTCACTCTACACTCTGCACTGTTATGGTCAGAACTCTAGCCCATGCCTTCCTTCCCAAGCCATTCTTCACAGGTATAATGTAATTTTTAGTTAGTAATTCTTCAGTAAGCACATTTTCTTGGAAAAACAACTTTCTAAAAGTTAAATTTGTAATCAAATTGGTAAAGAAGGAAGAGGAAGTGATGAGGAGGACATCAGTTACAATGCGATTATCTAACAACCACTACAAAATCTAAATAGACAGAAGTTTAGTTTCACACAGTGCCAAATATTACAGACTGGGAAACATCTGAGAATAAAGATAAAGATGACATACCTTCTTCAAAGAGTATCATCAAGTTCATACTTTTGTTAGCAACAATATTATTCAGTAAAGCAATCACAGTTTGCATTGTATTCCCAAGTATACTGTTCTGGTATCTCTGCAAAAACAAAACAGTAAAAAAAAAATCTAGTATTCCTTTTGCAAAGTTAGAAGACTATTACCTTAAAAAAATGTGGTAATACAAACGCAGTACTTTCTCAATCCCTTAAAACTGGACATTTAAAATACCTAGTAGGTTACAAACATTTTAGTAGGTAACATCAATTTCAGGGACCTTGAGCTACAACCTTAGACCAAAACTCCTCCCATGTTCTTCTAAACTAAAAGAATTCTTATTTAGGTCTAAAATGTTAGGACTTTTAAAATGGCAAAGAACTTTATCAGCCTAATCCCTACATATTCAGAACCAGAAATATTTCCCTTTGTATATTTCTTCTATTAATGGCATTATTGTTACTCTTTTCAGTCTCAGGTTGACAGCACCACCATAACTCTATTTGTTGTTTTTCTTTGTATACATTCATAATTTCACAGACACATTAAAGACCTACGACTGAATTGAACTGCATCACTTTTTTAATGTCTTTCGTATGTTTGATGATTGCTTCAGTGATTTTTCACAATTGTTGAGACTACACTAAGAAGAGGAAGGGACAAAGATTTATAAACAAATTTACTGAAAGGACTGTAATTTCCTACCCAAGCCTTAAAAATATATATCTAAAAGCTCTTAAATTCTATTTACTTTATATAGCATTTTGAGATGTTATTTATGATTTCCATAAGGAACACAATAAATATCTGTTTCTCTAAGTGTTTGAAATACAGCCTGATAAATTCAAGAGCAAATTCAGAAACTATAAACACCAGATTCCTCAAAGGTAAGGTAACCAATACAGAAAATAGACACCATAAAGCCATGGCACTAAAAATAAATTTGAAGTTATTTTCCTACAGATAGCTGAAGAATAAGAAAAACATTATTTTCAAAAGATAAACAATGTGTTTCTCTTGGTAGTCTATCATCACAATATCTTCTTAATTCCCCTAAAAAAATCTAGAAAACAATACATTAAATAGCAAGAATGCATATTTCCACTACTGAGGATAATGACACATACACTGAGAACATAAAATTAACAAACGCAAAAAAAAAACCCAAACGTCAAAACAAGAGCTGACTCAAATACTTTCTTTGCAAGTACAATATTTCTATTACTGTTTCATATATTTGGAGTAAATACCTTCTAATAAAATTCCCCTTTCAGATATGCAATTAGAAGAGAAGCTGTTAGTTGTTTATGTTAACAATCTTTCACATTCACCAGGTTAGTAACATTTCAGCAAAGCCATTTTTGCTTTTAATGGACATCAGTTGTGCTTTGCAAGCCCCTGCTGAAGGACCAGCATTGATGTTTTTACTTATATCAAAGCATAAATAACAAAACTTATCTTACCCTAAATACATATAAATTAGAATTCAAGATTCTATGAAATAGAATGGAAATATCGTGAGGAAGGAAAATGGTATCTTAATGAATTAAATAATCATACAAATGGTATACTCAGTTGTACTAGTAGTGATTTAATGTATATTCCATGATGGATTTTGACAAGATATCAGGTTCCAGGAAGCTACAGGCATGCTTTACTTATCTAAGCCATCACTGATTGCTGTTAGACTCAGGTTTAGAGGTTTATATAAAAATATTTAACTTCATAATCTATCAAGGAGTAAAGCTGATCTAATTTGTGTGCACAGCACCACTGACTGTGGACATTTAATGAACAGTGCACTTGACAGCTTTAATAAAACATAGCATTTGCCAGTAGAGATAATTAGAATTGAAGCAGTAAAATTCTAGTGTTTGGCAACACAGATGAAACAACTTCATTAAAATGTACAGCTTTGGCAAATGAAAGGCAGGAAAGCACTGGACCCTGAAGAATCAGCCTTCTCAAAACTAATTGCTTCAGTGCTTAAAAAGGACAGCTATGAAATACCAAGGGCATAACAAGGAAATACTAGTATTAAAAAAAAGAAACCACAGAAGATAAATCAAGCTTTTCAAATAGGATTGAACCGTATTTAGGCCATTAAACTTTTCATTCTAATTTTGAAGTGTTGTACTTTCACAAAAGAAATCAGCTGAAGTATTTTTAGGTAAAAGGGTATGAATTAGCAAAGAGAGAGTAAGAATCTTGGCAAGATACTATAGCTAAAGCTGCCTTTTCCTTTAAGGGGATTAGAATTTAGTACTACGCAAACTACAGTATTTTAATTACATTTTACATAACAAAAGAGATTGCACTTGTGATATGAGGTTTGCAATTTGAGAGACTTCACACACATGTCGCCTACTTAGGTATCTAAGAAGCCAGAAGAGAAAGCCCTAAATGCTATGTTTACAGATATGCTGTGATTAAATCTTACACTACATACCACAGTACTCCCGCTCATTCAATATAACCAGTGATTAAACTTTACACTCTTCTTCTCAAGCTTACACATGATCTATGAACACAAGTTAGGTAAGTAAGGGGACGTAAGAAGATAGAGGCTTGAGTTTTCATACACAAAATCCATTGAAAGAAGAAAAGTATAGAAATTAACCATATTCAAATGATAGTTATTAAAATATGCCATTCTTGTCTGATGATTCTTTGTCACAGTATAGCTGAGATTAAATAAACCAAAACATTGATGCTAACAACAACCTCTTTACACGAACATAATTTAAGATTGCATTCAACCTAGCTTATTGCTATTTGCTATTACTTTGTTTATGAAACAGAGAATCAGAATCTTTTCTAGTTGGTTAATTTAATCTTTAACATTTAGTGGCTTTTGAGTCATAAGACCAGTTATGCAGAAACTGAAAGCATATAAATATGGATCTCTAACATTAAGGTTATACTATTTTCCTTACTAATTATCTAAATCAGAAATAAGCAGAATCATATCTCTTGCTACTCTGCTTTTCAAAAATCAGATGTTTTCAAAACTACAGTTCTACCAGAACTAATATTTCCAAATATTTCCCTCTGGGTATGGTCACACAAAAAGGAGCAACTACTAATATGACAACCAATGTCTAGAATGACCATGATTTTCAGATGTATCCCAACAGTGACATATGCAGTTCACACATGAAGATTTTAAGTCTTGCAACTTTCACAGAAATTCCTGATGGAATATTGAAAAATAAAGGGCAACTGCATTTTTAGTTAATATATGATTAGGCAAAGTTAATTGAGTATAGGGGGAAAGTAGTAATTTTGAAGGATTAATTAAGGAGAAAGGAAACCACTAATAAAAAACCTAGAATGGCAAGCATCAACCAACAGAAAGCAGTAGAACTAGTCTTAGATTTTGTTCAAATATCCACTGTAGCAGGCAATGCAAAATTTCACACTCTTACATTCAATGTTGGAGATGAATTGCAAAGCAATTCAGCAGCAGCTCTTAAAACATTCCTTCTTTCTACATAATTGCACCAAAATTTCTAGCAGTGATGAAACCTCAAAGCTTATCCTTTTGCTTTGAGCACCTAAAAACCTTAGTGAAAGAACTCCACTCTCACATAAAATTTTCTTCACTGTCAACAGGAAGTCTGAGTAGACTCCTCTCTCAAGCAGAGTCAGGCTCCTTCACAGAGAGGACATTCAGAAACAATTTCATATAAAAACAAATTTCCCCATTACCTAGAAAAAAGTAGCCAAAAATTTAGCTTACTGAGGATTAAAACTATTCATTGTAAATTGCACTGAAGTTTCCTAAAAAGAAAATTTTGCACACAATCGAACAGAAAGTATGGAAAAAAATCTATACAGATATTTCACTCTGGAGAATTAAACTTCCTGATATCAATGAAGATCCAGTATTCTGGAAAAATTCATGTTGGTATGCTCTGAAGCAGTGAAACTCTACAAGTAATAGATATCACCACAGCAGTAACTTCATATTTAGATTCATAAATCTGTAGATGCTTTGGAGAGTCTCAAGTACCAGTGAAGCATTTGAACTGCAAAGTCACTTGGGAGCTGCAATCAAACATTATGCCAAAAATTACCCTACCAAAATATTCACTTATCAGACTTGCATTTCCAGCATTCATTAAAAGCTACTTCCTAAAGAACTCAGAATGACAGATAACAATCAGAGTACATCTTTTTTCTGGATGGATTTTGCTTTGATGAAAAAGACAGTGTGCCACCACAAGGAAAGAAGTCTCCTATACTCTGTGTTCATTAATCCATCATCAGCTGTTAAGGAATGGGTCTCTGTCTCTTCTCCCTCAGAACCTACTCCCGTATCCATAGCTAATTATTTGCTAAAGCAATATTTAAAAGCAAAAACTGATACTGACTCAGTTTCCACTGCCTACTGAGGTGTGCAAGATCAGGATTGAAAAGCCTTTCCTGACATTTTCCATAACTGAAAAGAAAAAAAAATTCTGACAAAAAACCCAAATGAAGGAAAAGCTATGCTCCTACAAGGAAGTTAAAAGGATAGAAAAAATATCCATTGTCCCTCTTAATCTCATACTGAATGTTTTATTCTTTGTACTCACAGACTTCCTTAAAATTCAGGAAGGTGTCGGTGAAAAAGGTGTTGAATGGGAAGCCACAGGCTGACAAAGAAGTACAGGGAAATTGAATCTGTCTGAATGAGGAAAGAATGCTTTTCTCTACCACAATTTAGTTGGGTTGAGAGATATATTCAAGTCGTTAAAAGTGGCGGGAAAAACACATTTACACACTTAATATTTTTGACTTTACTCCTTGCTTTATGCCTTCTACCCTCAAAATACTACTTAGTTTGAAAAGCATTGTTTTTCCCACACATTCACATTTACTCAATCTGTAATTGCAACAGAGAAAGTTGATAACTAGTTTATTCAAGTTACATTAAACTTGAAAACAATGAAGGGCTGTTAAATTAAAAAGAAATGTCTGCTGAATCTTCAGTCGCTAGTCTGATTACATTTGGCACCTTCAAAACACATCATTCCTCAATTTCTATTATTACTTATTTTAGGGATTATTTAGGTAGCTGATTACTAGTCTGAAAGACATTAGGAAATTCTTTCTATTTTTTTTCCTTTTAAGTCAGTCTGTACATCTCATTTGTGGACACCTGTTCATAGAGATTTTGCATGTTCCCAAGTGACACACATTTAGAAAACAAGCATACTCAACAACCAGGCTCTACCAGCTATCAATCTACTCAGCTCAAAGTACACACACTACTCCGTGGATGTCCTAGGAAACTCAATTTCCAGCCTTTCCTCACTCAAGTTACTCCTAGAGTAGCTACATCTGTTAGTTGATTCCAAGGCTCCAAACCACATGGCAGGAAATGGGAACAATAACAATATTCTTCAGTGAACAGACTGGCAGAAATGCTGGAAAGTAACACAGCCAGCATTATTATCCCATGAGAGGGCATTTCTTTCATGTTTCTGTCCTGGGCTTAGACAGACAAGCAATTATGCTCTAAGCAAACTATATTCCTACTAGGACACTAAGCAGTCAAGGCAAGAGAAATTATGAACTGATTGCTGCAAATGAAAACCCTGCATTGCAAAATACTGTGTTTATTAGGTGTAAAAAATTATTAAATAAGTCTATTAATGAC
The DNA here is from genome assembly GCA_013398615.1 of Brachypodius melanocephalos. Taxonomy (NCBI): domain Eukaryota; kingdom Metazoa; phylum Chordata; class Aves; order Passeriformes; family Pycnonotidae; genus Brachypodius; species Brachypodius melanocephalos. The sequence goes on along the minus strand of VZSR01001283.1, from coordinate 39,746,559 downwards.
TACAGTGGGGTTTTTGTGGTGTTATACTCAATAAATATTATCTTTTAAACAATAAGGTTTTTTGCTCAGTAGTGAAATTCATGTGTACTCTAAATAAATATTACAGGGAGATTTTATTTGGCGTGATTTTTCTGCCCTTAATATCCATGGTCAGGATGAGACAATTTGTGATAGATTCAACAACTAAAACACAACTTCCAAATCACTGGTCTTGTCCCTTCCTTCTGACACTGCAGAAGATTACAGAATTGGGTATCTCCTCCATTTTAGCATTTTTGTTTACAGATGTCTAAAGGTTGAAAAAAAGTAGAATGCATAGTAGACTAACACATATGTTGGGTTTGTTGGTTTGGGGTTTTTTGATCAGTTAATTAAGGACCATGGACATTTGCAAACCTTTACCATAATCACATTATTAAATACCTAAAAATCCAGAAAACAAAACACATTTTTACTATGTTACAGTATGTTTGTGAACTACAGGAATGGAGCTTACAGGCAAACTATCTCCATAAATTTTCTTCTTCCATAAATTAGTGGTAGACAATCTTTATTCTCAATTCTATCTCAAGTTAATGTTCCCAATAAACAGTATTTGTATTACACAAACACACTTCCATACCCCATGCATCACAGTGTTAACTTGGCACTTATTCAAGAACTTGAAGATAAATGTATTTTCTTATGCCAGGCTGTGGATATGAATATCAAGAATAAAAGGAGCTGAGGTGGATTCAGCAGTCTGAACAGAACTTAACTCTGATAGTGGAGCACGGTTAGAATTCAGAGTAGTCCTAACTCTGTGTGTGCACTGCTACAAACAGGTAAAACCTTACAAAAGAAAGGCCTTGTAAAACATGGTTCAAGCCTTGTTACTTTGGCTAAGCTAGCCTAAGTTCCTGAGAGAAAAGAATTCTAACAGTGAAAATCAGTTTGCATAACAATCTATTCTTGTGAGAAGACAGTTTGCACCTGTGAAAACTATCCTAGATCATTTGAAGAAAAATGTAAACACCTGTGGAGAAAGAGAGCCTTAGCACATACTCACACAAGCACCTACTCACCAACAAACTGTATGGCAGGAAAGTTACTAACCAACTAAAATCAAACACGGTACTTTTGAAAACTGTAAAAAAATAGGCTCTAACATTAAAGTGGAGCTTTTGCTGCTTGATTTTAAAAGTGTTGTGTCCGTCTTTGTCCAACCTCACAGCGACAGCGCACCACAGTGATTAAAACTCTCCTGAGTGTAAGTGGATTTGCTACACATATTTAAACTAAATAAGACTTGAACCATTTCCCACCTCTCTTAATGTCAGTTGACAAACAAGTATTTTTACAATCCAGGCCTAAAAAATACACTGTTTATATAGTCACCAAAAACTTCATTGCTTTCAGAGGAAAAAGGAAATGAGTCAGGTATTAAGAGCCATGTTTGGATACATTCGGAAGGAGCAATTCATATTCACAGCCAGAGAACTTCTCGACTGGAAGAAATAATAGGACAAAAAAGATAGCAAAAGGAAGTACAGTTTCTTATTCTATGTAAATACTAGAAACACTCTTTTCCTTGTAGACACAACAGGAAGGAAGGAACTTTACTGTTATCCAAAAATCTCCCACAGACATACAAACCATTGATCACCTTAACTTGGTGTCCAAACAAGCCACCAACCCCATTCCCTAATTAAAATTCTGTGCAAGATTAACATAATTTTTCTTTATTACTGTTGACCAGAAGAAACAGGATATAGTCAAGATGAAAAATTAAAAAGAACAAGTAAATAAATCTAGAGACTAGAAAGAGAGAATTTCAAGGTTAAATGACTGTACATCCCCCTTGCTTAAATTTTTCCAGGATACTGCTGCAGTTTCCAGACTCTACAGAGTTTGCTTTTATATTAGCCATGTCTCTGGCACCAGAACTAAAGACAGTGTATGTATCTTGGTTATGTTGGTCTGAGACAGAAATAGCATTTTTTCATTACACTGTAATTTTTATTCATTTTCTTCCTGCTTTGCATTTAATACTTATTCTGTCTGTACCTGTGACCCTAGAAAAAGTGAACAGGAATTACACTTTAGTAGGTCATATTTCAAGTACACACATTTCAGAAACATACTTATGAAGTGACAGCCCCATTTTAGCTCTATAAAATAGCACGAATGCAGTGTCAGTCACAGGAATTATATGTTCCAGCCACTGGAATTCACTGATATTGAAAGACAAGTGTTCCCTTAGCCAGCAACAATCTGATGATGCTAGGCCACAGAACAGCACCTGAAAGAGAACTGATGAGAAAGAAGTAAAATGGAGAAAGACAAGACAGCTAACAAGAATAGCAATAACAGTAATTATTATTACTCAAAATATACTTATGATCTGAGTTCTATAATAAATTTTATGTGCTAATAGATTACTATTCTTGCAAATTTAAGATGGGATTTAAGTAAAAGGGAATAGATATAGATTGCATATAAAGAAGAAATTATTTGCACCAAGGGTGCTGAGACACTGGCACAGATTTCCTAGGCAAGTTATGGATGCCCCATCCCTTTAACTGTTCCAGGCCTGGCTTTGAGCAAATTGGTCTAGTGAATGAGATCCCTGCCCAGGGCAGGAGGGTTGGAACTAGATGATAGTAAAAGATTCCTTCCAGCTCAAAGTATTCTACAATTCTTTGATTTAGTTCTCACCACTCAGAATATTAAACTGAGAAGAAAAGACAAAAAAAAAAGCAATTGCTCCACTGAGTATATTAACAAGAACATAGCAAAATGAATTTTGGACTAGCCTAAGCCTTGCTCCCATGGTGGCAATCTCAATAGTGTCAGGCAATAGACAGCTTGAAAAATTTAGTCACTCAGCATTACAGGGTCACCTGATACTGCACTGATACTCCCTGAAGCACTCCGTGCACTTGCCTGGCACAAACAAAGCACCAGTTCTGAAAACTCTTACTCTCACCTGTTCTAAAGTCAATTCCTACATTTCAAAGAAGATCAACTTACAATTTAAAAGCTTAACTCACATCTACAAGAAAACAAGGAGAGGAAACGAATTCTGCTTCTCATAAGCACATGCAAAAGAGTATCAGATGCTATGACCTGAAAAAAAGTCTACTTCTTGCTGCTAAATATATTATCATATTTAATTTATTCAATTTTCGTCAGAGATTAACAGATGGTTCAAAGACAGAATCAGAAATGGCTAAGTTCAGCAAAATAGGAGGGTCTTCTAAGTGAGTCCTACTTCTTTCTCAAAGACAGATGAAGTTATACTGCATTTTGTTATTAAGAATATACTGAAGACCATTTTTCTTTTTGCACATCTTTCTAGGGTAATCTTGAAATAATTTATTATAGTTTTCTTCATAGTCTCACCCCATCTCTTTCCCCAAGTAATTTCTATTTAAACACCTACATACTGATTCAAGAAATCAACTTTAAGAATACAGGTTTGAAAATTACTATAGTTTATGAAAACAAATTCCACTTAATGACAGAGATACATTTCAGTCATCAACATGTAGGGCATAGCTTCACTTAAAATCTTCCTGATTATCATCACTGTTAAGGCAGTTATTGCCTGGAAGCACAGGAGATTCCAGTGCCTTCAGAGTGTAACAAAGTGCCTTAGCAAGGGTGAGGGTTTTCTGTCCTTCATATAGCTAATTTCAGTTGTAAACAGGCACTAAATGATTACATGAGAACTTATATCCATTGTTTTATAAGGAGGACAGGACCCATTAAATATGTATATACAGACACATGAACGTACAAACAGGCGTTTTCTCATAATGTATTTCAACTATGACATTTGTAAAAAAAATTGTAATGAAACTATTCTAGCAGTGCTGGAAAATCGATGACTTGAGACTTTATGTTGTTTCAGAATGGAGCCAGACTTTCAATTTCCTTAGATTTTTAAGACTTCAAACAAGCATTCCCAGTGTGCACTGACACACTTGCTAGGTTATCACACCGTCTGTATCCCACAGTGGTTCGCTATCTTACAAGAAATGCAGAGGACTTAAGTTCTTTCATTTCTCCTCTTTTTCAGTGAAAGTCCACATCATCAGTAGGCTCTGCGACAAGGAAAATTTAGTATATACAAACTGAAGCAACTTCAGTAGGAGATGGTGAGAGATGTTAGTAAAACATCTTGCTTAGTAGTCAAAATATTTATTTTGAGCTTCAGAAACCTAGAGTCAGCCATTTCCTCTAGGGTGATTTTGAACTTGGATCTACACATGTGCTCTTCCCCTAAAGCATTCCTGATTGACATGCCACTGGGTACCCTGAGATCTGCCTTTCTCCTCTACCTCCCATGCAACTGTGGGCAGAAAATTCATCCTGAACAAAAGCAGCCCTTTCTCACTGAAACATGCATCCAACTTGGAATAACATAACGAAACACTGAAATAACCCCCATACTTCCTCCCCCAAACAACAGACTGGAATCTTGAAAACAAATGGAGCCATGACCACAGAATCACAGAATATTCTGAGGTGGGAAGGACCCACAAGGATCATTAAGTCCAGCTCTGAAGTAAATAGCCCATACAGGGTTCAACTCCACAACCTTGGTGCTCTGGCCAACTGAGCTGATCAGCAAGGTTCTGCTGCTCTACCCAAGTTGTCTACCAGCAAAGAGCAGCTTTATTCTCATTTGAATTCCTAGCCTGAAAAGGAGTTGGATATTTTTAGATTAACGTAGCATTTTGATGCTAAGAGAGAGGCATAAAATATCATCAAGAACTAAATTTAAAAACACTAGAGGGCAGACAGAAATTTTAGCCCATATGTGGTGGCACACAAGGTGTCATTGCACTGTAAAAGGAAAGAATGAAGAAAAATAATAAAAGAGAAACCAAAACCCAACTAAAAATCCCCCCAAAAACCAAACCAAAAAAGCCCACAAAAACCCAAAAAATTGTACCACTGGATAAGATAGCATAGAAAGATATTTCATATGAAGAAATTAAAACATAAACTTTGTTAGAACATGAAATCCTAGTAATAACTAAATTAACAAATGTTAATTACTCATAATAAGCCACCTCACAATTATTATGTAGCTATATTAGTCTTTTACTTCATTTCACTCAATTTATACTCCCTGAACAGTTATTCATGCTGAAAAATGTGTACAATAGATGTGAGGGAATAAAAGGATCAAAGAGGAAAACAGCTAAAATATATCTGAAAAGCTGGTAACAGAAATTTTACAAAAGCCAGGGAGAGGAGACTAGAGTATCATTAGCCATTTTTACATCCTAATGGAACATGCAAGTTTCAGTCTGTTACTAAGAGTGGGTCCATGGCAAAGAGCCCAAATGAGGTCTGAGAAAGCATAATGTACCTTTAATGATTGAAATAGCAAGAAAATTAAATCTAATCATGTTTCATTAAGCATACTTTAGCTCCTATTTTTACTAAATTATTCTATTATGATTTCCCAACTGTCTGTTGAAATAACCTTTTACAGCAATCTAATTCACCATCATAAACAAGTCTCATTTCTCACAATGAAGCCCCCTGGGATTAGTGAGAGGAGATGGAAAATCTAAACCTTGCCAATCCTGCAGCCACTAAGGTAACCACTCAGGGAGACAAAGATTTTTGTTTTCCTATTTGTGGCTGAGATCATTAAGATATAATTAGAAATGTATTCATGAGTATCAGAGCGTCTGTTATGGAGATACCATTCGCCCAACAAGCATCCTCTATACTAGTCTTTAATAAGCACGGGAGCAGGCATAATCCCCACTTCACTCTCTGGAGAGTTCTGCATTAAATGGACTGCATTAGATATCCCTCTCACTCCCTGCTTTTTAATGGAATCTTATACATGCATGCAGTATTTTCTCAGACTCCATTGTTGCCATCAGAACTGCTAGTCTGTTTGCTTTCAGCAATATGCTCCTGCAGTGCCATCCAGATGTGAGCCCTAAAGATAGCTATGTGCAGGGAATTTAAATCCTGTTCCAGAACTTGATGCAGGGCAAGTGAATGTAGAACTTGAGAATATACAGTAAGTAATGGATTGTTGACAGAATAATCTTTGGTTTTCTACAGCAGTGAATGGAGCGATCAGCCCTCATACATGTCCTTTCTGCTTCAGTCAAAAGAATGAAATATGCACCAAGGAGAAACATTGCACTTCACTCCAATAGGTAACTGAAAGAAATCTGGTTTTCCTTTGTAAAGACCTTAATTATTGCCAAGCTCCATATAAAAAAAAAGACAGCAACAGAAAATTAAAAGCAATGCCACCCACCAAACCATGCTTAACTATCTGCCACAGCGATCAATTTGGGGCCCTCAGTTAAACTGCAGAGAGTAAACTGTCAGTCACTGCATTTAGCATCACAATGTTTGAACAGGTTATTATCTTATTTGGTAGTCAGGAGTTTGAAAGGAACCCAGTATATGAAATGGCACAACTTTGCCTCCTGTACCCATGTGATCAGAAAAGAAATACTTAATCAAAACATCCAATGAGCAGAAACTGAACCTTGTAATAGAAACAGGGGGCTCAAAAGACAAATGTAAGGGGGAAAAAAAATTACCAAACTTTCAGCTGAGTCTTTGAGATGATGCTCTATTATAATTAGAAAGTTACAGTGGGTAAACTAAGATTGTGTCATGGTAGGCTTAATCTTTTTGCACACATATGGCTAATGAATCTACCTTAGCAAAGCAATGATTTTTAAGCTTGTCTATAAAAACATTTTACAAATGAAAACATATTTAGAAACTAAGGATTTACTATAACGAGTAAATGACTACAGTTAAAAACACAAAGTAAAAAGTAGGATATTAAGATTTAAATTGTTTTGCTTTGCAGAAGACTGACGTTCTAAAATCTATTTATCACCCTGCAATACAAACTCTTCAGGAAAACATTAACACAAAGAATGCATAAAGAATACATGACTGAAGCCAAATCAGATAAATTTCTAGATAAATTATCAGAGTTCAGAGCCATAATGTGGAAACCTCTGCTAGCCAGAAACCATTCACAGACATTCAATATTCTTTTACAAACTCTATTGTGAAGCACACAATAGCTCAGTACCTTAGTCATCAGAATGCAGCTGGTCAATAAAGGTACAGTCAGCAACTGCCGCATTCCTATGCCAATATTTATTTAGATGAGATTAAGGGATGTACCTCAGCTGTTTGACAGAACAGTGATAATGTCACAATAAAATTCTGGTCACAAGATCAATAAATCTTACTCTGAAAAACATGCATCCCAGATTTACTTCAATATATATTTTCCCTTAAATGCTTTCTCTTTGTCTTGACATTTATATTAGCAGGAACAGTAAATTAGCAATGTGCTCTTAATCAGGCTGACAAACATGAAGTGTGGCAGAAGTGAGATTTTGCATTAATACTGCTTCTACAGCAAAATTAATTTTTAAATGTAGGCATTAATCACCTTGGGTGAACACTGATGGTGATTCCTTTCTGTATTACCCATTTAATTTTTTTCATAAAATTCAAAGAAACTACATAAGTTCATGATTTCTCCCTATCACTTGATAGTTAAAGGTCATAGAGGACACACTTTGGTACTAGACTTGTGAAGTCTCATATTTGAAATAATCTGTCTTTTTGCAGCACCTGCCTTTCACACATTTGCATCGTGATGCTACAGCTCCTCCTCTTCCATAGGTCTCCACGTGCCCCTCAGCTCCAGCCGTGACCCAGGGAGTGCGGTGGGAGTGAGGGAATGCTGCAGGGCTGCTCTCCAGCCAGCAGTTACAGACAAAAGTAGCCCTGCTGGCTCCTCCAAGCTATTCTCCCCCTCCCTCTTCTGCTGCTCACAACCAACTGTCACAGAACTCTTGGCACCAGGCACATTTCTTGTTTTTTTTACATCACATGATACAGTATGAAGAACACTTACAAGGTCACGAGGACTTCGAGATTGCTAACATAAATAATTTGTGATTGTCACATACACATGTACATACATGGGCATATTTTTAATATATATATATATATATATACACATGAATATTACAATCTGACTATGGGAAATGAACTCAATAAACAAAATGAAATGTGTCCAAGGTGTGGGCATTGCAAGACTCTGACAATAGGAAAAAAGCTTGAAGAATGGTAGGTGAGATTTATCAGTTACTGATAAAAGTGGGGGAGGATAAACAACAAAAGATAAAGAATTTAATTTGTTTAATCTTATTCACAGCAGAACCAGCTACCAGTCTAGAAGATTAACTACTTTAGTACATTGCTTAAATTAAAATGTAGGAGAAAGGCAGTAAATGCTACAAACTTTTGGAGGAAAGGGGTGTGACAGAAGTAAGATGGATTCTGAAGATGATGATGCCAGTTAAATCTCTAATTAAAAAAGAGCACAATTATCTCTTTATCCATCCAAAACCACCTCCCTAAGTATTTTTTCCCTAAGTGGGAAAATTGTCTAATTATAATGACTGAGTGATGCTTTAATGTAATAAAAATTCTGCAAAAATGTGCTACGTTAAACATTGCCAACTCCAAAACTTGTTCATAAACAATGGCTAAATACCAATTCTTAAAAAAAATCCAAAGTCTTTGTGAATTCACCAAATTACTGTTAATTTTTAACTCCACAGCCAGCCAAATAAACAGCACAGACGGAAAAATAACCTCATAATTCAGAGCTGTGTATTTTAACTAGTTAATTTTTCTAAGAAACAACTTGCTTCAGAAAACAAGTCAATCTGTTTAATTCATAAAAAATTAAACTGGTTTCTCATATAAAAATGGGAGTTGTAAGACAAATTTCTGCAGCTAGTAACTAAAATCTCACAATACAGAAAGGTTCCCATGCATTCATTTTTAGTATATAAAGCAGAATCTGACTCAGTTCAAATAGAAGGCCTACCTACCCCAACAATGTATCTAAAACATTTGACAAGAGAAGAAGCCCTACATGACAGGTATACTGAACATTTTCCTCAGCCTCCAGGAATTCACAGCCCAAGCACTATGAGACAGAAGCAGATTTTACACACATAGTAGCTCTCGATGGATTTTTGTTTCATTAATTGTCCAGTGTACTTTTTAATTCAAGTAAACTGAGGATGCCATGGAGCAGAGCTGAGCGCTGAACATAACCCTACAGAAAAGAGAAACTGTTTGTCAATTTTTCAGATCCCAACTGCAAGTTTTCTTTAGTTCTTATAACACAGATCTTGTGTGAGTAGAGACAGTGAGCAGCAATACTGTTCCCTGTTCACCTGACTATGGCATGTATATGTAAAGATCACACTTGCCCCTCAACCACCACCTTCCAGATTAAAGCACAAGAAGGATAATCTCTTTCACAGTGGCCATTCCAGACCTTTGACCATCTCAGTTTTTTTTTTTTTTCTTTACACTATTTGCAGTTCTACTGTAAACATTTTGAGATGGGGAACCCAAAATCCACATATGGAGTAATATGCACAATATTTCTCTGCCTACCATTACAATACTTCCTCTTACAATGAGTAATATTCAGTGTGTTTTCCAGGCCAGGACAAAGGATTAAACAGATGTTTTTATTAGACTGTGTTTTTATCTAATCACAATATCTCATTCCTGAATGATAATGGCAATACATCTTGCATCTTGCATCTTTTGCATATGTAGAGCTGCGACCATAGACAGCAGTCTCACATTGTGCAATACTTCAGAACACGTGCAGGTTTCATATCTGCTTTGAAAAGGGGTGCAAATTAAACTGAAAGTGAGTAGTGTTAGGTGTCAAAAAAACTTGAGAGGATTTTAATTACACGAATAATCACAAGATCCTGAAGGTTATCCACAAAACTTCTATGAAAAAAGGCTCAACTCATGTGTGATGAAAGAATATGTGAATGCTGAACAGCTTTATGACTACAAAAAAACCTAAACCAAAACCAACCCAACCAAATACTGTTCAAGAGGGGAAAATCTTGCTTTAGAACCTCTGCATTGTGAAATTTGTATGTTCTTAAAAGACTGTGTTTGCTGAAATGTGAGAGGGAGAGAACACAAGCACCAGCTGTGTTTCTATCCAAGCCTTAGGGCTGGCTGTGGTGATGGTCAGTCCAGACCACTCACTCCTGCTGTTGGTGAAATCCATCACTAAGGAACATAAGTTCAATACCCTTCTGCCTTAAGTTTCCAAGACTGACAGACTGATCTGTCATCTAAAATGAAATCCCTGATAAAATGTTCAGTGAGCACGGAAAAAGGTTATAAACTCTTCCTTCAGGCTGGACTAGGGGAACAGTAACAGAATCATTCTGATAGAAGGGGCTAGAGAGAACAAAGTACTATAAAATGAAGTACTGAAGAACTTTTATTAAAGTTTTCTATCAATATAAAGTGACAAATAAAATTATTTCCCTATCAGGGCAAAAAGTAATGTATTTTCCATACTTTTAAAAGTCTGGGGTTTTTTTACAGATGACTCTTCACCTAAATACTATAAAATTCTCTTGCTACATATTTCAAATATTCTAGAAATCGTTAACTGTCCTAAAGCTCATAGAGTTAAAAAAAAAAAAAAAAAAAAGTCTTAGTTAACATTTAAGCAAACATGTCTTCCAAGAAATTAAATCTAATAGCTTCAGCTTTAGAAGGTAGGTTTCCATCTGCTGTGGAAAGCTGAAGTTAGCACATTCTCTTAAGGGTCAGAGTTGGACTGTTTGTAAGTAAAATTACAATGATTAGGAAAAATTTTCCACAATAATATCCAAACAACTCAATACCAAATTTTTAAAAAAACCTGTTTATAACACTGTTAAAAAATCACAAGACTCATATTTCAGGTAACCTTGCATAAACATCCAAGTGTATGGAGAGACAAAACAAGTTGGCAGAAACAGTGACTTTATACACCCATCCATTCAACCCTGACCTACAATCTGCCTTGGATTTGGTTCATAAAACACCACCCCTCCATGCAGTATAAAATGTAGATGGCTCAGATAAAGAAGAAATGGGAGTGGAGCCAAGTCAGCTGAATAAGCATTGTCACTTCAGTCCATCCACTTTGCTTGCTTAAAGGTCAAAGCATATATGTTATTAGGAAGTAGGGAAAAGATGAAGAGTGCAGAAACCCAAACTCACCTGAAAGACTACTGACTTGGATCCTAGTCTAGAGGAGTTAATGTATCTAAGTACAGAGGGCTCAGTGTATGATGGCTACCATACTAGGAGATAAACTGTGGGGTAATTTTTGTTCCGTTGGTTGATTTTTAGGAAGATGGACTAGGAAAATCAAATTACAGAATAAACGTATGGTTGAAGGTGCCTTTGGAGCTCTCCAGTACAGCTGGCTGCTTGGCTCAGGCTGCATAGAGTCTCCAAACAGGCAGATGTTACAACCTCTCTCACCTCTCATTCCAGTGTTTGACCACTCTCTCCACAGCAAAAAGTTTCTTTCTATATCAAGCTGGAATTTCCCATCTTCCAGACTGTATTCATCCTGTCGTCTCTCCATTGTGCACCGCTGAGTCAAGTCTGGCTTCATCTGCTCTGTACTGTTCCATGAGGCAGCTACAGGCAGGAAACAGATCCTCCCAAGATTTCTTTGTAAATGTTGTATGAAGCTTGTTTTCTCACCCTCTCCATGTGTGCCATGTGCTTCAGACCCCCTGATCATTAGGGTGGGCTTGCTCCAAGACGTCAAAAGTTCAGGGTAAGCACAATTACATCTTTTACAATATATTTTAATCTTTTCTCTGAACACACTACTAGAAAACTATGTATTCCAAACAAGTTCAGCCTTCCAAAAAAACCTAACTTCTAAGTGTTGTTCAGAATAACAACTATTACCGCATTTGTAACTGGAGGGGTTTAAGGGAAGAGCCAACTACCAGCAAGGTCAAAAGGACAACAGGCAATTCTCTAAATACAGGACAAGCCTAATGGATTTTGAGCAACATCCAAGGGCCAGCACACAGTAACAAGCAAATGCTCTACCCTTTGTAAGTGCAGAGACCTTTAAAACAACTGTTGTGTTGGATCTTAAGTCATGCCTGAAGGGTTCATTCCATACTTCATACCATAACTCTGGATAAATATTAGAGTTATAGTTACTCAATAATTGCTTTGAGCAGAGCTTAAACTGCATCATCACCATGCACTCCTGCAGCACCCTGTTTGCCCCAATCAACAGAAGATGCAAAAAGACCAGAGACCCCAGCTGGGCTCTGGGTTAACTGTGGAGCAACACTGTGAAATCTTGGCATGGTCAGAGTAATGATGTGATAAATATATGGGATCTTTCGCGAAAGGAACAACAGTGATCATTACTTTGTAGCAACTTTTTCTTTGAAATCGTGAATATATTTTCTTTCAAAAGACAACTTGTAAGATATTATACCATAATACAGAAAAGAACTATCCACCCAGGATGACTGTGGAAACATTTGTGAAAAAACCTACCTTCACAAAATTAGTATGTCTGCCTGCTCTTATCGAAGACCAGTAATATGTAACATGAACAGTGAGATCAAAGAAACAGAAAACAGTCACAACATCATAAAACTCAGAAATATGTTCTAGTATCAGCAGTAACCATGGTCACCATTTTTGCAAAGTACAGATACCTATGCACTTCACTACCTGTTTGTGATTTTCTTACCCAGTATGTTATAGCTAGCTTTAAAATCTAGTCTTAGATTCATATTTATTATCTGTACAATTTGCAACTTTTAGGACAGGATAAATAAATAACTACTAACAAACACATAAGAATATTGTTTATGTGAGTTTTCTAACGTCCCTTAGCACTGTGTGAAACAGGAAAAAAAATAGCATACACACTAAAATATTAGTGTCTAGCATTAGAAAGCAATTCCTTTAAGATGTGAATAGCTGATTTTTTTTCCTGTACAAGAACATAATGTTGTCACAAGTGCTGTGGACTCAATTTTTCTCTCAGAAGTGGAGCTCCAGGTGATTTAGTAAATAATTTTATTCCCTCCCCTAACAGGTGCACTGGTTCAAAGTAATTTTCCAGGTAAGAAAGAAAGTGATAGAAGGATATGCTTTAGCAATACTTTCTCTTTTTTAAACTCATTTTATTATGCAGAACATCAATTTATATTATTAAAATTATTTAAAGGATGGCTCTGCTTCCTCTCACTTCTTTCTCCATCAGCAATCCTACTGGGGATAGATCTACTCAGACATGCAGTCATAAAACAGACTGCCTATATTTACTTAGTGCTTCTCATAACAAAATCCAAATACCTTCTAAATATTAATGAATTAATCTTCCCAACATTCTTGTGATGTACATTTGTAGTTTAGACATTACCTTATAAGAAAAAATCATTAAAGAATTTTGTTTGAATAAGGTCCAGTTGGGACCTTAAACAGGCTTAGTTTCAGAATGATGAGAACCAATTGCTGAGTTTTATCAGAGTAAAGGTGTTCATTGGACACCCTAAGGACAGAAGCACAAGCATAAGGTGAAAAAGAGGGCTTACACAATTTTCCCAGGGTCAAGAACAAATGTGGATCAGCAGCAGGAACAGAAAGAAGGTTTCTCAATTCTCTCACTACTCTGCCAACATGCCCATTTTTTATCCCATAAATCATGTACTTCAAGTTTTCAGTTTTTTCATTAACCTGTTCTAAAATACTTGTAACAAATAGACATTTAACTACTTCAAAAAGAAAGCTGAATTAAGGACAGTCAAAATTATTTTACTCAAGCAACTCTACAAGAAAGATTGAAAATCAGCTATTAATACCATTCAAAAAACCCAATATCAAACTCCTAATAACAATAATTTTCTCAATGTGACGGCTGGAAAGTAAATAATTCCAGTTCTGTTTAAACCTGGCAGCTGTCAGCTCAGAGTTAGGTGGAGACATCTTCATGAATTGCTGCCACACACTGTCTGCAGTACAAACAACTCTTAAAGCTCTGTGATTGTAGCAAACAGGCTGAAAGCCTAGCATACACCACAATGATACTGAAAAAGCAAAATGTTTCTTACATCGTTTGCAGGAAAACGCCTCTGCAAAGGGAACTTTGTGACCTTATCACTGGGGAACAAAGGGCTGGAGACCAGCGTTATGGAAAAGGACCTGGGGTCTTGGTTGATGGCAAGTTAAATGTGAGCCAGTGGTGTCCTGAGGGGCATCAGGGACAGCACGACCAGCCAAGCAAGGAATGGGATTGTCCCACTCTGCTCTGCACTGGGGCAGCCTCACCTCATGTACTGGGGGCAGGTTTGGGTACTACAATATAAGAGGGCATCAAACTGTTACAGTGTGTCCAGAGAAGAGTAAAAACGATGGTGCAAGGTCTCAAGAACAAGACCTACAAGGAGCAGATGAGGTCACTTAGCTTGTTCAGCTTGGAGAAAAAAAGGCTCAGGGGAGACCTCATCACAATCTATGACATCCTCAAGTGAGGCAGCAGAGGCGACACGGTGGTCTCTCTCTGGTCACCATTAATAAGACACAAGGTAATGGAATGGAGCTGTATCAGGGGAAGTTCAGATTGGACATAAGGAAAAGATTTTTCACCGAGAAGGTGGCTGGGCACTGGAAGAAGCTCTGCAGGGAAGTGGTTGTAGCACAATGCCTGATGGATTACAAGGAGCATTTGGACAACACTCCTAGTTATATGATGACTAAGATAGCTCTGAAGGAAGCAAGAGTTGGACACTATGATCCTTACTAGTCCCTTCCAACTGCAGACAATCTATGGTTCTGTTATTGCTTTACCTATATGTAAAACCACTGCACGTCATATGACAACATCCAGGGAAAGAATTCAAAAGTCATAGGTTCCTGTTATTAATCACAATCAGAAATTGTTTTTATACCAAAAATTTTGGCTTCTAATAATTTTGTCGTCATCTGTTAAGAACACAATAGTTACACATGAATAACTGTTAAGAATTCATTCCATGTACAGTGTTCATAATTGAAGAGATCAGTTGACCATAAGATATTAACAATGCAATTCAGCACTAATCAAACATTTATGTGTATGAACGTTTTCTCAGAAATGCCTGACTAAAAGATCACTAAAACAAAAGAAAAAAAATACGTTTCTGAAAATAAAATTTTCTATCAGCAGGATTCTTCTTCCTGCTAAAAAAAAAAATCTCAGGAGAGTTCCACTTAGACATGTTTATTTCCAAGACTACAAATTCAGATGTGCAGGTTTATCCCTTTTAAGTATACACTATTTTCAAGTCAGCAATTTAAAAGAGGTAAGTAGTCTTAGGAATCCCATCCTTAAACTGAAAGTGCTTAAGTAAGTTAACAGGGTAATGAAAAATTCTAACATTCCTACCAGAGGAGCCATATTTTATTCCTAGAGAACTGGAAATTAACACACTGTACCCTATTGCTTTTTACAGTGTCTTCTTTGGTCTATAGAAACTTTCCTATTAATTTGATTATCATTAAAAAGAGAATAAATATAATACCTTACTGAAAGCTGATATAAGACTTCAATGGATTGGTAAGAAATTTGTCAGTTTGGAAAGGATTTAAACCATTCTCACTGGTGAACTGTTCTACTCATAGTAAATTTTACATTTGCATTACATTCATCTTCTTTAAATGATATCTCACAACTTTTTCTCATTCCAAATACATAAGATAGTTCAACACTTTTCCACTAGTTTCTCCTAACCCCATCTTTGGATATTAAATGTCTTTCAAAACCAGCAATTATTTTGCCTTATAAACTACCCTTTAAAATAGGGTTTTGGCATTTTCATTTTCAGAAATCCTCATAGATTACATTCCTAATCTGTCACAGCAGTTTTAAGTATGCTGTCACAGCATACAATTTGACTATTAAATATAGTAGATTTGAGGCAGTGTGCATACTTCAGAGAAGGAAAGAAAAAAAAAAAAGATATATTCATTATGGATACACTTAAGGTTTCTAACTATAACTAATGTCCACCCTGTAGAAGCCATAAAAATCACTCCTAGAATCTAATTTCAGGTGCCTTATAAATGCAGGTTTTCCCTAACAGCAGTAATGAACTGGTAAAATACACCAAAAAGAGCCAGTGCATTGAATGCTTTTGTAACAGTGTTGAAAATACAGAGAGGAACAGGAATACCACACACAAAGGTATTAAAATAAATAGTATTTCCTGTTCTTTAAAACACATGTAGACTAAGCCATCAGACACCCTTGTGCTGATTTTTCTACTAGAGAGCTGATTCTAAATTAAGGATTTAGTATGCCTACAGACTGGAGCAAGATGTCCAGAGCAATCAATCAGCATCAACCTTCTCATGCAAACACAGAGCTGAAAGCTTTGCTTTGAGTCAAAGTTAATTTACAGCATAGATGACCAAGGGCCCATTCACAGTAAATTCTAGAGCTTTTATTATCTGTCAGATTTACTATCCGAATTTTCTCCAGCGGATGAGTTCCACAGCATAAACTTTTTTGCATTCTTTACAGAATATAAGAGAAAGAGTCTCCTAGTCTTTTGTTTGAAGTATTCATCCTGGATTGCTTATGAGTACTTGCAAGAGTTAGAAACATTCTTCCCATTCTTTCAGACAACCAACAAGATGTGCACCACACTGGACTAGGAGGTGCTTTCTTTAACAGAAACAAGTAAACTAATGCTTCAAATGCTGCAATAACTTCTGATTCATGTTCCTCTATACTTATCATCCATGTGGCTGCTAGATAGCAAAATGCCTCTACTTTTTCCCTCAAATGATGTATAACTGTAATCTCTCACTAGAAAGTAGAAACCAAGCAAAAGAGGACTGATGAGGCTCTTCTTTTTCCTCTCCAGTGTTCTTTTTCTCCATTTTTACAATATTTTCCACAGGTAAGACTGGCCATAAAACAACAATTCTTTTTAAATCATTCTAAGTGGATGGCTTCGTTATTTTAACTGAATCACTAAAGTGGCATATTTGACCATAATCATTTCCTGTGGCTTTTTCCTCCTAATAAAATTCAAAATGAAATACAGAACCCAACCATTGCTTCCACTTGGATGCCATACAGCTACTTTTTCACAGCTTTGGGTTTTTTTCTTAAATTGAAAGACTTTGGTTAGAAGCATTTTTAATTTTTTTTTAAAGCAACCTAACTATACCATGTATCCTCTACTTAGACAAAATTTCCACAAAATCATTAGCTTTCTTGGAAAGAAGTTGCTACACAAGAAAGCTGGCATGGCTTGTTTCTTCTTTTAAAGTGCATGTTTATCTATTTTTTATGTAACTACTACAATTTTTCTTTTAATTATGCTTAGCTCATATTCTCTCCCTTAGTGATAAATGTAATATTGAACTGTATTTTCAACTGCAATTACAACAAAGTGGGCAAAGCACACCTTCTGAAAGGACCAGGATCTGCCACCGTAATAATGATTTTGAAGCATTTTTTGAGTGCTCAAGTATAGGTTGACTGCAGTCGATCAAAAACATGAGTAGTATATGATCCTCTAACTTAAGAAGTCAAATACAGCCAATCCCAAAATACACAGGGAGAGTATAAAATTTCAAACAAATACATAACTAGGAAAAATAAACAAAAATATATGAACAGGACTGCAAAGGGAAATCTATTTTGTATTTTCATGCTAAGTGCTTTCCACTGTATTTGAAGAAAAAGAATTTTAAATAAGTAATTTTAAAATTAATTTTACTTATTTCACAAAGGTAAACAGAGGTGGACTTGCTTGTGTTAAGAACAGAATGACAGTATAAATAAAACAACCACTGTATTTGAATCTTCAAAATAGGCTGTGCAGTTTGGACATGATGACACTATCTACTACTGATCATATTTAATAATAAGATACAATTTTTAAACACAGTAATATTCAAAATTACTATAAAGTAATTTTTATTGAAAGAACATACCTTAAACTTTAACTGGCTGTTAAGTTACAGAAATTTGCAAAAAAAAATTTACAACAAAAACTGATGTCTATGATAATATGCTGGTGTGACTAAAAGCTACATCAGAAATTTTAATAGGATAAGCACAGAATTGACAACTGGACTTTAAAAACAGGGCAGCACTGAGCTCCTAATCATAAGCATCATTAACTTTAGTTTTAAAACTTAGCAGCAGAAAAACAGAATTTCGCCAACCACACAGAATTACTTTTCTATGCAACAGCTTACATTCAGGTAACACTAAATTAAGACCAGGTAATATTTATGATGTTACCCTTCTAAAACTAACATAACACAAAAAATAACATTTATGTCAACTTCATTGTTTGCTACTCAGCAAAATCTTGGTAGCAACCTAAAATACAAATAGCCATAATTTACAAAAATGGCAGTAAAACACTTGCAAATCCTTTATCAACCTCATTCCAGCATTATAACATAACAATCAAAATCAATATTATGTATATCATAAACTGATATTGAAGGCAGATGACATAGGTTTGACATTGCAAAATATATTAGAAACAGTACAATAAGGATGTAGCAGTAAAAGGCAGCAAGAAGGTAAAACATGAAATATATCCCACAGTAATTTTTCCTGCTACAACCCCTTCTTCATCAACAGCAGCATTTCATTTTTATACCTTATATCAACCCAACTTTTGGGATTATTTACATAATCATAGAATTTGGCTCATTATATTTAATTTTGCAACCAAGGGGAGTTTGCACCTTTTAATTTTTTCACATTATGATGTCAGCTTTCCTTCTGCTTTTCAATTCCTTTCTGCCCTGAAAATACTCGTAAATTGTCAGTATGTCTCCATTTTTCCAGAGATACACATCCCTACATTTTCACTGACCACATTAGACATTATTGCAAGATCGATGTCTACTTGTCACATTGCAGTTATGCCTTCATATTGCTTTGCAGGACTACTTATAATCTACGTAACCACTAGCACCAGGATCTGGGATCATGGCACTGATGAAATTAATTTGCATTCAGGTAAACCATGAAATTCACCTCTGAAGTTCTGTAATGAATAACTGTATTCAGGTTTTTCACATACAAACCACATCATTAACGTGCATTTCCTAAATGCAACTGAGTGCTGAGAGATGAATCAGTGGAGAGGGTTTCCAGGGGAACTGGAACTCTATTTAAAGCCTCTTACTAATTAGCTCAGTGACTAAACCCTAGTTCAGGTGAAGATAAATTACAGCTATTCTCTCAGAAGAAATTTTTAGGTAGACAGTAACAGATTTTTTTCACTGAACCAGTTTTTTTTGCTTGGCAACTGTAACTTTTACAAAATTGCAGTCATAAGTGACATGAAAAGATACTTTTCATATGCTTTGACTGAATTCAGAGATCTAACTAGTTCAGAGAGATGACAGAGGATAAAGAAACTTGCCAAATCTCAGTGTTGCTGCTTAGACAACAACATTGAGTAGTGTGCAGTATAAGAGGTAGTATAACTCTACACTGATGAGCAGTGAAAAGCAGTCATATTAAAACTTATTTCTTGTGAACTGCTCAGTATCTGCAAGCCATCATGTCCTTGCTACTGTGCTAGCTAGATTAAAGCTAGTACATTCAATCCCACTTGGATTGTAGCACAGTCTAGAAACAAAGACTGCTCCTGGAAATGCTTTTCAATTTTGAGCCCACAGTATTTCCCTTCAGAGTCCAACAGAGCCAACATCCGTCAGTTGCATTGCAGGAAATAACATGAACTATACTTAATGATACATAAAAAATACACATTGGATATTAAGTCTTGGCATAGAAATTATTAAGTACTAGTAATAAACCATGGACTAGATAGCAATAGCTCTACACTAAATTACTGTCAGTATAGAGTATTGACTCTGAAGCATAATTCAATAGTTTAGGGTCTAGTAAAGGTCTAAGTACAACAGAGAGCTCAACATTACCATTTGTGCTGATCCTTGAAACCAATAAAAGTATAAACATAGACAAAGACTAGTTTAAGAATAATAATGGGAATCAAATTATATGCAACTCCCTTCACCTGTATGACTGAAAATTATTTCAGAAACCTGTAATGAAGGAGTTTGTTTCTCTGTCCTGTTCAATCCATTCTGTTCAAAAGAAAAACAGCTTAATGATTAATGCTTCAGTCTGATTTAGTCCTGGCTCCTGAGTTTTCCCACCTGCCTAACCTTGCTTTGCTGAGCTTAGTTTTCTGTAGGGAAAACAGAGGAACAGGCTGCCACTCTCCTTTGCTGTTTCTGGTGTTACATCTCGCATCCCTTGATCCAAACAAGACCACAGCTCAGAGCCAGTGTACTGTTAAAGCTCAAATGCTGTATATGGCAACCAAAACAATTACAGGTGTCCTCTCTGAACAAAGCACATTGAAAGGGGAAATTTTTTCTCCCTAAAAGCTACACAATTTTTCCCCAACTTGAACCATAAGCTCAAAGACAGCCATAGGGGTTCAAGAGAGCTGTGAAACCTTGAGAGACAACAAGTCATGCAGGCAATTTTGAGCTAAACTGCTTTGCTCCCTAAAAAAACGCAAACTATTTCTAGAACTCATGAGGTTGAAACGCATGTGAGGAGGTCAGGAGGGAGCATTTATGACTACAACTTGTCCTACCTACATGGTATGACATAAACACATTTTAAATTCCATGATTACAGATAACATTATAAAAAAATTTTCAATACCTGGGAATATTTTGAGAGATCATAACGATGTTCAAATACTCATAGCTATAGATTAACATATACATAGTTAAATTTCAAGATTCTAGCACCTGAAAACATTTCAAATATTAACTAAATATTTAAGGATATTAATATGAAACATTTGACTTTCATATTTTACTGAGTTCTTTTATTACTACCTAAAATTAGTACTCATTCTAGATCAAAACTATTTATGAACTACAGTAAAATGTATTGTTTTATCCTCAATGCTTATCCCAAAAAGAGATTTGTACATATATGTACACAAATTATCATAAAGCCTTTGTTCTGCTGGAAAAAATTTGTGTGCTGCTGGAAAAATCTATCATCACTAACAAGGTTACTTAAATAAAAAATTGCTTATCTGGGTATGCAGTATTAAAGAGATTCAAAATGATAGGCAGTAAAATAAATCACTGCAAAGATTAAAATACTGAAACTTAAGAAAGGAATATCAAAGTTGATTCAGAATCCCAATGATGAACCTCACCTGCCCTGAATAAGACTGAATTTCAAAAATCATACAAAAGCAAGTATGCAATCTGCCTGCACTACATAAATTATGTGTGTTTATCTGTAATGCGTATTTAGTGTTCATCAGGAGCATGCTTACAAGACAGGACACTTACCTGATACAACTTCATGAACTTAGAAATTAAAAAATTTAACAAGAGACTGGAATTTAACAATGAGAAGGCTAATAGATACCACAGTACCCTACTTCCAAACCAGCCTAAAGATCTATCTCCTTCATTAACATATTTGTTTTGCAGGATTTCAGAGAAACAAAGTCAACAGTTTTCATGACCTTTGTATGTGGCAGATTGTATTTAGGGATGGAAGTTCCATATGTGACTATCCCAAAATCATGTCCTTGATACCTTATATTGAAAGAAATTCTAAAAGCAAATAATGGGATTTGAGACTACCATGCCAACATACCAAATTTGTACTTCATGCTATTAAATAAAATGCAACTTCCTCAGCATTTCTTGTATGGATTTGGCAAATATATAGTTTTAATTAAGAATCAAGCTCATTAATTCTATTTTTCAGAGGATTTTTTGATTCAAGAAAGAAAAAAGTATTAATCTTAAAGAAACTTCTTATACAGCTGGACTAGTTGGCGAGAACCTCCTAAATGTCTGCTTACTCTAGATTCTTTTGTTTTGTTAGACTGTTTAATTTGATTTTACCAACATCTTGTTTTATCAACATTCCTAATTAAACTTACTAGTTAGACATTATTTGGGAGATAGGACATCTAGCTATTAGAATATATATCTGTATTAAAAATTATTCTTACCAAGATGACTTGAAAAAGTACCGGAAAAAGATGGACTTCTTCCATGAGGCTGTAAAAACATATTTTAAGATTTATTTAAAAACGGAGGAAGTGATTTCTTATTTAACACATTAAACTCACAAAAGGAACAGAGCAGTTGAATAGCTGTTGCAAAGATCCATGACCCAGAACCTTTGCCTTGGACTAGCTCTCAACAAAAATGACCTCCATTTCCAATATTAAACAGAAACAGCAACGTTATACTGCTTTGGAAATTACTTCTGGGTCTGCTTCACTGATGCAATTCAAATGGGTAGAACAGTAATTAATTTAGCATTTTTTAATGGCAGTAATTAATAAAATTCTGCAACTATAGCACTATACATACTATGAAACAAAGTGCACTATTAAATGTTTGAATTAATAGACTCAGCACTCATTATGAAATTATAAATATGCTGTGTTTTTTAAAAGAATGACATGTTAACTAACTTCTTGGGTTTATCATATTTATACCTCATACTTTTGTCAGACACTTGACAATGCCGAGCAGTAGTGGCCCAAAAGAAGTCACCTATATTCTTCTGCATTTCAAAATCAGATAAAACCCAGCATATATATGCTTAAAGAAAGAATATTCTCAAAAATCAATAATATTTTACATTAATGCAGTGTTCTCTATTCTTAGAGCACAAAACACTGCATTAGTAAAGTGTATGTCTCACACTATGAAGACATATGAATCACACAATTACATGCTTTTTACTGTATTATATTGCCTAATTGAAAGAATGATTGCCACCTTTTCTTACACACTATACTAAATGCCTATTCACCAAACATCGCAGAGGACACCCAATTGTGTGTTTTAAAATTTTTTTCTTGTGTCACTATAATGTCACTGAAGTGCTTCATAAACAATTGGCAGGTTCAGCTTTGTGACACAGCAAAGATAAGACTGCATTAAGAAGCCCATGTAATAAACGCAGAACTCAAACACAGAGAGCACGTCTGGGATCTCAGTGTACAACACTCTACAAAATTGTGTTGCCAGTAGTAGGTCAGCTAAAAATACCAAGTTATACTACACAGTTTGCTGTGAATAAACAGGAGTTATAATTGACTAAAATAAGTATCTAATTTCATGTTTGAAGCTTTAATGTGTAAAACTCTATATTGGCATCTGGTAAAACAATAATCAGATTAATTCTGTTTGGCAAACTATTTGTTAAGAAGAGCTCATATATACCTAAATCATGTAGTTCCATTTAAGAGTTTTTATTCATGTCCAATAAGATAAGAAGAGAAGGTGTTATTTTTATGGATAGTATAAGCTAAAACACTAGACTGTGAACTGAAGCAGCTAAAACGAATTTCACATTCTCCTCTAGGAACGTAATGAAAAATATCAGAGGGGGCTAGAACAGACATCCAAATGTTATAAAAGAAATGCTTCATTTAGATTAATGTCACCTGTAAGAGCCTTGTTTGTTCATATTTGCTGGAATCATGTCTTGTAAAGGAAATACAATAAGGAACGAAAGCCATGCTAAGAGAACAACAATATCTATGAATAGCTCAGAATCACTTCTAAGTAATGCAGATATATGCATTATGTATGTATAATGGTTAACTTTTTCATACTGTTTTTCTGTTTCTCTGATCCTTGCCTTCACCTAAACGTAATAATAATTTTATGATATAGAATATAGATGAGTTAAGGGTGGGATTAAGAAGATCTGTTGCATTGTACAGCACTGGAGAAAAGTAAAACACATCCACCAAACTGTTCAAAACATAACAAAACGGTATAATTTTAGGCACCCACATATACACATTTAACAAAACTACGTAACAGCCTTGTTCAAACAAATGTGTTCATTTTTTCTTGCATACAGAAATATTACACTCAACAGAGAGAAAAGAGTTTAGGTAAGGAAAGAAATTCATTAGTTCTAAGTTTAGATAAGGACAATTTCTCTTATTAAATTGAGGGAAATTTTTTTCCGTATGTGATGGAAACAAGTTACTTTCACAGGTCAGGAGAACATGAAAGCTAACCTCCTCTGGGCCATCTAATAACCCTTAAATAGACAGTTACGGCAGCTTGGACACAGGTCATAAGAGAGTCCCAGGATTACAGATAGGAGGACTTATTATATTTGAGGTTCATTTCCAGAGTCCAATCTACTAGTTAAACTAAAAGCTTGGTCCATGCCTACAAAACAGAATTTTGCTGTAGATGTAGATATAACAATACTGAATGTAAAGAAAGTAATTTAAACAGCACAGAATCCCAAAAAGAGCAGCCACTGTAACAGCAATCATACTGACAAAATTGAGTTTTGCCAGCACAAGTCTACTTTTGCTTAGGTTTTATTGGAATTACTTACCCCAGCAAAAGCTGCTCACTTTGCTACACAAGCAGCATTTAAACTGTGAACACATTAGCAGTAAAATACAATCAAATACCAAGAATAGCTAAGCAATCCTAGTTTAGGCAGAACTTTAAAAAACACTTTTGTGGTAGAGGGTAAATTGTGAAACAATTGTTTTCAAACACCAGAAGCAGTCCCAATTGTCACAGCATTACAAAGCTAGCTCTACTTTCTGCTGAGATAAGTTAAGACAAAACCAGAGCCAATAGGTCTGTTCTTAAAGATCACCTGCCAATCTTTATGATTGAAACAATAAAAAGCTGCAGCCTTGAAAGAAAATTATACACATAACTCAGCTAAAGCATAAAGTCACATCAAGCACTGCATCAAGACAAAGCTTAAAGCTGATTTATCCCAACTTTGCGTATATATGCTCTAGCGAGAGTGTGACTTTATCACACTCTTCATTGCTGTCTTACATAGTTTTACAAAGGAATTGTCTTAGAGCTGGTGAAAGAGGAGTTAAGCTATGGGATTTATTTCATGGAATGTTCATATTCTAAACCAAAAGTATCTTGGTTCTTCATTGACTGTGACATAATTTATATTAAATTAGGTCCTACTCTGATACAGATGATACAGCATCATCATGATATGCATATTCAAATTATAATACTAAATAACAATACTATTTCCATCTCATTTAAATCTATATATAAATAAACAGTGCTGGCTCAAAATAATTGCTGATGTGATTTTAAAAGACTTGCTATGAGTATCATCTGAATTTTTAATATACTAACAATTTTCAGAATGAGATTGTGCTTCCAATTTTGCTTTCCAGCAATATGCAAGATCTGTTTTTCTATGAAATTCCAAATTCCATTCTTGCAAAACAAAAACCTACTGAAGGACACTAAACACTAAAGGCTTTTTGTTACAGGTTTGACACTCTAAAAATTTAAAAGACAGAAAACGTGATGTTATCAGAGAGATACTTTAGAGAAAAGTTGGATGGGAGGGTGTGGAGATCTGGGTATTATAGACACTCTAAGCTGAACATATCAGTAGAAATTATTCTGCAGAAAAGAACTGGTAGACATGCACAAAGCAAGAACCAAGACATTCATTTTAAAGGGATGAAATGTCAAATCCATTACAGATTTCTGAACCCTACTAAGGGCTCTTAAAAAATAGGCATACCGTTCAGATTGCAAAGGTTGGGAGACAGCTAAAGGAGAAAATATTCCAGAAATTTATGAAGCAGTGTGCTTCTTTTTAACTGTAAGATGATGGCATAAAATTAAGTGGCAAGGGATCAGACCAGACAAAGAAATACAAAGAAAATACATGAAGATGATAAATCTTTATATACATGTGGTTATGCTATAGAATAAATATTTATGCTGAAAGTGACTTGTGAAGTATCTCTTTCAGTCCACATAAATGAAATGAGGATCACCCCTCAACAGCTACCATCTACAGAACACCACATCATCTTATATGGGTTCTGAAAAAAAAAAAACCTCATAGGTGGCTGAGAAAGCCTCCAGAAAGTATTCCCACACACTTGACTCCTGCCTGTAGTCTTCTCTGGGTACCTACTGTTGAAAACAAGAGAATGGACTGGACAGTGGTCTAGATTTGTTTCATGCTGAACAGACAATTCATGGCAGAACTGAATCCACTCCAGTCTGCAGCTGCAGCTGTAACAACCCAACCAGCTCACTCTTCCTCATTTGCTACTTATATTCACAAAGCCAAAAATTCACTATTGAAAGTAAAAATATCCAAGAATGAATGGTATTTGCTCCCTTTTAATGCTTTACATTATTTGAACTTTCCAACGTGACTCTTTTCAAAAATTCACTTAACAGTAACATCAAATATTTGTCTCATATTTTCACAAGTTAGACGTTCAGTAATTGATCAGCAACACGAAAGAGGAAACAAAATTACAGGTTTAAGGTTAATAGCTTATTTCTTTACTAAAGGGGAGCTTTTATAAAATGTAACACTAAGGAGTTGTGTTTTACATTAAAAATGGTGATTAGTATTACAGTCTGTACACAACTAGACTATGAGAACTCCCTTGCAGGAATGAACTCTGACCACTGCCTTTGATATGAATTACAATGATATGTGACTTGACAACACTGTTATTAGTTGACACAAAACTTAACATTTTCAGAGTCTGTTTTTGGGCAAGTCTTCCTGCCTGACGTTTTTTGATAAAGCAGCACACATGCAAACACTACACCAAACAATAGGAACAGCAAGATCATAAAACTTCTCTGCTGTTTTATGTTAGCATTACTTCTCTAAAAGGAAAATCAGTGTTTTTACAACTCAATTTCCATAGATGTGAAACTAGCATAATCAAAATCAGGTTCTAAATCTACATAAACATTCCCTAAAGTTCTAATAAAACAGTTTCATCCTCTGGCAATCTCTCTCAGTCCATCTGGATTGTGATTTTCTCACTAACATTGTACACCTCTAACATGTAATTCTACTGCTCAGTTCAGCTGGACTAGGCCCTAAGGCTTACCTGTTATCAGAAGTATTCTATTTTATTTTATTCATATTCATTATACAAAATAGAACAACACATAAAAACAGAGAAGTAATTTAGAAGCAAATAGAACTACTTTTTAGAGTGAGCATTCCAACCTTAAACTAGGAAATCAAAATGACGAATGAGAAGAACAAAATGTTTTTAAAGCAATTAATATAAGCCCACATTAATCAAGGAAAGCACTAAAGCACTAGTCCTCTAGTATAATGGCAAAGAAACTACAGCAGGTTCAAAGACAATCTAGGCACAACATCAACAAATGAACTAAATCACAATCCTAGCAATTTTAATTCAAGTAATTAAAAACTTCACATTGAACTCCAAAGAGTTTGGGTTTAGTTTAGGGTTTTTTTACTGTTTGTATTTTGAAATCGAAGGCAAAGATATTAGACCATTTCAGAATATAGTGGAATGCAACTAAACACTGATGTAGATCATACACACAATAGTGTACGAAAAGATGATCAATTTGTTACTAACACTGACACTAAAATGTGCCTTTATGGTCTTTAATAGATAATGCATAGGTACAAAAAGCACAAATGAAGTTTGAAAACTAGACAATTCTTGGATGATCCCGAAAACAGTATGATAGTTACTCCGATTAGTCAAGACAATATGCTACAACATATGAGGATACTCCATACCTGTGAATATCTGTGGCATTTAGAAGCAGCAGATTTTTTTGTTGCTGCTCTTCAGCACCTTCCTGTTTTGGTTTCTATTGCCTTTTCCTCTTTTTAAGTGTATCCTAATGTTTGCTTGGGAAACTTATTTTTAAGGACAGGAGGTGAGAAAGGTTACTTAATTTGGTCCCCTGTCCTTCACCATACATCTAAGAGTGCCTTACTATTAGTTTTTAGTAAGGTGTTTCTCCCTCAGGAAATGACCTTAATAGAATACTGGAAAGTGTCCCACTTCCATGATCATTATCTAATGCAGTATCTGAAACTCCCTCCACTTCTTTTCTATTACCTTTACTGTCTCCCTTCCTTGCAACCAAAATTGTCTACTTTATCAACCCATAAAATACAGATTCCATAGTTTAGAAGGTTTAGCTTTCAGACAGATATATTATTGTCACCAAATGCTATGAGTTTCTCCCTAAAGGTAGGTCAAGTAGCTGCCTAGGAGAACACACAGCTACGTTTTGTAAGGTTTTTTTGTAAGGCCAAAAGGTAGCTTAAGAATCATGATCCAGTAAAAGTTTCCTGGAGTAGCACAGCATAGATTCTATTATAACAGTCAAAACATTTAAGAGCAGCTAATTGGTATATCATATAGATATAAATATATCATAGTTTTAAGAGAAACTAAGAAATTCATATAAACTCCTCCCTACTAGAAAAAACCCTAACAATCTGGCCACTAAATACCACAGCAAAGAGCATAAAGGACTTAAAGCAGGAATCAAAAAACCCCAACCCTTTCTAGATTATGGCTGACTTCCTATCCATGCATATAACCTGTACATTAAGGTGTTAAACACACAAAAGAACAAGTTACCTGTGATAATGTTCTTTCTGAATGCACAGTTAAATCACATCTCAGCCTGCTGCAGACATTTGCTTCCACTGTAAGAAATTCTATTCCTCCAAAACCTCCTTACACAGGTACAATTCACCAAGAGCAATTAATGCAAAGGGAAAAAAACCCAAACTAATGCAGATTTACAGTAGTCCAGAAATTAATCATTAAATGAAGCTATAACTTCCCTTAATATCAGTGATTTCTTTTGAAATCAGCAGTCTCAATCCAGCTAAATACGAACTCTGCTATCAATTCTCACACTGGTTTTCATGTTCACAATCTTTCTTATCACAAAACAATTCTTGAAGAAGACAAGGCAATAGGTATTTAAGAGAGCCCCAACAGAATATTACTAAAAGGTTTAAAGACAGATTATTTGCTTTGAGCCAAGTATAAAACAGGTAACTGATGGACAAATTTGGTTCAAAGCTCACTCTTCCAATATCTGCTATTTTCTTAGTACACAAACTCTAAGTAAGGTTGTATCAGACAGCAATTGCTGTCTGATGTAAAAGCAGGTACAAAAGGGTACCTGATTCAATTATACTCTAACCCATTTAGGTCAAAACAGACAAGAAAACACTCATTCTTTTCTGAAACTGGATTTTCTTTCTGTGGATGCTCATATGATCAGATGTCCAAATAATTAAAAGTGTCCACAGAAACACAGTAAAGTTGGGGATTTTTACAGCTACCACTTTACACAAGAGAGAACTTATGTTGGTGAGAGATCCAATTCTGCAACACACTAATGGGATATCACTAGAGTTTTTCATCGCTAAATTGAAAAGCAATGGAGTGGAAGAGCTCCCACAACAGAGAATGTTAAAAATTACCTCAACAGTGGAGCAATGGTGAAGAGTAGAAAGCATTTTTTGTATTCTTATAAAATCCTAATTTAAAGGAATTCAAAACATGTATTGTAACCATAGTATTTTATCATAAGCTATATTTTGAAATATCAAAAATATACTTGTATTTGAATATCTGTGCCTATGCCATCTGTAACAAACCACCTGTAATAGAAAACAGAAATGTCCAAAAATAGTAGGAAGAAGATGGAATGTCATTTCTCTGATATCACAATTTAGCTAATTTACAGTATCAGCTATGGAGAAAAGGACACAAAAAATGGAGTACATCTGTCTCCTTTCAAGTGCTAAAATAATTGCTCAAATGCAGATGCCTTGATCAGGAAGCACACAGGTAAAATCTGAGCTGATGGTAAATTGAGTGAGATGCAAGAAAATTGATAGAATTAATAAAGAGAGCAAGAAGGTTAGGTGAACATGTCTGAGAACAAGTTTTCATATGGAACAAACTAAATAAAACCACACACCCTCATCCTCTTCCCAATTCACTTTCTACTTTAAAATAATATTATTAGTGATCATTTTCAAAAGACATTGCAACAGCAAGATAAATACTAATCTAATATTTTGTCATTTTACAATCTTTTTGCTACTACCACTTCTATCAATTTAAAATTGCAGGAGAAAGCATCCATCCTTGAAAGCCAGGCATTGTGGACAAAATGTAAGCTTGAAGAAGCCACACAGACTCAGTGCAGTGACTCACATCATTCTCATCAGTAGTAAAATGCAGTAGAGTTTTTCCACAAAGAACAAATTAAATCCCACAGGA
>VZSR01001283.1:39698144-39716397 GCA_013398615.1 Brachypodius melanocephalos | reverse complement strand
AAAGAGGACCTGTAAAGTATGTGAGAAACACAACAATTACAGATGGGTTAGAATCTGGAATCTGATAGCCAGTGGTTAAATAAGAGTGCTGGACATACTAGTATTTCAAATGAGTAATAGATCATTGAATATCCACAGCAGCTCTATAACAATATTAAGAAAAACCTGTGTGATGCCAGATGACCACGAGGATGAGTGTGCATCCACAATCTACCTACACTGGTAGATTGTGCCATACATAATGGCAAATACGCTTGATTTCTCAATTAAAGCATATCCAGTGGGGAGAGGAAATGTGCTGCTAAAATAAACAGCATTCTAGTTACAGAAGTATTCCTCATAAATCTTAAAACACTAGAATATCTGTGGGTTAAATTTAAAAATGAAAAGTTGTTCTATTTCTTTCTAGAATATATAAAATCCTACAGTAGCATAAATAGCTTCTTTACAATGAAAACTGGTTTACACAATTCAAAACATCTAAAATCTCAACCCACCCTATTTCTTAGTTAATTTGCAGTCTACTTCGTATATTAAAGCATCACTCCCAGTAGCATCATAAAAGATTAAAACCCATGATTTAACAGAGGATGTTTCCTCTTTTGTAATAAAAACTGGGAAAACAAATTAAATTTCCTTATGGGGTTTTTTGGTTTGTTTTTTTGGTTGTTGTTGTGCTCATTTCAATCAATCAAAGCAAAACAGTACAATGCTCAGCAACCTCTGAGCCATAACGCTATCAGGCCAATGACAAGAATGACCATATTTTTGGGCACATCCATGAAGATAGATATCCTTCCTTATTACTATCAACTCACACAGTTTAAGTTGTATGACACAGTTCTTTATTGTTTTTCTGTCCATCACAGTCTCAATTTTAGAACAAGAAGGAAGTGATAGTAAGAGAGGAAGAGATATTAAGATACTTCTAAACATACTGAGTCTATACCAATACCAAAAATTAAAATCTGTATTTAGGAATTTTAAGGGTAGATATATTTGCAGGAGAAATGATCAGCTTTCAAGCAAATTGATTGGTGTAAACAGTAAACATCTAACACATCACCTTTGTCCTAGCCACAAATATGTTTAGCTGAACAATAATTTTTATAATGTAAGATGTGTTCTATAACAAACACTCACCAATGATTTCCCTAAATCAGAGTGCTAGTCAAAGTAGTACAATAGAGAGGTCTGTTATTGCTAATCCTTAATAGGAAAGGAGAAATTGAAACAGAAGGAACCCAGAGCAACAGAGAACGTGTAGTTGTATCACCTGACGGAAGCAGGGCTGTGCTCAGTCAGGGCCACCAGCAGTTTCAGAGCGTACAGTGGTACCGGGTCTGGAGCCAGCAGAATGTGCTCATATCTGAAAGGCAAGGCGGCAAAGGGGCAGAAACAGCGGGGAGGGGGGGAAAAATTGATATTAAAAATTTGTCATTTCCCATTTCCAAACTTTGTAACTACAATGGAAATAAAAGGCTGTTTCAAATTGTACAAAGCAATAAACAAGACTCACTTAGAAACAGTATTTTAAAATCAGCATCAGATTAAATTTAAAAGCAGCATTATTAAGAGAATACATTTTTAGAGGGAGAGATAATTATAAAATATATAATAATACACACACTTCTCTGCATATATATACATATATAGGTGTGCAGGTTATATATTAACACATGCATATTTTGTAACTATAAATTATAGCAAAACATATTTATAAAACATTCATCTTGTCTACATGCACAAGACTTATTTATTGATCTATATTATTTTATACATAAAAAAATCTATTTTTTAAGAGATGAGTAGTAAATGAGCCTCAAAATATCTGGTAGATTTATTGAGTGCCTAGGAAGATGATCAACCAAATTATCTGTATTTTGTATACATAGTCATTTTCCTCAAAATTGAGAGAAACTCACATTGAGGTTTATATTTTATCTCAAATTTCAAAAAATATTGCTTTCACTGCAGCATACTTTCATTCTCCAAGTCATATAGACCAAAAGAACATAAAAATACCCCAAACCAATGTTTATTGAGAGCTGTGGCAGAAAACACACCAAAAAAAACCTCTTTGAAACATTTCCAAGTATCACTTCATGGAAATCTTGGTAAGGGAAAACAGGCTGCTGAAAAACAAAATAGACCTTGCCGTTGCTACCAGCATTCTAGTGATACCCATTCAACACATTGGGCTAATTTTACTGTACTTAAACAAAAATGTACGTGGATGGCAGTAGGATACAATGATGGAAGTGAGAAAGATGTAAGCATAGGAAACCACAGAATAGTCTATCTCAAAACACAGTCTTTGATTTCAACTAGTTCTACTCCAAATACATGGAAATAATAAAACAAGAAGTGTAAATTTCTTCATTTGCTAAAAAACCCCATGAAGAATTAATGATGAACAAATGAAAGGATGAATTGCAGGAAAACATAGTAGGTTATCATGTTATGAGCAACAAAATGCTTCCACAAAAAGAAAAAACTGTAGCATTCTGGTAGAAGGAGGCAGAATCATGCAAATAACCACAATTTTTACTTCACATCTTGAGACCCCTAGTGCTGTCCGAGCTGAAGAATCTGGCTCACTTCCCACCACCTTCAGGCTAGCATGTACTCCACTGTGTGTTACCTCTTCCCCTCTCTGTAGGCAACACACCTCAGCACTCTGACTTGTGCAGGAAGGAGATCTACAGGGAGATGGTTTGCTTGCCTATGAAGAGGAGGGACAAACACACCAACCACACAGTCTTGAGGTAGCCTGTGGGAGCTCCCTCACAAAGAACACACATGCACACAGCCTATGGGCAACATGTCATGGCTACTACATACTTGAATGTAATAGTCACTGTAGGGTTGAAAACCACATTAGAGTATCTCCAGAATTAACTGTTAGAAGTCAGTGCTGGCTTCGGGTCTTTAGTAATTTAACTCTCTCTTTTACAAAGAACAGATTCCAGTTCCCCAAAGAAAACAATTTCTCACTGGTCAATAAAAAGTCTCTTAATAAAAGAAGAAAATATTGTAATACATTAGTAGACACTGATTCCAAGAGCCCTACATATGAGCTATACATTCCTACCAACCATAATGGGACTTGCAATTTTATTTATTTTTCAGAGTCGATAACTAAATCTTCTGAGGCAATCAAAGGTGCTATCACATGACTCAGATGCCAGAAGTTATCCTCCACTGCATAAGACATGGATTTAAATCTCCAGAACTGTAACTCCTAACAGTAGTAACAAATGAATGAGCCACACTAGCTTAAAAATCTGACACTTGGCAACATACTGTTTAAAGAAACACATCAATATGATCTCTAAACAGGGTCCACCTGAACAGTTCTAAGCTTTCTATGTATTACACTTGAGAGACACTATTATTTAATAACTTAGCACACTTGGCATCCTAATTTCTTGAGGTTCAATAAAAAAGTCTCACTTCACTTCCTTTTCCTTGAAACTCTCTTCTCCCCTCCCCCAAGATAATACTAGGAAAGGATATTTCTAAGGGAAGATGCAGTGATCCATCAAACCAAATACCACATGAGAAAACGCAGATTACTAGAGTCAATGTCTTAGCAATTAATATAAACACATTTCCTGAATGAAGGCCATTAGGAGCTATGAATATATGAATCTTCTCAGAAGGGAAAATATGCCATGCTTGAGATACTTTATTAAATGAATGAGCCATCAAATGATTTCACTGCCACTTTGTAACACAGAACAGTTTAGTAACAGTAGCTGTAGAGGGCATTTTTATAAGGGTTTTGTGAACACCAGGTACTACACTGTAAGGAGTTATTTTGTCAATCTTTTCTATGAACAACCTTGACAAAAGGGATGCAGACTCTCTTAAGCTCTTAAAAAAAGATTATTATGTCAAGTATCCTGGATTTCATACTTGTAGAACTGGCTTTGTAGTCTACTGAGAACAAGCTACATAAACCCTCAAATAAAATAAAACTTTATTTACACATTTCTCTCTTTTTGCTGATTCTGGCTCAATTTTTGATGATTATATAATTATGAATGTTAAGAATTAAAATGAAATAGAGCTGATGTTTCAATTTTTGATTAAAAAATCTGGATATAAAACATTTACCATGTATTCACTGTCTATAGCTGCAGGTTTCATTTTGGTTATGAAACATTCAGGATAATAATCTTCCAATGAACTGAAATTTAATGACACTGTTTCATTGAATTCAATCAAAACCCTATGAGGAAGCTAACTTTGTGATCTATAAATGTACAAATACTTAATGGAATTACTATTTTATTGATGATGCAGAAGATGAAAAAAAGTAGTAATCACTGCACTCCTGCATTTATCTTAAAATGAAGGCTATTTATATTTTATGCATAGTGACCCACATTCTATTTCAGGGGTCAGTTTTACATTTAAACTGATTAATTTGAGAAGGATATTTATAGGAATAAAATACACACAAAAATGTGCAAAGATTACACTCTTCCCTAAAAAGAAAATCCCATATTAAAACCAGATGTCACTCTCTTCCATATTCAACAGCTCTCAGTAGATTCAAAAGGGGTGGAAATAGCTACTTCTCTCCACAGACTACCCATGAACAAATGGCTATCACATACCTCCTCTCTTTTGACTGTTCTCCAGCTGAGTCAGATTCTGTACCATCCATTACCCAGCAACAGAAAGACTAAACAGTATCAGCAAAAAGCTCTTCAGCCTCCAATGTTCTACCTCAATTTCAAGATATCTCAAGTTTTCAAGTAACCCATACTTCTCAGGATTGGGCTTTACATTATCTTTACAAGTAGATTACACTGACTCTTAGAACCTCTCCCTTCTCATCTCTACTAATGAGACAAGGAAACTGATTCAGGAATTACTTAAACCCCGGATCCAAGGTTCTGAGCTGCTGCAAGACCCTTTTTCATACATCTGCCACACAGCGCATGCTAAGATGGCACAAGTGAAGTTCCCAACATAGGATCAAGTTTAGTCTCAGGGTGAAAAGCCCTTCCACTCCATTGAGCTAGTAAGCTTGGAGACAGAAGTCTATCAGCTGTTTTCCTTCTAATCCTAGTTTCCTTCCTTTCCTAGTTTGTAATTAGCATGACACATCCCTCCAAACACGCATCCCCCAGTTCAATGAGCAGCATTGTATAAGACAGACATGTCTACAAAGGGCAAATTTCAGAGCAAGGACAGAACTCTGTCTCCTTTGACTTCAGGTCTCTTTCCTTATCTGAAGAAAGTTATCTGACAGCTTTTAATAATGCATATACTCTATTTTAAAAACAGTATTTCCAGCTGCCATTTTAATTTGTACTGATACATTCTACATTTCCCAGATGAAAAAAATGTGAAGAAAGGTGTTGGAAGCAAGTTTCTCTACAGAACTATAAGATTTCCATCCAATTCTCTGTCATAGAGAAAAGTTTACACACCTTGCATGAACAAAATTTTGGTCCTCAAACTGTAAGAGCATTACTCAATTAGCAGAGAAAGTCTCATATTTGGAAGACACTGGGTTTCTGATCATAATCCAGCATCCGTTCCTCCAGCCTTCTTCAATTTAATGTAGGGGTGGAGAACAATTTTCTCACTAATTGACCATTATTAACTTCTGAGGACCACATAGGAAAACACACTGTAGCATAATTAGAATAATGATGACTCATCACTACTGTACTTCTCATGTTCCTTCCCTCTACCCACAGATGTTACCAGTTCACAGTCCACATATGCATAACACCCTTTATGCTCACCTGCAAGTCAGTATGAAATGAGAGGCCTCATTTGACCATAAACCATGAAAATGAAGTTCCAGACCACATCTGGCCTACAGCATGTTTTTTCATCTACTCTGCTGTAGGGTTTTTCTGCTGCTTGGGGCAGCTTGGGGCAGTAGTTTAGAGGAAATAACCTCTGGGTGGACCATGAAGGACTAATCCATGATGTACTGTTCCTTTTTAAAAAGTTATGTTATTCTATATGTTTTCAGAACATCTTAAACAAAGGTACAATATCCAAAATACACAAAATTATGTTGTAGTTATAGTGTTCTGACTTTATTAGAAGAAAAAAGAGGAATAATTAAATCACAGCCCACAAGCTAGAGGGAATCCTGTTCTGCTCCAAGAGTAGCCAGAGGCACAGTATCAGAAATGAGCATAAGACAGAAGTGTTTGTGTTGCATATGACAAAACACTAAATAAACCTAGGAGGAGATGTTGGGCAAAAAACTCTGGCAGCAGTTAATTGCTATTCCCCTTCTAACTTAGTCATTCAAACATAGAAAGGATGGCTAAAACAAATACACTGTCAAAATGATTTGCGTATCAAGTTATTCTCCATTCCAGGAGTAATATTATACTTACTGAGGCAACAGTAAATCTCTAATGAGAGACAGAAGCTTGTTGTCTGAGTTGAGGCTCTCCCCTTTCTCCTCAGCTGTGACTTCATGGCTCAAAAGCAGTGATGTGGTTTCTGAGAGCAACTGCAAGCTGAAGAGTCTCCATTCCACTTGAAAATAAAGGTGCCAAGAATGTGACCATACTGAAATATAATTAAAACAAACTGGATTTCATGGAAACTGTAGCCGATGTGTCTGTATACTTACCATTCTGACTGTGGACCAAAGAAACAAGTGGCGGGAGGATAGAGTCTTCAACCTAAAAAAGAGAATTAGAAAGATGTGGCTTAGAAAATTCACAGAGGAAAAAGATAGAAGAGATACACTATCATCTAAGTTTATTTTGCTGCTAAAGCCGTTAATCAAAGAGTTGAATAATCATGGAAATTCAGACCTAATCACTCTTATAAAGCCACCAAGTTCATTCTTCTCTGTAAACTGCCACAAAGTTACAGACATGAATGTACTTTTATATCGAAAACAACAGTAACTTTGGTATAATTCACTGACAGGGACTTTTCATTTAAAGTACAGAATTCAGTGCAGATGTAAGATATTAAGAAAAAAGAGTATTAGAGTATCTTAATCCTCATGCTTTAATCCATAAACTAATCTTTGAATAGAGTTCAGATGAAAAACAGAATAGCAGAGAATTAAAATACATCAGGAAAGATGTACTACCTATAATGAAATATCCCTAAGCTTAATACAGTCTTGAAAATATTTTAACTTTTTCTCTTCTGGTAACACAGAGTCTTCCACTAAAATGTAAATTTACATTACTAAAGATTTTCACTATGAAAAAATATAATTCCATCAACTTGTAATTGTCCATGAAGATATTGTTACAAATCTACCATCTGTCACAGGACTAGTCATCTTAGCTCCATTTGAAATCAACTGATGATAAACTAGGCTATGGCTCAGTTACAAAAATAGTATTATGAGTCTTCTCTGTAAGAGTTTCTAATACTTAAATCGCCGTTAAAGTGTCATTTATTTAGACAGGTCATGCTTGGGCTGTGATGGACAGCCCTGCAACTTTTAGGCATGCACACCTTGTCCTAAGATTTACTTACACAAATAAAATTGCTGTGTAGATTCTCACTGCACCAAGGACAGGATTCAGCATAACACGACTGTGTTATAATGCCCCATGCGTTTTGTTTCAGTAATTAATATTAGAAGATAAATTTTCCCCAGATACATGCAGTTACTAATAAGAAACATCTATAGAAGTTGAAAGCATGTATGAAAAAGGTCACTAACTGAAGTTAGCCTCTAGTCAGCAACAACTGCGGTTAGCAACTATTTCACTGCTGGTTGGTGGATTCTCTTAAATCAATCTCTGATATTAAGGGACTCATTTACTTTAGCTTTTTTATTTCTGAAAAAAACTACTACAAAGTGCTTTTGTTACAGACTTTCACAGAAGTAGAAAAAGGATTCTGTTTAAGGTGTGGAAGCCAAACTTACAGTTTGTGGAAGTACAAATAGCCTTTATACTTATATAGATAATCCTATATAACATAGGTATAGTAACTTCTGTAACATTTCATAATTTGAAATATTTAATTGTCTTTTTGGTTAAATAATAAAACTACACTGCATTCCAACAATTCCATTAATGCAGGTTTCTAAGCTGTTCTACAAATGGTAATGTATCAGTCAGTTATAACATATCAGTGAGGTAGGAAAGAAATTGTATGTACTTAAGATCTTTCAGTTTAAGAAACCAGTTCAACTGCTGCAAAGCTTCTCAAATGAGGAAGCACATGTAAGTGGTAAATTAAAGGTGTGAAACAGAAAAGAGGAAAAGAAGCAGCTCTCACCTATGTGAACCAACCTAGAGTCCCCAGATATTATAAATCACTCAACAGCAGGAGCATTGACTCAGACTTACACCAATTAAGATGACAGTATACAACAGTACAATGCAATTTCAATTTTTAAAACTTAATTTCTTCTTTCACTTTAATCTAGCATTAACAGAAATTTTTCCACATTAGTGAATGCAGTTAAGCCAGTCATAAGTCTTTTCTAAGATAAATATATTTTCAATTGCCACTGTAAAGAAGATTTGTTGTCTTAAAAGTCTTAAATTACTCCAGTAGCTTATTCTGAACTTTTTATAACACAAACATCAGTTTTAGTAAACAAACTGTTTAGAAAGGAAATCTCCATAGAAGGTGTTTGCCTTGTATCAGTTCAGTGTGGTGAGGAGACCAATTAAATGAAGCACTAACCCTACGGAAAGTTATTTTGTTATGCAAAAGCATATCAGAATGCATATGCTGAAGTGGAAGCATATATTAAATCTTACATGAACCTTACTTCCTAACTCCACAACCCTAATATTCTCTCAATGCCATTTGGGTCATTGTTTTTTGCTAATGTGTATATAAATTTGTAAACAACGTATGAACTTTGCACATGATTATTAAGATGAAATAAACTGAAGTGCAACAGTACATAAAATATTTTTAACAAATTCACCAGTAAATTGCAAATGCGTCTGTCATTTATGCACAGAGAAGAATGATCCTAGTATTTTGGCACTGAAATAAACAGAAGAATATTCAAACAAGGATTTATTTCTTTGTCTTTTGAATGGCTGCTGATATCTGTGTGGAATCAAATCTCCATATATGCATGAAGATAAATCAGATACAGGGGTTTTTTTGTCTCAGTCTTTATCTTTAAGATTGCTTAACAAAAAAAGGAAATGATTCTTCTTTAAGCCTAAACAGACTAAATAGGTTGAATATGATGATAGCTCTAGATGAGTTCCTACCACCTTTTAAATAGCCTGATATTCAGTTAATGATACATCCCTATCTGCAGAAAGCCACCACTCTATAATTCTGTAATGATGGCATTTCAGGGCTGTACTACTATAACTGTGCTGTTATCAATACCCAAAACAGCAACAAAATTCTAGAAACTTCCATACACACTACATTCATATCTCCCAACTATAATATATATGTGCAGGACCAAAAAAAAACATAGCTCAAACCAGGTAATCCTGCTTCTGGACAGCTGGAATGGAGTATAAGAAGAGTATGAAAAATAGACCAAGCATAAAATACTTCTCTAGCTTCTAGAAAAGTACCTCTTGAATTAAGAAACTTCCTAAGCTGATGTGTATCTTTATTTTTGCATTTAGCCTTTTCTCCCATATATTTGTCCATCCTATCTGTAAATGTATTTATACTTTTAGCATGTGCAATACTTACAGCACTGAATTTTACACTTCAACTACGCCTTATGAAGACATATCCTTGCTTATTTTAAAGCAGTTAACTTGATACCCACATACTCTTACTTTACAAAAAGCATGAATGATTATTTCCAATTCATTTTTCCCATGCCATCATAATACTACACTACAGAGTATTTTGTTTCCAATATGAAGTTCTTTTCTATGCAGACTCTCCTTGCATTGTCAAGCTGTACTTTTTCTTGATAAACTGCATTCCCTCTGAGACTGAATGACCACAACTGCATTCAGCATTCGAGATCTGAGTGCACCATGGCACAGTATTTTCTGCTTCTCTGTCTGATCTTTTGTCTGACCTGTCTACTAGTCATTTCTAATAATCTAGTTGCCTTTCTGATTACTGCTGAGTATAAAACTACCATTTCCATAGAAAAATAATGCCAGAAGATTTCCAGAAGTTACAACAGAGTTTGACACTGCATATGTACAGTAGCAATTACTTTCCCATGTCTATTACTTATCATTTATCAGTATTGAATCACATGCCATTATTTTCCTTTCACTCAAATCTTAAAATCTTCTGCAACTTCTCTGCCAGTTTTAATTCTCACTATTGTGAATAATTTAGTGACATCAGTCAGTTCTGTCACCTCCCTATTCCATCTCTTATCTGGACTAGCAGTGCATGTTGCAACAAACCTTTGTAAGATGCCACTCTTAAAATACCTAAATTTTTAAAAACTCCATTCTCCCTGATTTCTATTCTCCACTCAGTAAATTTTAACTAGTTAGAAGTTGATTAGCTTGCAGGTAAGCAGGAAGGGCCACAAACAAATTTGAAGTCTTTGGTGCATGACTTTGTCAAAACCTTTTTGGAAATAAAAGTATTCTACCCAGAAGCAGAACAACCGTCCCCACAATGTTGAGTACTTTCTGCAAGGAAAACTTGACTAGTGAGGTATGAGCATCACTAAGAGGAGCTTGGCTCATCCTCTTGACCCTCCCCACTTCAGGTATTTATACTCATTAATGAGGTCTCCTCTCAATTGTCTTCTCCAGGCTGAAGAGGTCCAACGCCCTCAGCCTTTCCTCATGAGAGATATGCTCTAACACAAATCATCTTGCCTTCAAATTTCTCAAAGCATTTGCTTGAAATACAGCATACTCCTCAGTGTTTCAATACCATCAGTAATCTCTCAGAACGTAATAGAAAAAATAATAGAAGGCATATTGTAATGGGTTGGGAAGAAGGATGACACTTCTGTAATTTTTATTTAAAAGTCTTCAGAATCTTTATTGAAGATTTGGCTTTTTCTTACTTCTGGGAAGAGACAGCATTGATTGACTGACTCAGTATGTCAATTAGCAGAGAACAGGTTTCACAAAAAAGTCTCATGTCATCTGGATTACCTTAATGGACAGAAAGCCACATGCAGTGTAGTATTTTAATCTACTTGAAAAGGGAATGTGATGGAAAAACTTTTGTACAGTACATTAATATAGTCACATCCTACATTGACAAAACTAAGATGTCAGTGATTAGATTAGAATAGCCTGTGGATGAAGAACACCACTGATGCTGAATCAAGAAAAAAGCACTTGCAGAACTTTCTAACCCTTGTGTTGTCATTTTTATTGAAACTAATAACTCTCATATTGTCAAACAGTAGGTTTTCCCTGTCATACAACCTTTCCCTTGACTTCCCATCAAGTAACTCACCATGTTCTAGGTGCTTTCATTTTAGTCTGATTTTTAAAGCTAAGTTTTAAAACCTTGAGGAAGAGAATCACTGCTGACAATTTTTGCCTTAACCAGAGAATAACTTTAATGTTTTGGGTAAAAGATTGTATGTGCAGTGCACAGATCATTTTTGAGAGCTAGCAGGAGTATAGAAAGGACTCCAACCAGAACTGTCTGCCATCGTGAGCATCTTCACTGTTCTAAGTGCTCTGAATTTACATATGTCCTTTTTTTCAAGCAAATAAATATATTTAACACAAAAAAGAAAAATGTAAATTATACAGTCAGCATGAATTCTTCTAGTTAATTATATCTGAATCTTTACCAAAATTGTAAAATCAATATTATTATAGCACTTAGTATCTGAATTTATTAAGTATATTTACATTTTAGGTAGGTGGAAGAAACAAGTAGTTGACTTGGGCCAGTTTGAGAAACTTAGTATTTCACTCCAGCCTATACAGACTCTTCTTATGACCTTTAACATCTTATTTGCATACTTGAAAATCTAGTTTTGCAAAAATTTGCAAAGTCACACTTACTGTTATTCTTTACTTTGTATCTTGTAAAAATGCACACAACTGCACGCCAAATGAAATTACTGCTCACTGCTGCCTTTCATTTAAGCACATTCAATTAATTTCCATTGACTTCATCACACTTTGCAGTATCTAATGCAGTCAGTCTCCACAGAAATGAATTTCCTCAATAACTGACTTCAGGGTGATGGTAATCAGTAATTTGACCACAAAACCCCACAATTTATTTTATTTTCTTTGTTAAAAGTACAAACACAAAATGTAAATCAAACATGAACTAAAACCCAGAACAAGTAATTCTTCTCAAAGTGGGATAGAAACTGAGATGTTGCTCTTAAATTCCTATTGCTTTAAACAATTTTCATTTTAGTTAAACTAAAAACAACTTACATGAAAAACTTTCTGGTTCTGCTTGCTCAATACAGCCCCAGTTTTTATTACATTAATTAAACTTTATTAGAAATGCATTTAATTTCTCATCAGAGACTTTAAAGCAACGTCACAGCAAAAGTAGAAAAAGAATTGCATTCCCTCAAGAAGGTTTTGGCCTTCACCCAGCCTCACACCCTAAAATCCTGCTTGTAAACAACTTGGTCTAAATGAGAAATCCAGGCTCATCCTTCTGAGCTCAGCCCAGGATTTCAATTTCTCTCCAGTAAAAGAATGTCCTATTAACCACTGTTATACTTAAATATTGATCTGGAAGGTTGGACATGTCTTGCTTCAACATTTTAAAAAAGCACGAATTTTTGCTGTGTGCTGGAATTTATATTCATAGATTCCAGTCATGCTCAGCCAGCAGCAATTAGAAGATATCCCTCGAGCAACAGAAATTCCAAAAATAGTCTGTATGCATCACAGAAAATGAAGTACCACTTTCCTCTAAAGTAATGTATGCTGTACATTCAAGTATAATTAGCACACTAGACTTCGTAAATAGTATTAAACTAATTACTGTTTGCACCACTAGAGGCAGATGTGGTTAGAGATTATTAATTACAATGGACAATCTCTTGAATTTAACATACAAAATGCAAGGCAATTTCTCCACTTTATGTCTGAATGACTATTTGCTGAGTGTCAGGAGGGCTCTTTTAAATTAGCAAGAACTGTCATTTACGAAAATCACTGAGTGAAGTAATAGATTTTCTAAAAAAAAAAAAAAAAAACACAAAAAACCACCACACCATAATAAAAAGCTGTTCGTTGACAAGGATATAATTTTATACCTAAACCAGGGAAACTACAAAAGTGGTATGTGTCAGAATTACTGCACAAGCACTGGTCAGGAAGGAACTTTTATCTCTAACTACATACCTGATATGTTGAGATGGATTTTAAATAAACATCTAAAACTTTCAACACATGAAATGAAGTAAACCGTTCCCTAGAAATCTAGATATTTTAAAACTCTCACACTGTGACCCTTGGGTTACTTAACAGAGACTAGTATAGTCACTCTCTGGCTTCAGGAAAAAGTTCTGCTAAATGTGGAGATGGGTGTAGGGGAAGAAGAGTTGTAAAGAGGAATTGTCTCTTCCAGAGAAAATCCCCAGACCATTACAGTTGAAACAGGTAGCGGAATTTTATTTAATGTGCTGACACATGGTATTGCAATTTCAGTCAGTGCTGACAGACCCCTATAAAGAAATGGTACATATATCTGTCAATATAAGACATTGATAACTCACAAAAGTAAAGCAATTATTTTTATACATTGAGGTGATTCTAGAAGGATACAGATATAGTGAGAGGAAGGCTGACAGGCATGTAGGGAGATATCAGTAGGCATTCATACTTCACCTACACTTAACTTTTCATTTCTAGGACATTGTTGCCCTATTAAAGTAAATCAAACAGTTCTGTACTATTTCCCCTCTGACTACTAATTGGTTAGATTCTTTTGCATAAGGACCATTTCCTTGAGTATCACTGTTGTGAGCATTTATGAAAAAATCCTACTATACTTATTTAAATTCCAATTCACATTTCAGATTCATTTTACTATTGTCACTTATTAAGACTTTATAATCTAAATGCTCAACTAACACACACCAAATAGGATTCAACTTCTAAAAATATTTTATTTCTAAGATCACCCATTCTCATCTAGCACAATCCCTAACATCCCTCATTCTCATTTATTTGCTGATGTCTTTCTTGATGTAAGTGCTATATTGAGTGTGTGCCCTTAATTCCAATACAAACACATAAGATTCAATTTGAATCAAATGGCCATCTCAGTATGGTGGATTGCATTTTGATGAAAGCTCAAGCACAAAAATGCATTTGTACATGTTATGATGATTTGTCAAACACTGATTCAACCACTCAGACCTGATTTGCTGACAACAGTCTCACAACATAATTGTTCTGCCTTCAACTAGATTAGCTCACAGTGGAATGTTTTAACCAAGAACTTCAAAGAAAACAAATCTCAGTGATGTAAAAAGCTTACAGTATGTTTGGTAATTCTAATGAAATTTTTGAGTAAGAAATCTGTCAG
The DNA here is from genome assembly GCA_013398615.1 of Brachypodius melanocephalos. Classification (NCBI taxonomy): domain Eukaryota; kingdom Metazoa; phylum Chordata; class Aves; order Passeriformes; family Pycnonotidae; genus Brachypodius; species Brachypodius melanocephalos. The sequence goes on along the minus strand of VZSR01001283.1, from coordinate 39,701,970 downwards.
ACTTATAAAGGCAAGTAAGCAAAAAAACAACAGAAAAACCTCAACACCATAACTGGTACTGATGACCTCATCAGTAGACATGATATCTACTACCCCTCTCATGTAACAGAATGGAATCAATCCTCAGAGGTGGTATTTCCAAGCCATGTTGTTGTTAAAAGTATATGCTTACGTAAGAAGCATAAATAGTGGTGATTATGTCACTAATACGAAGCAACATACTTGCATTGAAGCTGAAGAAACAAAGAATCAAGACCACTATTTCTAAACTCTTAAGTCCTTCTCATTCTCCCTCTAATTTCTCAATTAAATACAGTAAAGTGAATGCCTTTCTGCTTCTTTGAAAATTTTCTATAAACAATAAATATTTTCCCTGTCAAACAGAACCACAATACATTTAAAACCTTTTCTAAATCTTCAAAACTTTCTATTTATAAATGGAATTAGCCTGCAACTATTTAAATTGCTGTCAGACTTACAGTCAAGCGATGGGTCATCAGCAAGCTGGGATGCTCTGTCACTGCTTCAAAGGTCAATAAAGTAGTCTTAATCAATTCTTCTGATGCAGCTTGCCCTGTTGGTATAAGTAATCATATTCTTTCATAAAATTCAATAGTTAGAGTATCTGTGTCTAAAAGTACTGCAATATCATAGGTTACCCCACCTATTGCTCTATCCAACTTTGTTTCTCCTGAATCTATTGATCTGATGAACTCCTACAAAAGAAGCAGCATTTATGTTAAAACACTTTAGGGAAAAGTTTAAAAAGCATAATCACTGAATAATTACAACAAGAAATTATTTGAAAAAATTAAAATACAAAACATTTGCACCTACATTAGGATAAACTTTCATAATAATTAACTAAAACTGAAAGTACCAATGATCTAGCTGTTATAATTTTGCAAGTCTGTAATACTGTTGGAACCTTAAATGTGGAGTACAGTAAGGATTATTGCTCTGACTAGTATCAGAAATCATAACATTTCTAGCTAAATAGACAGTAATTAAATGTCTTCACTGTTAAGAGAAAACTAATTTCTTAGAAGACTTTGAACTACCTTGGATGTGGCTATGTCAAAATAACTCACTAAAATGACCAAATTTTCTGTTATTTGTACCATCTTTTTGATCTCCATGCATACTATACACACTATGGATGCAGTTACACTCAGGAGAACATGCAAAAAGGGATATATAACTTTCTATTAAAAAAATCACTTAAATTAGTCGTCACATTAAGGAACAGGGTCAATAAAATATTAATAATTCAGATTAAGTAAATATTGTGTAATTAGATTCACTGTTCTTTTGCTGTGCATAGCTGTTTATTTCACTGGGATGTAAAAGATGTTATTAAGACTTGCTAAGGAAGGAAAATTCTCAGCAGAATGTGTAGAATTCTCTTTTTTACTAATGTAGTATTTAGGAAAACAGTGTTGTTTTATATTTCACTACCAATTAAATTATCTTTATTACATATTAAATTGGAAGAAATTTCTACATGGGTTATCTTTTTCAAAGTATGTAAGAAACATCTTTAGGATTCTTCTCTAATTAAAAACAGAGTGAGAAACCAAGAATATATTTCATTCTTTAAAAGCACCTCACTGCAGGAGGAGTCATAAAAAACAAGTGCTTCTATAAAAAAGCGTTATCTTCCTGATCATTTGAAAAAAATTACTAGGTATTATCTAATTTGGAAGAGAGCAAATTATTTTGTTTGCTCATTTTTAAACAGTTAAGACACAACCATAGCCTCAAGACCGATTTGGAAACACCAAAATAGTTGGTGCAAAACTTGTTTCTGCTACTAATGCTTATTATTGCTTATATCAGAAACACAGGAAAAAGATGTGTGATTTAAGGAAATGCAGCTATCTGGGGTTTCTCAAGCAATGGAGAGAAATGGTGTATGTGTATTTTGCTACAGGTGAGTCTGTGCCCTGTGCCACCAGGAGCCTGCTATTAGCTGTGCCTTTGGGGCATGGCGTGTCCTCCATGTATTTCTGTTCACAGCAGAAAACATGAAAGGACTGTCCCGACTCCCTCTCAATTTCTTTGCTCAACACTACTGAAAATTACAGTGATGATGGAAGTAACTTCAAAGCAGCAAGAAAAAAAAATTCTCAATGAACAACCACTACAGGAAAATAGCTCTTCTTTTTTGTCCAGATCTCAAGCACACATCTTTCCACTCTGAATAATTTCTTATCGTTAAGAACAAGACCACTGAATAAATCAGGGGGAACAAAAGAACAAAACAAACAGACTGCCTTGCTAAAGTCTTAGGGGCTGCAGTTACTGCACAGTATTTTGATAAAGTACAAGGTGATGATCGAATGTCCCTTTATAGATGTAAGTAAGAATGTTGCTAAACACAAATTTCCAGAGTAGATTGTTGCCTGACAGAATGGATAGTTACTCTTCCAGATGTAATTATATTAGTCATATCATAACATATTTACATAAAATGGATTAAAATTTCATAGTAATTTTTCAGATATACTACCGTCCCTCCTTTTTTCATGTATAATATTAGATAGCGTAAGTTCCTGAATTGCCTTTTTCAATGGAGACAGGACAAAACACAGGAAACATTGAGCAATGTGCTCCTCCCTGATTTGAGAGGAAAGCTGTGCTAGCGTAACTACCCTGACGTCCTCAGTCAGTAGTTCAAACAAGCTGGAGTAACATCAAAAGAAAACTTTCATTGTACCTGGTCTGCTGTACCTATATTGTTGACAGAGGAATTTCACCTTCTAGAAGGTTGATTGAAAACTACTAATAAATCTACTGCCTAGTTTCAAATGCTTCAAAGGGAGAAACAGCTTTGTAATTCAACATCTACAGTTTCAAATTTTTTTTTCATCATTCTAACGCTAATTTTTACACAAATATTTTAGTAGAGCTAAATTAAACCACATTTTCTTAGAATAAAGAGTCAAAGGAGAAAGAGAAGGAAATCTGAAAACAACTTAAATCTGATTGGTTGTAGCAAACCATTTCTTCATGCTATTTGGAGATAAATACCTAGTTGTCATTTATGAACTCACGCACTCAAAAGTATCGGCTTAACTCTGACATGCAATTTAGAATATCCCTTTTTTCTCATTTAGTATAAACAAGTGTTATCATATGAGTTAGAACTGCACTACTTGATTTCTCCTGTACTACCCAATGGCACAGCTAAAAAGTTCATTTTCTATGGGTGAAGTCAGAAAAAGGTTGTAAATGTCAACATGAGTTCAGTATCTTATCTCCATAGATTTCCATCAACTAAACAGTTTAGAAGTACTGGCAAGAAAAAAAGGTGACAAGAAGAAACAATACATTAAATATAGATTCATTATAATTTCTCATTCATTTCTGCTCATAAAATACTAGTATGAAATTCCAGAGAGATTTTTCTACGTAATTTAGAGCTAAACTTTTCTATTCAGAAAGAAAGCCCACAGGAAATTCTCAGTTTATCAAATATGTACAGAGTTTCCCTTTGAATAAAAATATCACTGCAAAAAATATTTCCTGATTATATATAAAGTTTTGAATACAACCAAAGCTTAAAATATACATTCAGAATAAACCTCTCTCTCCAATTTAGAAATTTCATGTAATTTTATTACATTAAAGTAATTTCCAAAATTTTATGCATAGGTATATCTTGTAAAAATATTTATCTTCTACTTTATACTCACAAGTAAGATGCCATAGTTGAAAAGAAACTCCTTTGTGACTATGTGGGGACGAAATACCTATTTGAAATTAGCCAAAGTTGAAAAAAAAATTACATTAAATGTGTATCTTAAGACCAGAAAAAGTGAAA
>VZSR01001283.1:39623626-39698134 GCA_013398615.1 Brachypodius melanocephalos | reverse complement strand
AAAAAAAAAAAAAAAAAAAAAAAAAAAGGGACAAAATATGCATTTCCTTTTGTCATTAGAGTTGTTGCATAATACACATTTATTCAATGTTGCTTCATAGCTGGAATACTCATTAACATATCTATGCATTAACAAAACCTCTATTTTACTCATTCTGATCATGAGTGACAGAAATTAGATTTTGGGAAATTGTAAGAGTTTGTCCTCTGTGTAACAAATTTTGGGGAAAAAAAAAATCTACCTGGGATGTCACAAGATGAAGCACTACAGGCATCATAGGAAGGCACATCTTCAGCTGTTTGGCCTGAACTGTTGATGGGTGTTTACGTCCAGAGACATTAGTTAGGGCACTGAGAATGTCACCTACAGAAAACAGCATTTCAGGTTGATCTAACAAAAACATCACTTAACAAGAGCAAATGACACATAAAACATCACTGTTCCAGTAGCCTCTGTTCACTCCTGTCTTCTCTGGCTGCCAGAAGTAGTGCTCATGATGAATTCAGCACTTTTTTCCTAACTCAGTCTTCAACCAGGTCAACTCCCTACCTTGGCTACAGGGACAGGCAAAGGTGACCTCTGGCAAAACAGCGAGGATAGAGGTCTAAGGTGAGTGTTGAAATAAAGATGAAATTACCCTTCTTCGCAGAGTGGACTTATACTGGCTAAATTATGTTGATTCAATCCTATTTCCAGTGAAGAAAAAAGTGAAATTCTCGAGACTGTCAGCTAACCAAGAACTAAATGAACCAAGATTAGTGGGTGACATAATGCTGAAGAAGTATGTTTCCCCTGCAGCATAGTTCAACAGGAAAAAATCCCCAAATATCCCCTCCAAAAAAAAAAAAATCCTTCCACCAGCCATGCACACACACATTCTCATGCACTGATTTAACTGTGACACAAGTGACCTAAAGCTACAGGAATTTTCATAAAAGAGATAGCAACAGATTAATGAGAGAACTTAGCTGCCTCCATGACAAATCTCAGATACAATAATAAGCTAACAAATTTTTAATTGCAATAATAAAAATTATACTTCAGACTCAGAAGAGACATATCCAAATCAAGGAATATTATGCTAAATTTATGGTATGCTTCCCATTGCTACAAAAAGCAAGACCTCTTCTGCATGGGATAAAAAACAGAAGCAGCATGAGAAAAGTTAGTTCATATGAAAAGAAGGAAAATTCTGTCCCTATAACCTTAAAATACTAGAAGCCAAAATGCTGTCTTGAAAAAAGCACCTGTTTTATTCTCCCTAAAAAGAGAGCTGCTCAAAATTGTAAAAGAGAATTCACACATATGTTAAGCGAGTAAAGAATGGGACTCCATATTTCATATGATTTTTCAGGCCAGAAAAAGCCTTTCCTTTCAGAGTAAGTCAGAGTTTAATCATGTTGAATAATACCAATGCTTTTCTTCTGTTCCCATGGAGTTCAGTTTTCAACAAAACCAGAAATGACAGAGCCTGACACTAAAGTAGGCCTTAAAGATTTGACTCATTCACTCATAAAGAAAACTAAGTGTTGCTTAAAACTCTTCAAATACATAAACACTTCTCTCATCAATATATTTTTGTTTTGCATTACACACAATACTGTAATTCAACAAGACCTCTCTGTGGTTAGTTACTGACGTACCAAACAATCTCTCTATGTTTTAAAGAATATATAATCATCACATTTGGCAATTTTGCATTTGATAAATAGACAGACATGGCTACCTTTAATTTTAGCATGATCTAAACAATTTATATCTACTTCCAAAAAATAGGTTGAATATTTTAAGTGCAGAAATAAAATTACTTAATTTAACAAAATAATTTAATATTAAAGAATTTAATAAAATTCTTATTTACAACAACCAAAAACTTTTTAAATTAACCAGAAGATCAACAATGTACTTCTTTTGTTCAAACATATCTTTAATGTCAGTTTCTACAACTTGTTAATCTATCTGGTTTATAGCTACATCTGGTGGAAGAAGATGGGATCAGTAAGGAGCTTACATGAATGCATATTAAAAAGCCAGCTAGGATTAATTCCAAATTAACAGTTAAACTGTTTTTTACTGCTCCAATTTTCCAATCTGATTATTATTCTTAAGTGCCCATAGCTTTTACCACCTCAAGCAGTACATGCTCCTTCATCATACAGCAATAAAAAGACTTCTGACAAATAAGGACAAATACGGAGAGATAACTTTAGATTACAGAAAACAATCAACACACAGATCCAGCTTGGAAAAGAAAACAAAGTGTAGAAATTATGCCTGATAACTGTTTTCAAAAATGCATTGAAATTGTAAATCAGTAGTAATTACATGTCTAAGCAATTGATGTACTATGTATTATGATAGAAACTATGTATTTGAAACTTTCAGATTCTGAGAAAATATCAGAGCTTACTGTATCAGTTGCATATAGTATATATAAACAGTAGGAGGTGAATTTGTGCTTCAAACATTTATAGTCTGAGACTACCATCCTGATATATAGCCAATATGAAAGCCTGATATTTAGCTGGAAAAAAAGGATCAGGTGTTTGCAGCAAGGCAAAAATTTGCATTAGCAGAGGAAGTAAGGTTTCTTTAAAAATAGCTGCATGACATTTAGGTCTACTAACCTTTGCAGTGCTACCATTACATTTTCAATATCCTAGTGATAATGTAGAGAAGATGAAAAATACAGCTGGTATCATCTCATCAGAAAATAATTTTATGAAAATAAACCTCATGTACATGAGCAAATCGGTTTCAGACATCTAAAACAAAAGTATCTAAGTTGAAATTTTCTAGAAAAATGGCATTTAGCAAATACATAATAAAAAGTTTTCAGTGTAAGCAATAAACATGTACTTGGAGACATGCCCTGTTGCATCTCTCCCAGGCCTCTGCTTTATGGGGCAAATTTGCTCTTAGACTGTACAATGTTTATAGATTTTACAATATCTTTAGAACATTGATAAAGCTTCTTGTGCCTCTGGGCTTCATTCCTGACTGAGCTGGTGAGGCTTACCATTCCAAAAACACAAAACATTCATATAGGAAATCATGCATTCCAATACAACATATCTGATCATGCCATCTAAAAAATTTCACGAAGCTGATATCATGCAAACTTTATGTAATCAAAAAATACAGTCTTTCCACCTGGATATATAAGGAGATATCTGTTTCTTGACAGAGAAATCAAAGGTAAGATCTGTTTGGTTAATAAACTCAATTTACCTAGAATTCCTGGCAGCTCCCTCACAATGTGATAGATGAGAAGATCCAGGCATTTTGACAGGTATTCACTGCCACCTTGCTGCTCTTTTCCTGGCATGGTCTTTCTGCTGTCTCTTTCAATATACATCATGAGTCTACATTTAAACAAGTGCAAAACATTAACTCGCATACCAAAGAAAACCAGACTATATCTCAAAAAAACTATTGAACCAGACATTTATGGTATCTGTGGTTACAATCAAGATACATTAGTTTTGACTCTGTAATTTTGTTGAAATTTTAGACTTTTAGAATTTTAGAATTTTCTTTTAATCAACTCTAAAACCAACACAAATTTCTGAGTCAAGGAAAGAAACCCTTAACTTAAGCACAACTCTGCTAGTTTAAATGGATACATGATGTTAACATAAGGAGTGAATCTTTCTGTAAACTTAAAGAGAGACTAATTTTACAATTTTACAATCCACTTTATTTTGAAATATGTAATCAATATGTGCAATATAAGTGAAAAACTAAAGACACTAATTTTCAACACATAACAATTCCAAAAGCAAGGACAATTAAAGTCAATTTAATAAGAGATCAATCTTTCAGTCCAGAAAAACCATAGTAAAGAGATCCCACTGCAGCCTATTAAAAATATTAGCACTAGTTGGAATGGCCAAATTGAAAGAGATAAAAGCCCAACTAATCTTACATCCTTTCTCTAGAAATCTGATGCTCACAATTTCTAAATACAAATCCGACACATGCATTCCAGCTGGTAAGTGCTCTGTGGCTGTGCCATTCTGCAGAATGACATTTCTCACAGCAAAATGGTAACTGATTTATTAGCCACTGGCTAACTTACAAGAGATTGCTTTAATAATACACCTGTAACAGAATGCTTCAGGCAAAATTTCAAAATGCTTATTTGAATAGACAGAAGGGCCAGACTTCCCTTTAGGGCCATACTATTGACATCCTTGTTTCACATTCGAACTCCCTCCGGGTCCTGTGCAAAGAACCATCAATCACTGGTGAGGGAAATCCATGATCTGGATTTTAAGTATGTACTTCAGTACTATCTTTTTAAATACTCTTCTGATAATCAATGCTCTTTTACAGAACTATGAAAATTACTTATTTACACTGCCTCAAGTGTTCATAACAACAGTACCAGGAAATACATCTTTCCATCAAAAAGATTCATTCAATAAAGTAAAAACCACCTAAGAATACATTTTACAGGATTATGTCTTTAAACAATACATGATTATAATTGAATACTACATTCTTATCCTTCCTAACCTATTCTACCGAGACAAAGAGAGAGAAATTAAAAGACCCATTGAGCAACTACTTTTCACCTGTGCAATAGCCCAGATGCAACACATTCAGCTGCATTTCTTAGAGACTATGAGGACATCTTTTATTCTTGTAATGTCTGGAAATTGCATTAAATTACAGGAATTTTGATTTGTCTGTTAGAAAAAAACGACTTAAAATTTGACATTGTGCTACAAATAGAATTTTACTTTTAAAAGCTTTACACTTTTCTGTATAAAAGTTTTAAATAAAATGGCCTTCTAAACTTTCCAGACAACCAAGTAATTTTTATTAAAAAAAGCTTTAGCTTTTAAAAAAAGTGATGAAATATCAGAGCTTGAATTATTTTTTTAAGAAAACACTTCCACGATTTAAGAATCATCTGATTCTTATGGAAATACATTTATATCTGCTTGAGTTATACTTAAAATGAGCCAAATAGGCTTCAACATGAGTAGTTTTATTTCTTTGAGAGAAGGAGGCTCTTTTATAAAAGTATGTTCTATTACATAATTACATTTGAGAAGGATACAAAGTAGGTTTATTTATTCTGAGAGAGGAAAGATAAATGAATTCTCTCATTTAGGTTGTTCTCCCATTCACAAAAATTGTCTTTCACATAAAGATTTTCTAAAAATATCCACAACTATTTTTTCCTGATAGTTCAGTTCAACTAGACATTGTCTCAAAAAAACTGTATAGACATAAATTGTGTAGGCAGCAAAGCATTAGAATCTCTATTTTCCTTTGACAAATTCCTCAGTCATATGTAGAACAATTCATCAATTACTTTTATTCACTGATGAATAAAAGTGTTCTGTCTAGTGGGCAAAACCAGGCCTATAGAAATACATTTATTCAATTTATTTAGTGCATGTTTGTCTCGCATTCAACAATACATGAAAAAATATGTGGATATTAGTATAAATAAGTTAAATATGATGAGGAGTTAACCACCATCTATGAAGCAAAGATTTGGTTTAAAAAGAATAAATTCAAGTGTATGTATTGCAAGGTATGGCCATCAGTGAGTTTTTACACTAAAAAAGCAAAACAATCCAAGTTTTCTGAAAAAAAATGTGAAAGAGTAGAGCAAAAAAAAGGGAAAATTCCAGAGTTAACAGTCTGGAGTGATAGGAATGGGAATGAGGTCTACTACTCAAAAGAATAAGAACTATTCTCTTAACAGGATGATGAACACTAAGAAAAGAGACTAAGTTCACAGAGAATGACAGACCTTCATTAACTATAAAGAAGGTCATGCACACTCTGAGGACATATACAATCAATTTACTCCAAGAAATCAAGGACTATTTTTTAGTTTTACTATTTATTATTATTATTGTTATTAGTCAATCTCTGCTAACAGAAGACTAATATTTTAAAGGATACTTAATAGAGATATATTGTTTATTTTACAGAGATGTAACATCAGATGGCATATCATGCTAATAGGAGGGTTAATCTCTACTTCTTGCATTCCATCACTTTTTTTCTGCTTTTTAATTTGATACCAGCTTGCTGGGGTTTTTTCTGAAATCACTGGCTTACGTCATTGTTCCCTCTTGCCCTCCATTTCCATGTTTTCTCATCTGATTGAGCACCAAGCTTTTCAGTTCTTTTCCTCCCTACTTTTCTAGATCAGTCTTAAGATGTACAAGGCAAACAGGCTATGCTACATGTGAGACTGTAGTAGCTTTCCAGGCAAAGCTTTTCCTGTGAGGGTACATGTAAGATTTGAAAATTTAATAAATATGGGAGGTGGGCACAGGAAACAGAAAGATTTTCCTCAGAGGTTATGCTGTTGTGCATAGTTACATTTCTGCAGACTGTGAAATGTGTTGGGAATGCTACCCTATCTTTCCCCAAGTGTCCATCTCTGCAGACAGTAGCAAACAAGAGGTTTAAATAAATTCTTTTGGAAGGAGAAGTTCAATCTCCAAGCCAGTCTCTGTTTACCTACGAAATCTTCTGAAACCATTTAGATACAAAAAAAACCAATTCAGTGAGACTAATCAGAAATTACTGCTAGTTCAGAAAAGGGTGAAATGAAACATCTCAATAAAGCTTCAGGTTGTATCCCTCCCCTGGAAAACAGGTAGCCTGTCTCTGGAAATCAAGGAGAAAAGGAGATTAAAAAACTCAGTGTCATCAGCAAAAGAAATCAATTTGCATGGTGTAAGTAACAAGTGCTACTTCAGCCTAAAGATCTCATATCTTCTCTAGCTGTATCACAAGTGGAAGAACCAAAGGTATGTAATCGACTATCACGGAACAGGTAGGAAAAAAGCGTAACAGGTGAATTGTCTCAATGTTGTGGATCAATGAATTCACTTCAAAACTACATTCCTTATTATATATCAATACTTTTCATACACAGAACTCAAAATCTCCACAAGCAAAGAAAAACAAGGATTCATTCACCACTTCCCATGGGCAGACAGGTGTTTAGCCATCTCTAGGAACAAAGGGCTCCATCACATGTAATGGTTACTTGGGAAGACAAGTGGCATCACTCCTAATGGCTTCCCTGCCCTTTCTTTCTTCTTTCCCCCATGAGACCAGGTGGTATGGAAGATACCTTCAATCAGTTGGGATCAGTCCTTTCTCCACTCTTATTTGGAATTATAAAGGTGCTTCCATAGTCTGAGTAAGGAGAGACTTTTGAAAAGAGATACAAAAAGAAACTTGCAACCAGATTGTGTAAACTCAGCTAATCAATAGGCATTAGAGGGATATGCTTGGGGGATTGTGTGTACAAATACTCAAAAGTCAATGGCAACCGCTAGTATCGTGGCCAAAGCCAATAGAGTGTGTAAACAATAAAACAAATGGGCTGGTAGTCTTAAGATTGCATTCCAGGAATCAAGACTTGCAACACAGGATACTTCTCATGTTCCCAGCCCAGAGGCACCATTATTGCTTGCAATAAAAACAGGTTTTTAGCAACTGCCTACTTCTGCTGCCTTTCATTTCCTGGTACCTGTGCACAAACTGAGAGAAAAACACAAGGAAATCCATTTTGGTAACACCAGCATGGCTAAAATAAGCTTGCTATTACCCTTCCCTTACTTCCTCTTTTCCTACTCCTTCTTCCATGACTCTTTCACTCCCCGCTTTTCCCTGTCCCACACTCTTTCTTCCCAATGACATGAATAATGACGAAACTTATTTTCATCACATGCCAGTTTTTTCAGCTCCAAAACCACTTCCAAGGACAGATATCACAAAGTTTACCAGTGGGAACAGGATTTTATTGTCTGAACTATTAGTGAAAAAATTTTTGCTGATACCAAATCTAAATCTCCAATGGTACAACTTAAGACCATTTCCTCTTGTCCTATCATTCATTACTCGGAAAAAAAAAGACCATCCCCTGCCTCACTATAGCCTCCTTTCAGGTGGTTACAGAGTGATAAGGTCTCCCCTGAGCCTCCTTTCCTCCAGGCTAAACAACGTCAGTTCTCTCAGCTCTTTCTCATAAGATTTGCACTCCAGACCCTGCCCCAACTTTGCTGCCAAGTAAAGGAAGGACTGCTCTCCAGAGCAAGGCCTTTGGGATGCTGGCCCCGAGGCAGTCCCCATGCTCATGAAGCCCAGGGGGCTGTTTTCGGCACAAACAGCGCCATAGTAGCTGCCATGAAGAAAATGAACATTAACCCAGCCAAAACCAGCATAATCACCAAACTAAACAAGAGCATTTTTCAGTGCAGTGTTGCCATGAAACAGTTAGTATTGCTTTATCATCTGCATCATCCTTTATGTGATGCACTCTGAAAAATTGCCTTATATTGATGATCATTACCATAAACAAATTTTATCATATAAAGCAATATAAATCCTGTTACAGGCTTTAGCTGCAGCTGCTGAAGACAAGCCATTAACCAGGAATTACATACATTTTACTATATGCTCTTAATATTTTTCAAATCAAACACCTCCCAAAGGAGAATTTGAGTATATTAAATATTTTCAATAGTTATCCAACTGATTTCTTCTTCCTGTGCTAGCAATTTAGAATTTGTGAGTCTTAATTTTGAAGAAACTTTCCTGTCAGACAACTGAAGACATCTACCTAAAATACTCCCACCACAATTCAACAGTATAAGTCAATGAGTATCCAGTATCTCTGCTGGGTTTAAGATTATTCCAGAGTTATATATTGATATTATGAATGCAACTGTCTCCAGATTTAATGGGTCATTTCTCCTCTCTGTAGCTATCTTACTTTATGAGAAAGCTTACTCTCTGAGTAAGAGAAAGGGTTTAGATGATCTATTCTGATAAGAGATATGCTGTTCACTAAAGAACAATTATGAAGAAAACTCAACAAATTAAGAAAAATAGTTTATCAGCTCAATAAAGCTGCTATAAGACTTGCTGATTGTTTTACCTAATGTATTACATTATGTATTGGTCTCTAGTCAGCCCTGTCTGGAGCATCACAATAAAACAGCAGGATAAAATCAAAAGTCATAATACAAAATCATATTCCAAATCCACAACACATTCTCTTCAGAAAGGCAGCTGGCTGGAAAGCACTATAAATAGAGAAAATTGTTGATAAAATTATTATTCTCCTTCACATGATATCTTAGGTATATATAAACAAATAGTAACTGCCTGTGCAGGATTTCTGTCAGACCTTTCTCCAAACACACAGGAGAGTCCTATGTGGTATCAAGCACATGAATAGCAGGAGTTACTAAAAATGTAGCCATTCAAAAAGTCACTTACAAATTGTTAGAGGCATTTTACACTAACCAGAACACATAATCTGCTAGAACATTTCTGGAAGTGCAGAAAGGTACACATGAAAAAGCCCCTTGGATTCAGTACTTATTGTCTGTGATTCTACAAATATTGGGATACCTACAGCTTTGAGAGTGGAGGAATATATATAAGGCTAGGACCCCACACGATGTCCTCTCACAGTGGCTTCATGGTGTAATTCATCTGCCCCTTCCTTTAGCTCCAATCTATACATCCTAATTCTGCTCAAACATGAATATAAAATATTATGTTGTAGTTACTGTAGATATAATTAAGATTTACAGCTATCCAGATACCTCATCTTTTTTTTTACTTTCAGTTCCAAACCTTCTCTATTTCAATATTGAAAAACTATGTTTACACTTCATTTTACTATTCTTCTTACAAAATAGAAGATATAAATCCCAGCTAAAATGTCTTTCATCTTACTTCTCCAATCACCTCGAAACATGGTGACAATTCATATTTGAACACAGTCTCATTTGTTCCTCTCTGATACAGGAGTGCTTCTGTCCCAACAGAAGACAAAAAATTTGAAATAACAATTCCCTGGTGATTCACTAATTTCTTGCAAAGTGTTTTAAAACATAGAAAAATTAAATACCTCAGGTAAAAGCCACAGGAATTTATTGGTCATTACGTAAACCACTCCCACAACACATACAACCAAAAAATATTATTTTACCTTGAAAGCGACTATCCTGAAGAGACTATAGACTATACCAAACCCCAAGATGAGGAAGGTACATAACAGAATCTTTTATTTTTCTTTCCCACCATAGCAACAACTTACTGTAGCAATGTATCTTTTGCCCTACCCAAAAATGCAAATGCTCACTGGGACCACAAGTTACCTTAAAAGACATTCTCCTTGCAAGACAGTGGTTTCCCCTTGTGAATAACTGTCCCCTGATGATCCCAGACAAAATATTCTCAGAATGAAAAGAATTATTATCACACACAAAACAATTAACTTCTAAAATACAGGCTCAAAAATACCACATATTTTCAGTATAACTTTAAAGCCTATGTCTTTGATTATCTTCCATTATCACCTTACCTTGTTTGACAACTGAGGAGCAACATCTCCCTGTTATTAATTAGAACTTGTAGCAAGACCAGAAAGGCTTTTGCTCGAATAAAAGTTGAAGGACTTTCAAGTAGACGAGTAATTGTAGTCACAAAATCCTTGGCGGAAATAAACACAAATACGTTAAGGTTACTTACACTGTATACACTTAAAGTTTGCTCATTTTCATGTCACTCATAGGAAAAAAAATCTGTAGAACACTAGCAATTAAATTCTGTACAAGATTGACGGGCCCAGTGTAAAGCTGCTTTGCACATCTTCACAAGTGGTGGAATAAAAAGTAAACACTATTTAATGTGCTAAATCCAAAATAGCATGAAATTAATTACAAAATATGATAAACCTCATATTTTAAATGGTTCATCTTAAGCATAAATACAAGATATTTTAATATATTTGTTTAAAAACAAAGCTGAACTATTTTCAGAATATGCATGTATTTAAGCACAAATATAATTACATTTTTTAGCTATTAATTCCTTTATATGCAGGAATATTAAAAAACTACACCTTACTTGGATACAATCTTGTCTACCTCATACCCCAAATTATACATCAGATGCTCAGATAGATGGCAAAATTGTTTCTACCTTCTTTGATTTTTCTTATCTAATTTTATTTTGAGTTTAGAAAGTGAACAACATCATTTCTGCTTCAAGGAAGAAATAAAATTAGGACTTGAAAAGAAAGAAGAAGGATAAACAAAATCAGAATTAAAAACTGAGCCAGAATTTACAAACGGTGTCAACTGGCTCTATGCAAAAATTAGCCTGAGCACAAACGGCATCATCAAGAGAACCTGCGTTCAAACAGTTGAGCTGGATTCTCAAGAGAGTGACACTAGAGGACAGACGAGTAGCATAAGCATGTTGTGTACAAAGTTAAAAACCCTGCTGTGTGATGCATGTTTAACATACATATTACTGTTCAAATTCCTCATTTGCTGACAGAATTACTGCAAATCAACATTGACATTAATTTGTTAGAGACATCCTTTGCAACAATTAACTATACATCTTTACCGAGAATGGAGAAAAAGCAGGGGTGTAAGAGTTGGCCAAGAAACCATCAGATTTTATTCTGACACCATTTTAACCCTGTCTTCAAAAGCAGTCATTCAGTAACTACAGAAATCCCAGAAAAACAAACTACTATTAATTATTCTAGAGCTGTTTTGCTGTACTTCAACAATTTATTTCATAAATAGAAGAATTGCTCAGTCTTGAGATTTAAAGGTTTACTAATTTAAACACTTCAACAGCTCACAGAGCATGACTTATAGCTCCTCCAGAACGAACTTGCAGCAGTCAAGTTCCTAAATTACCATCCAATAAATGCAAAGGTTGAATTTTAATTAAATGTGGTTTGGTTTTTCTTAGGGTTTTTTTAGTGAAATTACCAAAACAACAAAGATTTTATGTTCAGAAATGCCATAAAGCCTCAGTCAGAGTACACAGTCAAAGAGTATATATAATGCAACACTGACTGTGCTAACATAAATGGACTTGATAGACCATGCAAAAGGACACCAAGCCAAAGCACGTCTATTTTTAGTCCTCATATTCTGGAAAGCAAGAATATTTCAATGCTACATGTAGGGGTTAACATGGGTTAAGACAATTAAAATTAGCTACATCAGATTTATCAGGAAATGTTCTAATAATCTGGTTTAAGGAATAAATGTGACCTGTTGGAATTTGCTTTTCTGGCTGTTTTGAGAATAGCAAAACAGCAACAGTATTTCCAAAGAAATTCTCAAGCACATCTTTGCTGACCTGCAGGACTTAATGTCTCAGAAAAGCCAAAAATCACTCAAATACTGCCAAATATAATAGAGAAATTATAAATAATATATTGTTCCTTCTTCCCCTGCCAATGTTTGATGTATCCATGGAGACTGCAGGATAGGACACTTTTCATTTCAAGTGAACACACTACAACAAGATTATGACTTTACATTGGATACACTGACTAATACTGCAGTGCAAGTTTAAAACAAAAGCAACGATGTTCTTGAATTGGCTGCACAAGAGGAAGACTGCTAGATCACTATCTCAGTATACAAGAACAGAAATTACAATAGCCAACATCTGTTGCATCGTTACATATTTTCAAATTTTCCTTCTATGCTTTGCAAATGCCTCCATATTATAAGTTTAGAGTTACAAAGATTTTGTTATAGATATTTTTTATTATTAATTCATACTGATATTGACTAAAATATCATCTACAGTGGTAGTTACTTGTCTACATTCAGGTAAAAGACAAATAATTGAAAACAGTTACTAAAACATGAGGACAATGCTTATAATGTACTTACAATGCAGTTGTGATGATATATTGCTGTATTTGAATTATTTTATTTATGACTAGTGGAGGAAAAAAGAAACCAAATAAAAAACACCCTGCCCCGTTATCTGAGCTTTAGAAGAATCTAACTGCATTCAAAAAGCTGTGACTGATTTTCACCCATCCAAAGGTGAATTTTGACAGCCAGATGAAAGTAATTAGCAGTAGGGTTTTTTAGATCTACTGCTGTAATATGTTGAAGACTCTTGATTTTGTGTTCTCTTTCCACACTTTATTTTTAAAAAATAATTTCAATTATTTTAGTTTCCATAACAGGAAACTAAAACGGAAAGTCTCTGCATCAGAGAGGGACAAAACCCAGTCCCTTTTGGCTATTGTAGATCTCTGAAGTTTTGTATTAATGTAGATGATCACAGAACCGCATTTCTGGCTTTTTTTTTTTTTGTAAGTGGTTTTCACTGCTGTTCTTGAAGACTGAAAAAACAAGGGCAGTCCTAAGTCTTACAAGCTGAGGGTGTTTCCAGATAACATACACAAAGCTAAATTATCTCTGTCTTGAATTTATATCTTTAAGTATCTTTTAATATGTTTGCACCTATATTAAACAGACAGTCACTTCTTTGTCACTACCTTCAACATGACACTGAGGTCCTTCTGCCTTCTCAAGCTGAACAAAAGAATTTTACAGAATGCAAAATAATCTGTAGGCCAACACAACTCACTCTTCCCTTCTCTCGTTAATGTGGACTTGTGTGTCATGAGCACGAAATATTGAAAAGTGCATGGACTATTAAATTCAATTTTCAGTTCTAAAATAATATCACTCCATG
Source organism: Brachypodius melanocephalos (assembly GCA_013398615.1). Classification (NCBI taxonomy): domain Eukaryota; kingdom Metazoa; phylum Chordata; class Aves; order Passeriformes; family Pycnonotidae; genus Brachypodius; species Brachypodius melanocephalos. Next base: position 39,684,592 of record VZSR01001283.1, on the reverse strand, counting down.
TGATATGATAACACCTGGCAGTTCAATACAGGAGCATGTTTGTATTTTCAGATTCTATCCAAGAAAAACAGAAATTTGGTTTCAGCTTCCAAAATCCTACAAATCCTACAAAACCTAATTTCCAGATCACAGAACTTGCTGAGTTAGAAGGGATCAGCTCTTAAGCGAATGGCTCACATGGGGATTGAACCAACAACCTCGATGTTATTACCACCAGGCTCTAACCAACTGAGCTAATCTCATTTGAAAAAAAAAAACATTCTATGAGGTTTTTCTGAGCCATAATGCAGGTAGAGTAACCAAATGTTGGCACATGCAAATGTGCAGCACACAGAACCAGACCTACTTGATCAATTTTTACAGTACAGTGTTTTTTACTTACAGCTTTGGGCACTATTCCCACTTGTATCATTACTTTGATATATGCTATTAAAGGAATGTCTGTACTTGTCTGTATTTCAATTTTCTAATCTGAAAAATTTGATTAGAATTGTTCATAAGAACTGCAGTATCAGAAAGGGAATTCTAGTAATTGTCCATAAGAAATTCAGTATGAATATGGGAGTTCTTTCAGCAATGTAAATCCTATATAAACAAGAAATTCTTCACAGAAAATATCATGCTGTAGCCATAGGTTATCTGCACATTGTATTCTTTTGCTAAATATTCAAATGAATAATTTTTGACCATTCTCCTCTGACTATACCATCAGCTCACAGTAATGTGCAACATTACAGGACCATTTGTCACCTGTAAGTGCTGCTGTTGTGGGATCTGGAAAGTTTAAGGCCAGCTGACATGCACTCACAAAAACACATTGGCAATTTGGACATAGTACAGAAATGAATTTTAGGAAGAGAATGAGTGATTTCAGGCCACATGGGTACAATTTTTTTAAAATTTAAATATGATTGTTAAAACAATGTGTAGGGAAATAAAACGTCCTCAAGTAATGCCCAACAGATTACTATAGTCAAGATGATTGTCAGATTACAACATACATTACAACAGAGTACCTGATGAAAACAAGAGCTAGAGCTCCTATTTTTTTTGTAGTTTTTATCCTTTCCAAACAGAAGGAGATTATTACTTTCATTTATGAACTATGTAGATATATTGCCAAAAAATAAACACCTTTTCTCTAATACAAAATAATTTGGTGATCAAAATAGAAAACTTTTAAGCACTTATACCAATAATTATATTAGACATAAATCAAAACCAGTTGTTTTATTCAATAACACTAAAAAGAAAAACCTAAGGTATTAAAATGCTAATTTCTGCAAGATATTTCACTTACAAATTGGCCTAAGGTCCTTTAAGGAGAGCATAAAGTACAGGTTCAGATTTAATCAGGGCACTCCTTATTTTCTCCTTTAAATGTCTAAAAGAGCTATATCAAATAGCTGTCCTTACTGATTTTCCTGAGGGCCCATTATGAGTTATGGTCAGGCTAGGCTATTCTGGATTGATTGAATTCCAGCTGTAGGAACAATTTATACACCCATTAGCACCATCTCTCAATGATCCATGAGAGAAAGAAAAACTGTACATCTTATGATTTAGATTTTAAGCAAATAGAAATATAAAAGAAACACATTCCTCATTTCCCGCTATTCAGATATGCAAATGTCACCAAGACATTTTTGAAAACCCAAAATTACTTTAGTGCCAGCTTTAACTCTTCCTTTTGTGAAATTCCATGCCAGTGAAATATTAATCTGAACTCAAACCTTTTCTTGAATTAGTCTCTGTAGATGAATCCCACATGACAACATTGCTGAAAACATTGTGAGCATGTACTGCTGAATTTTGCATATTCCATTTGCCAAGGAATTTAGTACAGCTGTTAATCCCACTTTTTCAATGACACTCTGGAAAGCATTAGGCGAGGAACGAGTAATTCTGCATAAAGCCTAAAAAAGTGGGGAAAAAAATTAATGAGACTATCATCTCAAGAAGAATAATGTAAAATATAAGCATGTGGTGAGTTTTCCAATAGTTTAAGAATATAAAGAATTCATACAGATTCATTCCTAAGACAAATATCAGGGAAAAAGACCATTTATTTTTAGAGACCTAGAACTCTTCCAAATATATCCCTATACACTCTGTGCAGCTGAAATTCAAATATTTCATACACCAACATCCACATCAAAAAGTCACATTACTCTTTTCCTCTAGAGAGCAATAATGATGGAGTATCACAGCCCATGCTTGAGTCTTTTGTCAAGCAAGGAATATAAACAGCATCAGGTAATGTTGTACTAGAAAGGAGTACAGGGAGAGAAAGTACAGACTTGGCATACGCCACAGAAATTATGGGCACCCATAAAGGTGGGCATCTTCTCTCTCCCTGCTCATGGACAATAATGTGATATGTAATATTTCAGTGTCTAAAGTCTAGCCTTAGCTCTAGATACTACTTCAAATCTAGGTACTTAATAAGAAACAGTAGTTAGTACAATAAACTTTCAAACTATTCTCCAAATGGTTGATTGTCAAATATCAGTGATTAAAACAATTCTAACAGAAAATGTAGATACTGACCATGCTCCAATGAAGTGAGCACAAACCTGTTGAACATATACAAACTTAGCTATTTCCTACCAAACATTACCAAACAACCTTCAGGAGGCTTTATCTCCAAATCAGCTTCCTTTTGATACCTGTGAAAATACAACCTTCAAGATACTACAACTTTTTGTTTTCTCCAGATAAAGAAAATACGACTCTTTAAACATTAAAAATTTCTCCTTTTTTTGGCTTGAATATACTGTTAGCATAGAAGAACAGCTTATGTCAATTATTGGATTCACATGAAAATCTGAATTGGTTTTCAGGAAAAACTTTGAAGATGACTCCCTTTTGTGAAATGTAGATAATATTTATGATTTCTTTGTTTTCTTTAGACCAGCTATATTTAGAAATTCCTGTTCACTTGGTATGCACTCAACAGTAAGGTCTCATTTAAGAGAAACTATAGTCAATTACACAGAATACTACCACCAAAAAAAAGCTTTCCATGTAAGAACCCCAGAAACTGTCCAGCTCACCAGTGCCCTTAGAAACATTACTGAAAACAAGCTAGAACAGAAGAAAAAAGAAGAAAAAAGAAAGGCATAAAAGACAGAAATCACAAACTTGACAGACATTTTATTGATGCTGTTCATCTACTCTATTCCTGTTCTTTCTTGTCCTTTCTGCTTCAGGAACCATATCGATTGCAGCCTGTAACTGTTCTTCTTTTATTATCTTCTTACTCTCTTTGAAAACACAGACACTCAATCTCTGTTCCTTAGTACAGCATGCTCTATTTCCTCCAGGATACAATCCAGCTCTTCACCTCCATTCAGAGTTTTCAAAATGAGTGGGCAGGAGGTATGTGTATTCACAAAAAACATCCTTGAGGGTCCTACTACCAATGAAGTGCTGGGACCTAGGGGCAGGCTGTGCCAAAGCAACATGGAGCTAATTTGGTGTGCTAACATGGTGTGTGCAGATTTTCCACTGCCTTAGATCTCTGCTACAGACCTTGCCAAACAAGGGCAACCATAGTCACATGCCACCAGATTACTTCCAGGCAAACTTCATAGTAAAAACATCATAGGCCGTCTTCTGGGATAATAGTGCTGTTTTGGTGGTAGCAGAAAAGCTCCAGCCCACCAATAGCCAAGAGTAGAAGCTTCAAATTCCTACTGGTTTGTGTGCCACAGAACACTCTGCTGTATGAATGAATCTAACACTTCATCAGAAAAGCAGAAGATAGAATTTAAATGGGGGATAGAGTACAAAGCACTCTAAATCACTTCAGTAGATCCAATATTGGGAGAGAAGAGATGGAGATAGGTCGAAAGGTGGTGAAGCAGGAATTGGAAACAGATGATAAAATATGTAAGAATAGAGCTCACACCATCATCTCCAGGCAGGAGTGTTGGAACATGAAATGTTTTTAGTGAGAGTAAGGCTTCAGCAGAACCTCTCCTGTAACTGGCTTCTCCACTCCTGCTCTATGCACAGCCTTAACCAGCACCTTTCCTCTCAGCAGCTCCAGCCTTTGCCTAATGATTCTTACTGATCACTTCCAACTTGAGATACTCCAGGATTCTATGATCACCTCTGTCCTATCCTTCTAGTCTTACAGGCTACATACTACCAAGTGAGTAACATTCACCTTTTCATAATATCTTCCATGACTCTCTCTAGTTTGAGAACGAATGTGCTAAAGTTTCTGCAATAAACAAGTCTCTGAAAGAAACTATTCAATACCAATTACTTCAAAAAATAACAAAAGAAACCAAATCTCTACAAAGACTGTCTTGAGCTTTCCCAACTTCGTTTCCATTTAAGTGGCTGATGTTTTGTTATTTCCAGCAGAAAAAGTTCTCTTAGAAACAAAATTTTTATGGGGATTTTTTTCAATTAAAAAACTTTCAGCAAACTGGAAAGAAAATATTCTTCCTGTTGCTGAGCTTGTCAGAATATCGCTTTGACATTTTACAGGTTTTTTTTTTTCTGAGTCTAGCAAAATGATAAAAAGATACAGCTCTCCTACAGGCAAAATCTGTGATATTTACCTGAGGCATGTTGGACTCCAAAGTGAGAAAAAAAAAATTGAGACACAGTGCCCGTTTGCCACCTCTGACAGGCAGGACAAAGTAAAGTGTCATTTCTTGATTCCAGAGATCAAAGAGAGAGAATCTTCTTGATATATTTTTATTACTGATTAAAATAATCATAAGTCCAATTCCATAGTCCCTTACTGCTAATACACTGCAGACAGACTGCTAACTCTAAGTAAAGACATGGTAGATGTATTTCTTAACAGAAAAGTATTTCTCCATTCTAATATAGATGTCAGTTAAGAATAAATTCTTCAGGATACATTCAAACGAGGCAAGAACGACTGCATAATAAAATGACACTGATGGTGTCAATTTATGTGGTCATGCAGGATAAAAATGCCTACATTATCTGTAGCAACAATTTAATGAATGTAGAAATTACACAGTACGCTACAGCTGGAGAATACATTAGTACTTTATTTTTTAAATTAGCATACCACTAAAATCTTCATAAACTTTAGCTGGGAAAAGATCCTCCTGCACTGGATTTCAATATCAATTGATTGTTATCAGATGAAGTTGATTATATATCTAAATGCCACAGCAGTATCAATACATATCCATGATTTATATCAGGCATTGAGTAATACGTTTATCTACTTCTTACTTTAGTGTTTCACTGCAAAGCAGCAAAAGAATTAAAGTATCACCTTAGTGCATCCTACTTTAGAAGCTTCCTTCCTAACTTCACTTCATATAAAAGTATTAAACCTCAGTCTTCTGATAAAGGAAACAATCCCCAAAACAGTGGCAAGGAAAACCCAAGAACATTTGTGTAAAATGACCTGTCTGAAAAAAGGAGACAGATTCAGTTACATGGATAGCAATTATTTCCATGAAGACCACAAAAAGCAGAAGAAAGCAGTTTCGCCAAGGATACAGAACAGTGAATGTGTCTTACTGTTGCAACTGTCCTCACAGCTGCTTTTTCAAAGCTCTCCAATATGTGAATTTGGAACAAGCCCTACCTCCAGCATGACTGAAACTTCAGCAAGTACACAACGGAAAAGTATGATCTCCAGTAAGCCTACTGCCTTCACAGGAAACAAACATTAGTTGGGAACAGTTATGATTTTGTTTCTATTGTGCATTTATACCACAGAAATGCACAAAATGTTGAAGAAATTTTAGCTTTAGCAGATCTCAGTGTGCACACTCAACTTGGTCTTTTTAAAATGCTGGCCTCAAGCACACATTGCTAAGCAACTTTGAGAGAGAAAAAGTAACACAATGATTAAAAAAAAAAATCTTTCTTACATAGATTGTCAACTGCCATTGAAAGGATATCCCACAAATCAGCTGAATTTCTCTATGAAATTGTGGTAATTGCAGCTATCATGACCTCCTCAAACACACTGCTTCATCCTAACAGATGTCATTTGTAAGAAGCCTTCTAGAGTAGCTTCTGAAGACCAATAAGTTTTGTAATACAAAGATTTCAAACACAAGGAAAAGAATCAGGAAGTAAGAGCTTGACAAAACCAATGCCATTCCAAGTCCCAGTGCCAACCCATGAGTGCCAGATGATTCAACTTTGATGGGGAGTACAAATAATTGCAGTAAAACTCACTGCACTTAACAGGCCTGGCTGAACAAGAAGCGTACAAAGATCAGGCTGCTTTATCACACCTACAGGAACAAGAGGTGAAGGAACTGAGGAACTTACAGTCTGTGATATTTTCAGTCTACTCACTTGGAAGAGATCACACAAACACTAGCACTGCCCAACTGCACCCAGCAATTAATAAAGCCTCGCTGACTAGTACATAGTTGTAGCTATCAATGGACACAAAAAGAAAAAAAAAAAGGAAAAAATAGGGAACAAACTAGGCTACAACAAACTCTTCAGGTTTTAGCTTCCTCTAACACATTTTTTGCTACCTTCCAGTTTTTCCAGCAGGAAAATTTTCTTCTCATCAGTAGTGCTTAAAAGAGGCTATATACCCATATCATAAACACTACCACAAAGAAAATGCCTCTTAGTGGTTCACCTGAACCTTACAGCCTTGACAGGATTCAGTGACCTGAGCTCTCAAAAGAAGCAGAGGATACAGAAGGACAAACAACAACCCACTCTTCTCATACTCTCTTAACACTCATCCAAGGGCAAAGTGAGCAAACCATATTGCATTGCTGACAGTAAACTCTCAGCCCACCGCTACTGAATCTCCACTGATGACAAGTTTATTCTTGACAATCAGACGTGTAACTCCTGCATGTTATTGAGCAGAAAAAAAGCTTGGCCCACCTCAAGCATACTATTATTGTCCAAGGGGAAATTGGGTTTCCAGGAGGGGAAAAGAAAATAAAAAGAGAAAGCCCACTGATAGTTCCTCTGGTGATTCCTTTTAGCTCGCTGTCTGAATGCAATTGAGACAGACAGTTTCTCCAGGTTATGCTGCTTACTGTGGTACAAGATAAGCATAACAGGCCAACTGGCACCTAAAAATGGCACAGACCCTGGAAGCCTGCTGTTGGAATCAAGAGAATGGTAAATGATGAAGCAAAGTTCTCCAAGCAGATAGGAGAGAAATAAGAGAGAACTTTCACCATTAGTTGAAAGAGATAACAACAACAAAAAAAATACTATGACCTAGTAGCAACCAAATATCTACTGCGCAGTCTAATGATTGACAAGAATAGAAAGCATATAATACAAAAACAACCCTTATAAAAAAAGTAGTGATAGGAGAGAGGATTGAGCAGCCTACTTTAAAAACTCAGTAAGTAAAAGAAATCATAACTCTTTATCTCCACACATGCAGTTGCAAATCTAACCATAAAACTGACAGATCCAATGGGTGAAGTCTCAAAAAGACCCTTTCTAATAAAGCAGCCTAATAGCCAGATTCACACATATATACTTTACATAATTAGAGACAGACTATTCTCTACCCATGAAAGTTCTAAGACTGTTTTTGCCAAGAATTTCAGATGCTACAAAGCAAAGGCTTTTATAACACTTATTTTACTAAACAGGTTTCCTAAAATGCCAAGACTTTTTCCCAATATTTGAGCAGTTTATATTGCAGGCAAGACTCTGCCACAAATACACCCTAAGGTAAAAAAAAATAAATACATATTTTTTTTAATTTATAAATTTATTATACCATTTACCTCTTCAGCCACACTTCAAATAAATCTTATTTTTCTCTCTCTTGTTACCTTTATGCTAGATGTGTCTATGTGCATACTGCTGCAGCAGTGATGCTACCATTTTCCATTTGGAAAGCAAGAGCCCTATCCAACCTGGCCGTGAACACTGCTGAGAAATGGGGCAGCCACAGCTCTTCTGGGGAACCTCTGCCAGTGCCTCACCACCCTCACAATAAAGAATTTTTTTTCCCAATATCTAATCGAAACCTGTTTTTTTTTAGTCTGAATCCATTCCCCATGTCCCGTCACTACACACTCTTGTAAAATGCCCAAGAGATACAGTCAAACTCACAATCCTGCTAAGTATTTTCTACCTCATAAAACCTTTTGTTCCAAACCTTCTGCTTGTATGTCATCACTCTACTTGTCTTGTTCTCATTCTATATTGCCTTAAAAATTCAGGGCAAAGACTAGGCCCTGACAATTTTATAAAAAGAAACATGATCAATTCAACTAAGTCTTCTAAACAAGACTTTGATAAAGAAAATAAACAATTCTCATTTGAAATGTCATACAAAAAGAGAAATTTCAATTTTGCAAAAAATTTAATAGATTCTTTGAAAGGTTAAACTTCTTAAACTCGTTATTACCAGCATAAGGAAATATATGTTCCAGAAAATGATGAATCACAAGAACTATTCACAAGCATTGAACTGTAAAAAATGCATTTTTCAATATTAGAAATTTTTCTAATATATTTTAATATAGTCTGAAATATAAAAACCACAAAAAACCAGCAAACATGCTCAAATATATTTCAGTTCCAATTCAGAAGGTTTTTCCGACTAAATGCTAAAGCATTACACCACCACAAAAGGAAATTCCTTACCGAAATGGGAGTTATCTTCAAAGAATCTCCTGTAGAATGTGTGAAAAGGTACCACAAGACAGGTCCAATTTCTCCTGTAATAAATCCTTGTGCATGACATGAGCGAGTAGTACAAACATTTTCAATTATCTTTGCTGCTATATGGTTCACAACCCGCTCCTCCTATAGGAAGGAGAAGAAGGAAAACGCATTTGCAAATGTTTCTAATTTCTTTGTAAATTACTGCCTATGTCTGTATTTTATTCAATGTATGTTGTCAGTGTGGTCTCTTAATTCTTTTTCATACTTGCAAAAGTATGTTTTCAAGAAACCTCACCTGATGACAAAGTTACATTCAAAGATCCTACTTCCCCCCACTTTCTTTTCTACTGCAAAGACAATTTAATACAAGTATAATTTAATACAAAACCTTTAATCTCCAAATAATCACCCCAAATTAAATGCAGTCATTACAAATTAATGTTAGAGGTGTTCCAAGATCAGTGCTTTATAAATGAATTTGTATCAACACTCATCACTAGAACATGCTCTGAATAGCACAATTATGAGATGTTAAGTTACATAAGGAAAAAAAATACATTAAACCCTCTTTATTTAGAAGAGTCAACAAATCCTGGGATAAAGGCAAAGACTTCTTGCAAATTAAGTAGTTCCACAACCCCATTCTTTTCTCCTGAAGCAGACAAAAAATCCTGACCAATACTTAAGATAAATTATTAGGTGCCATTTATTACAAGAAGTCCCAAATTTCCATATGAGATTCTGAATCCTTCATATCTTTAGTACTAACTAAATAAATTTTCACTTAAAATCAGAGTCTTTAAGAGAACTAGAAGATACACTGCTGGTGTTATTTTGGCTGTGCATTGCCTCACCTCATCTCCATCTTAAACCACAAAAAAAGTTAAGTCTTTCAACAGTGTCTTAAACAGTATCTCGAATTCAGCAAAAATGAATTTTAACATAATTTTTATAATTCAACTTGTCCTTATAGTCTGGTTCACAAGTAACTGATCATAATGTCTAATTGATTTCTTTCTTAAACTGATCTCTATTTTTGCCTACTAAGCTTTGGATTTCTGATAGTTATCTTTACAATCAGAGCCACCAACAACTGTGAGCAACGATAATGAAACCTTTCAGAAAGTAAGTACAAAAGCCTTGCAGAAGGGGAGAGCTTATACTTCATTAAAAATATATTCAATATCCACTTTTTCTTCTACTGACTTAGTAGATCTAAAATATAGATTTTAGATGTAGAAATATTTGGAAACTCTAGTACAATGTTGCAAAAAAACTCTTATATAAAAACTCCACTGAATTCTGTGGTTTTCCTTCTTATTTGCAGACATAAAACCAAAGAGAATTTAGGCCTCTCTCTTTTTACAGTTTTGATTATTGCAAAATATTGCATTATTTTGACCTGTTAAAGACCTAGATACACAGATACTCATACATGTTTACTAAAACTAAAATTCTCAAAATATTTTATAAATAATGTTCCATTTTAATCTTTTTTCTGTGAATTATACTTCCACATTTCAGTCTTTTTTTGGGGGGTACAGTTAGGGGAAAAATACATGCATTTATCAAATTGACTAAATTGATGCATTTAACAATCAAATCCTTAGCTAAAACATAATTGTCAAGTTAAGTCTCTCTTACATATGAAGCGATTATTAAGACTGCCAATTGGGACTCCATTCCTAATTTAAGCAGGCATAAACATTTAATAAATGAACTATAATCCCATTAATTAATCATAATCAAAGCAATATATAGTGGATAATAGCTATTATTAATGTTAACAGTTTTCCAGATGCAATTATATTTTGCTTTTCTTTGCAAAATTTGTTCCTGAAGATGTCCTTTATTTCCTTTCAGCCACTGATGGGATGAGTTATGCCCTGTTCCAGATGATCCTGCTACTTTGACTAGAAAATGATCATGGATCACTGTGCTCTAAAAGCTCAATGATACTGCCAAAGTAATTTTATTTGCTGCCACCTGAGACCTTCCAGTTCAGCTCCTCTGGTATCTGTTCATGAGCACTATCTAAGCAACAAGACTTGTGCCATCTTCTGCTTAATTAGCTGTCTGCAAGGGAAGCCTGATCTAAACTAATATTTGGCCTCTTAAATAAAAGAGCCATCCAGTGATGTTACCAAGACATAGCTATTCAATGAACAGAAATGTATCTTAAAGATATGAATAAAGGAGTTCCATATATCAGTAACTCTATCCACATCATGAACTGCATGAAATCTAAAACTATGAATGGAACTGTATAAAAAAAGAAGCACATACTTTATTCTCAATGGGTTTAGATTTCCACTAATTTTATAGCACACTTAAAGCTCCTAATTTTCAGTTATGTTGAACACTTCAGATATATCTGTTTCCCGTGAAGTCAAGGATGCTTAATGAAAAAGAATCCTGGATGAAAATGCAGACACCAGAAGGATAAAAAGTTGCAAACTATTGAAAGGAAACTCCTCTAAATCAAGTCTTTCCATTTTAATTGGGGGGAGGGGAGGATGGCAAATCAATATTAAAAAAAAAATACTTCCATTTTTTTGAAATAACTGAATCTACTGGATATTTTTACTGACTGTTATAAATTTAACAGTGCAGCAAAAATTTTGGAAGCACTGAAGTTACAGTCACTATGTTCACTAACATAATACAAAAAATAGCATAACTTCATTTCATTAAAAGTTAGGATAAAATATTTTATGAACCTTTTAAAGTATGTTTACTGATGAAACTAAGTTGTGAGGAGCTGTTGACCCCATTGAAAGCAGAGAGGCCTTGCAGAGAGACCTCGACAATTTCTGACCGATTTTTCAATGGTTCCATTCTCAGGAAGACTAAAAATGAGGCTTGCACAGTTTCTGACTTCACTGTCTAGTTTCAGTGAGAGACCTCGTCCAAGCAACATAATCCAGGACAAATCAGAGAAGAAAAATTATAAAACACATCAAAATGTGGTTTGGATATCAGAAAGATTATCAGTTCTAAGACGAGGAAGGATATGAAGGAAGGGAGAGGCAAATGAAAATAAAATCAGAGAAGCAAAAAGGTGAAAGGATTGACTGAATAGAAGCAAATGTAAAACAGAAACTAAAGCTAAGATTTCACTTAGAGTAGGTTAAGAGTAGGTTGAACCTTAAAGAAAACAAAGAGAAAAAAATATATGCAGAGTCAATTACAAGATTCAAATCAGACATAGGATGGTCCATTCAGGGTCAAGTACATAACGGGAACTTTATAAAAGCAGTTTTGAATAAATGAAGCAGAATGTGTAAAAGGAAAATTTTGTCACGTTAGCATTAGTCAATATTAAATAAGAATATCCTTTCTGAAACAGAAAGTATTTTCCATGACTGGATAACACAGGAACTGTAACAGCTATACACTTTAGCAGTAGAAATCAGGATCTTCCTATATTGCAGAGTGCACACAAACACTTAGAAGTTGAACAAATACAGATAACCTGGAACAGGCATTTTGTTTCACTGTTGGAAATAGTTGTTGGAAGAGATTAGCAAATAAATGTCCAGAACATTTACTACATGCATTCTGACAGACTGCAACATTATACCTAAAGATGTCAAATCAAGTCTATCATCTACTTATTTATGAGCATACCAATTCCCTTATTTTGACACATAACTGAACTCAACTGTTCTCTGCCTGAGTTGAAAATCAGTTTCTATCTCAAGTTAACAACACGGAAATGCAGGAAATCTGAACTTGTGTCCCCCTACAGATGAAAGACTTTCCCAATGTTCTACTTCCATCACCCCAAAACTCCTTTCACCAATCCATACACTTTTTTGTCACTGTTAGATTTTCAGGCACAGAAGGTATCTGGACCCGCATTTTCTGAACATTTTGTTCCTTTATAGACAAATAAAAGGGATGCACATATATTTCAAACTTCTTCCTGTTCTACTGCTCTGTTTCAGAAGGCAATTCTGCTTTGATAATGACAAATCGTATAAAACTTCATAAGTCCAAGAACAGTTCAGAGTAGTTCATAATAAAACTCAAAAACAGTGAGCTTAGCTTACAAAACTCAAAACTATACAAATTATAGTACTGAATGACATGAACTGGCTTTATTTTCTTGATTTTTTATTAAATACATCAAATAAGCCTTCTTAACTGGCAATAAAAGCTAGAAGACAGTATTTATAATGCATATATAATGCACTGTCGTAGTTCAAATCTTATTACAAATAGTTTGCCATTTTCATAAATACTTAAACAATATGCCCATAATCACTTCAGAAAACATCCTGATGTAAAATTTTCTTAACTCATAACTGAGCTTAGAACAATTACAATTAATTCATTATGTAATTATGTATAATTTTAAAAAATTATTAATATAAGAATGCAAAGCTTACCTACTTGTAATAAAGAAAAGCTGGTGACAAATGTTTTTACAGCTGCATAGCCACAGGAAAAGAAGCAATGGCCAGAAGTGAAAACTCCAATTATAAACAAGTAAAAATTCTTTCCTATGAAGGATGTGCAGGCATTGCTCAGGGAGATTGTGGGACGATAGTTATTAGAGACATTCAAGACTTAGACATGTCCCTGAGCAACCCGATCTATTTACACCTACTTTGAATAGTAGGTTGGATTAGATGACTTCCAGAGGTCCATTCTATCCTAAAGTCTTGTACAGTTTTACAGTTTCAAACATGTTTTAAAATATATATATCTACATTACAAATGAGCATCCTCACAAACAGAAAGTGTAGAAGTGCACATATGTACTTGGCTAGCCTAGTCATAATTTTTAATTTATGCTTAATTAACTTCAATTTGCATGGCAAATGTACTTCTATTTTTTGTCATTTTTTCAAGAAAAAATATATCAAGATAGATTTTGTTTCTGCACACTGTATATTCAGAAACGGCATTTCCTCCATTATTAAATTTATAATTAAATAGCATCTCACTACTGTGCCTTAGAGTGACATCTTACTCTAATTATGAGCTGGAAACTGTCCACAATACAAGTGCAGTTCTGTGCTCTGGGTCACGTGAAGGTTTGAAGATAGTAAAATGCATCTAGGCTTCTCCTTTATTAATCACAATCTGTAGGCAATAAAGATCTCAAAAAGGAAGGAAAAAAAGTATTTCCTCTTGCTTTCCACCTTCTAGCAACCTCTGACATGTTTTCTGCCTTGAGCTTTGCCTTGGGCAAAAATGAAGTAAAGTGGTCTCATACAAACAGTGAATGTAAACCCTCCCCTCAATTCTTTTTCATTTTACAAACGGAACTATATGCATGTTTTTCTTCCTTTCTTCTAGCACAGCTAAGCCATCACCAAAACCAATGAAGAACATAGTATAGCACATGTATGAGAGTAAACCTAATTACTATTCTTTTGCCTCATAAGAATGCTGACAAGCCAGGAGGATAACGATGCAGTTTTAAAAAACTGTATCATCCACTTCAAAAAAGAAACTTAAATCTTGCTCAAAGATTCACAAAGATGTATGAAAATCAGATTGCAAGAGGACAACATAAACTGCCAGAATATTTCTCAAAAGATGCCTACATCATTAATAAATTTCACATTTATTAAAAGTAATTTATATTTACTATCCCACTTCCCCCAACACAAGCAGCAATACATAAATGTTGAATGTACAGAGAACAACACTGCATTAATCTCCTGCTTAGGTCATGGTCTTATGATTATTTAAATTCAAGAGCAATGCTTGGCTGACAAGGTACTGCAATGCTGCAGGCTACAATCCTCACACAATGCCTAAAGGGTTATTACTGTGGAGAAATTCTGCTGAGGACCATGAAAGAGCCTTACCCCTTCCCGAAGACACCTCATTAGCACAGTGTAAGCAGCTGAGGGAACAGCCCAGCATTCCCTGGGGTGCTCCCCTTTTTCCTCCTGAAATGAAGCCAACGGCAAAATTGATTAAATCAAAAAATCACAACAATCTCAGTCACATAAAAAATGGGTAGCATGTTCTTAATAAGGTTCATATTATACACATTTCAAATTAACATATGGAATTAAAGATATTAATTTCCAGGACATTATTACTATTTCATGTTATTTCATGTGCAGCACAGAGATTGATATTTTATTAGCTTATTTAAGTAGCCTCCAAAATCCATAACAGAGTTTGTCCTAATATTTCCACATTTCATCAGTTCATTCTAATTCACACAGACACAAAAAAATGTCTATTCTTTCATTCCTCTCAACCATTTTGAGTACTTCAAAGAGTAGAAATGCTTCTCTTTACATGTGATTCAATTATACGAAACAAACAAAATTATTTTTCTTGGTAGGTAAAAAGAAAAAAGTAAACTTTCTCGTGAAAAAAAATTTTAAAGTCATACAAAGAGATACCAAGTGTTTAAGAAAATTTACTGTATGATATAGCCTTCAATACATATGAAACACTGTTTCAAGATGTTAATGTATATTTCCTTGAAATCATCCTGTTAGAGAAGCCAATTCACTACTAGTTGAATAAGGCCTTAAATCTTCCATTAGACATGAACTTCACTTCCCCCATCCCTGCAATAGCCTACTGTAAAATTTTTTTGTTTAAAAGGGGACACTTGGATATCACTGAGATTTAACTGCAACAACTTCCATATCCAGGTTAGTAACACAGAGCTATTAGCAAGTGGAAAAAAAATACAGCCTCTTTTGGGAAAGAAAGCGAGAAATAATAGGCATGAGATGGTGTGAAGATGACAGGCCATGAAATCATGGGAAACTTATTTTAGTAAGTAGACAAAGGATAACAAACAGTAATTTCTTCAGAAACTACACAATTCTTGAACTTTACTAATTACATTCTCAAATTGTTTTTAGCATTCTAATGAACTGGTTTTAATAAAAGGGAAAGGATTGGCAAAGTGGGGGTTAATGACGCAGAAACAAATGATACTTTCTAAATTTGCTGATTTCTGCATTGCTTACAGTAATTCAACATATGAGATATGATAATTTCAGGCATTCCATTAAAGCATGGCACATTAGCATGAAAGACTTACTGAATTGTCTAGTAAAATTAATTTTCCTTCTTTATTGAAAACAAAACTTTATTTGCCACATATATTCATAGAGAAAATGAGTCTGTTAAATATCCTCTTTGTAAGCTTTTCTTTCTGTTAACTTTGTGTTAGGATATATGGGACAATATAAACAGTAATACCAAGGGTGGCTTGACATCCAACAGACGTCAGATCCACTTCATTCCACATCCTCCATCTTATCTGAGTAAGAACATGCTGACAAGTAATCACCATTTGCCTTCCAAGGCATATTGTGTAAGTTTAAGAAATCTTAAGTTTTCTCAAGTCTAAGTTTCAAGAAAGTAAAGATAGGTTACTTTCAAACAGGAAAAAGTGGAATCTTTTCCAACTGGAAGCAGCAGTCTAGAAGTCAAAACAGAATTAGAATGACAATCTGTGGTGGAACTGGCATGGGTCTGTTTCTCATTGTATTCACCTAATTTAATCAGAAATTCTTTCAAGTTCTTTTGTAATCATACATATTAAATGTGATATAAAATAAAAAACCTTAAGAAATTGTGCAATCCTAAACCATTAATAGTTCTTCTATTCTTTAAACTGATCAAAGACTTTCTGAAGGTTTAATCTCTATTTAGAAATTTAAAAAGGCAAACGGGGTATGAAACTTAGTACCATTCCTAATTATCTAAACATAACATACAGCATTTGACACTTAATAAACTTAAATATATCACCAAACACTGAGGAATCTTCCTACTTTTTACTCACAGCCCATGTTGATTTTGATTAAATTTTAGGTTCTGCACCCTAATAACACAAACAACACAAAATGCATTAAAATATTACACAGAACTTGAAAGTTTTTCCCCAAGGCAATCCACTCAAGAGTATGTGAACATGCTCCCTGGAGTCTGCTCATGCTACTTGTGAATCACTCTTGGCTTCTGATTGGAATAAAAATGCAGAGATGGAGTGCGAGATCTTACTTATGAGATCTCATAAGCAAGTACACACACAGTATCAGAGTTTAGGATTGCACAGCATCATTACGATTATCTGGACATTTTCCAGTATTTTCTAAGCAATAGAAGTGCAAACAGTGATCTTGTATTTTACCTCATTAATCCTCCTGCACTTAAACAGCTGAATTTGATTTAAAGTATTTGATAATTTATGATTTACCAAATGTTCATATGAAAAAGAAATAATCTTTACCATTACCAAAATTGTGGCTGGACCTAGAAACACTTCACAAAACCCCAGCAGGAATAAATGAACAAATAAAATCAGCCATGCCCTCAAAAACTTAACAGCTTAAATGAAAATATTGAGCAGTTGGATAAAACAATCAAGCAGGCCAAAGAAAGCACAAAATGGAAGGAAACAAGAAAAACAACTGCATAGCCCTTAATGAATTAAATGCATTTATGATTTTTCTTTATTAGTCAAGTCATAAGGCTTTGCTCTTTAAAGATACAAGCTGGCAATAAACTTTCTGGTTTCATTTATTATATTACCTCTGACTTGCTATATGATCTTGGCAAGGTCATTCAGCACTACTGTTCAGCAGTTTAATGAGCAACAAAATACCTACAACACTACAGTATTCTGAAGTAAAATACATAGAGAACAGAAAAACAAAAAGTGCTTTTCTTTAAAGAATTGAATGGTTGGTATTAGCAAGCATGAAAGTCACACTGCTATTTTTGAAATTTTACCAAGATATGGTGTCTTGAGCTTATATGTGTCCAAATATTTATTCCTACGCTCTAATAACTTCTTAGCTTTAACATAATGCAGCCAACTAATATTTGTGTGTGTATAAAACCAACCTTGAAACATAACAGAATTGCCACTGATATGCAAGTTGTAATGTTTCAAACATTGTGAAATTCATACACAGACTGAAAATTTTGTCAGTTCACATTTTCAGAAGGAAAAAGTCTGTGCAAACCATTTTGGTGTTACACAACCAGTGTTAACAGAATTGTTTCCACTATCAGAGTTTAATTTCAAAATAAAATCAAGCCATGAAAAATATTCCTGCCAAATAAAATTTTCAAGTTGGAGTTTTAAGTTTATTTGTTTGATGATAGCAGGTACAAATCTTTTCTCCTGAGGAAATCAAGCAACTATTAAAACTGTGGCTGCAGATGCATTTTTCAGAATGTAATTTCTCATTTTATATATATATATATATATAGTTCTGTGAGCATATATTTGACAAACACTTCAGCAACAAAAATTGGAAAATGCTTGTTACTCTACAAAAACCAAGGTAACCACTGCATCTTATGGAACATGCAAAGGAGCTAGAGGATAAAGAAAATAAAACCTGGAAATTCAGCACAAAGCCATAACTAAGGCCAAAGTAACAATTCATTTGCCAGTTCTGCTCCATTACCAACTAATTTGTTCAACTAATGTGTCAGCATTCAGAGCTATTTGATGATGCAGATACCACAAAGGCTTTAGAGAAGCCAAGGTTAGACTTTTTCTGCTTGAAGACACCTTTGTTTTTGTTAAGTAAAAGAGTATTTCATTCTTAGAATAAGGAAGAAGTGTGATGGTTTAAAGGAGCTGTCAACTTCAATTCTTAATATTGACATAGTATTTCTTTTCTACAAAAAACCTCTGATTACTTTCAACATGAATCTACTACTTCTAGATTGATTAAATCAGTTTTAATCAGGAATAAACACAAGTCCATTTGAAATTAATCAGAATCATTTCCATTTCCTTTTCCACAGTGCTATGAATCCAACAATGCCTCAACATGATTTAATATGGACTATATATGCATATACACTAACATATTAATTCACTGATATCATAGGCTATCCTCATACATCCTGTTTAATCAACATCTCTAGCTTAGATGTTTGAACCCTTAGATCTGCCACTTGGAGGCCAGCAGTATTTATAGTGGTTGATTAAACCCTTTCATGGAGTTAAAATTCTATACCTGAAGAATGCTTTTTTATTAATCTCAAATGAAGTAAATGACTGGACAGGTATGTTTCTTAAACTAGAATAAATATTAGAAAAGACAGAAGGACCAGAAACTGTTGACCATACAAATGACTAAGTAATTGGATTTTTCGGTCTACTTTTCCATGGGAATTTTTTTTCACATTTGCCAAATTTGTAGGGATCACTTGCAGTCTTACCTTGCTGGCTATGAGGTAAAGCAGCTCCCCAAGTGCTGGTAAAAAGCATTGCTTCAATTTGCTGTTTCTGAAGTTCTCTCTGATTAGTTCAGTTAAAAGTGTAATTGCCTAAATTAAAAACAAACAAACAAACTCCAATCAATAGATCAACACATGTATTTTGTCAAGCGAAACATACTGGTAAAGGGAAAAAGCTTTATCTCAAATGCCATCTTACTGATGCACTCTTCACTTATGCTGAAGAGCCATTTGCAAGGGATTTAGTATGCATTGAAGGAAAGAAACAAAAATTATTACACAACATTATATATGCAACATGGAGAAAAATGCAGTAAGGAATTAGTCAAGGTGACAGATTATCAGCTATCTGTTCTTTCATTTCCTTCAGGACCATAGAAATAGATCTGCCAGGAAAAGAAAAGCCTACTTGCTCTTCCTGTGTTTCTGTCAGAAGATCTGAAAGCTCTCACCATCAGATTACAAAAAGAACAAACAAGAAACCTCTAATGATGTCATTTGTGTAGATATTGTATCAAAAGATAAGAACTGTTTAAGTTTTGTCTCCTGATCTAAGTTTTCAGGTGACTTAATGTGTAAGAACTGGACATATCATTTTAGTTTTTTGTATTTCATGAACTTCTGTATGCAAAGCATATATACATATAGGCATGTGTCTATATGTATGCATATATGTGTTATTTATAAAGAGGAGGTGAAAGGAAATTAGAAAATGTGATGCACCTTGTGCAGGTGACCTAGTAAGAAATCACTTTCCCATGCAAAAGTATTTGGCAGTAAACCACTTTTTCTTCCTTGGAGCACCAAGGAGTTTTTATCCTCAACTTCCTTTTTACTTCACCTTCTGACCTTAGCAGCTTCATAATTCCAATCTTTGTACAGCAAAATCATATCAAAACTGGAAATGCAATCTTCAAATCAAAGCAAAGAGATCTACTAAACAAACTTTGACCTTCTCCCCATTTTTTTTAAAGTAGTGCTGTACTCATTAACCATTTTCTTTATCTGCTTTCAGAGCATTACTACAAATTTTATTCAGGAAAGTTAATTAGGCTTCCATTCTAGAGAGAGCTTTACTTCCATATTTAAGAAACAAATGTATCAGTAGCTTTTGAAGATTCTAATATGTCAGCTTGAGAAAGTAGTAACCAAATTTATTCAAGTGTTAGTCTGCACTAAATGATTAACACACAATGACAGCATTTTCTTCTTTTTTATTATATTTCCCTTATATTTATTATATTTTCTTTCTACAGCTATACAGAATTACTCTTGCTTTTGTGATGAAATATATTTTGAGAACTATTTTGACTGTGGAACCAACACTATTAAAAGAACCTCGTCATTGTGGCATTAACAGAGATTACACATACCTAGTTAACATCCCTCAACTTTGCCTCTTTATACTGAGGGTGAACCCCCCATGAGAGAGTATTTAACTTCACAAAACTGATAAACTGTATAATAACACAAGCTGCTGACAATACTTTCAGCAGACTAGCTAGGGACATCAAATCACCATGACACCTAATTTACACTTGTTTTACAGGCAGAACTTAAAGAAAACACAAATCAATTTCTACATCTGCTATAAAAATTAAGGCAGGCTGCTAAAAATTAGTGGTTTTAATGATGAATCTCAACCAGCAGGAAGCCCTGTATCAATACTAATACTGGTTTGCACCTGCAATACTTGTTTCCGTAAAGCATGGTTAATATATTGGAAAATTTTGATGACGCATTATCTAAATAGATTTGTATGTGCAGTCCTACAATTCACTAAATCCTATATTCTATTAAATAAAACCATGAATTAACCTTTGTGTGCAGTAAATTATATATTCACTATATTCACTTGTACTAAGTTCTATTTGGCTTATTTAATGCCTTACTGCTCAATCGAAGTTTAACAAAACAGTCATTAACATTAAATATACTGGGTAGATTATCCATCTTCTGTGGTTTGGCTTTTTTTGTTTGTCATTAAGAATTTAATACTTAAAATGAATGAATTTTAAAGCCAAGAACAACATTTCATATTGGTGAACAGAAATTGTTTCTCACTCTCCTTCAAGATTCTAGGACAAGTTGTTATTTTTATTCTGAAGAGATTCTAGGTATTATTTTTATTCTAAAGTAATAAGAAAAGGAAGTAATCATAATCCAATTCCTACTCTTTCCTCAAATATGAATGAAAAAAGAGGTAAAACTGAGTTAATAAATTCAAATTAAGTAATTTCCTTTCTTGCATAGTAAAAAAACCTTGCCAAAAATCTAGTCAACACAGCAATGAATTCAAGTTTTTATCTGTAAAAAAACTTTAATTAAATTTTAATTTAAACAAGAGATAAGATGTGTCTGAAGAAATCTGAGCTATTAGTGACTGACTTGGCTAAAATTGTTACATCTTTGTTAAAGAGAAACAGAAGTTGCATGAAATCTATAGTTCTCATCTTCACATATTATATTATAAATAAAATTATATATTAGAAAAAAATTCCCCATTAAGCGTTAATTTTAGTAACTGTAAGAAGAATTAAGTACTATGGCAGAAGGCACTGAACATAAAATAATTACCACACATTACAGATGACACTCATAATCTCTTATATACAAGACTTTATTTACCACACTCAGATCATGGCCTCATTTTCTCTAGAGTACACACAGAGTACAGAATGGCCCTGTAAGTACAGAATTTGTCTCCCTTCACTGAACACAATTAAATAATCAAATATTATACAAGTGCAGGAAATGGGGTTCACAGAATATGTCACATACTGAACTGGCAGAGGGTCTGTGCCAATAGCCTATTTAAGATCTTCTTGTGTCCTCTGCAATGGAAGCTATGATTCATTCTCTGTATCATAAGCACATTTACACAGAAAAAAAAATCATAAGATAAATTTAATGTTTTATAATATAAAGTTTTCATTATTTCATAAACACATTTTAAATTACATAAAAGGAGGAAGACAAACTGTTTCCAGCTCTTGACAGGACACTTCTAATCTTGACAATAGTGATTTGCACAAGATTTAAAATATTATTTCATCCTTTCATACAGAAAAATATAAGACTTGGAAAAACAAAATCTGCCTAGACACTTTGATTCAATGTTAAAGGGTGGTATAAATTTTAGGCAAAGAAAGTACTACAGTGTGTGTGGTAAAATGCACAACAGAAAAATCAAATTCATTTTAATTACAGAGTGACAAAGTCTCCTTCTTACCTCTAGTACATTCTCTCTTTTCAACCTACCTACATTTTACCTTTCATAGAAGTAAATGAACTGCAAGTCCTACGCTGTCTAGTAAAAGCATCTTAAATTTAATAAATTACCTACACCTTTCACCCTATCTGTCAAACTGAGTAGATATAGTATAGTCATAAAAGAAAGAAGAAAATTTTGTATCCGGACAGCCATTGCCTTAATTTACAACAATAGGGTGTGGAATTGATCTATCACCTGTGGCAGATTGAGAATCTATTTCAAGCTGTATCCAGAAGTTTCTCCGCAGTTTCAAGAGTCCAGAAGTGAAAATTACAGCATACTCAAAAAAGAAGGTATTTTATATCTCAAGTTGCAGACTGGCAATGTACAGATTTAGAATATTACTACATCTTTGATCTGTTAATATGATTATCTCTAAGTATTAGTGGAAATTGAAATCTCTAATTCTGCAAACCCTCACAGTGATAAAAGCTGTCTATGCCTCAAGCATAATGGAAATTATATTTAGTTCATTTTCTTGTGAGTACACACAGATCATGTAATGTGGGCACGTAATGGCAAAGCAAGCTGACTTTCCTCTGAGAAAAGCACTCTCACCAGGTTGAGAAAGTATGCCATGGTTTTAGTGTCACTAACCAGGAAAGAATCTGGATTAATATTCAAGTACTCGTCTTCAAAAGGGTATATGAAAAAAACCTACCAGGTTTCTCTGAACATCTTGACTCAAACAGGGCCATGAAGTAGGGAAGACTGAAGAGAAGTCTGACTACCAGACTATGGATGTGGCATTAATGCTGATCAGATTGTAGGGGATTAAAAAAAAAAAAAAAAAAAAAAAAAAAAAAAAAAAAAAAAAAAAAAAAAAAAAAAAGAAAGAAAATGGAAAACATATTGCAACTCCCCTGGAACTCCTCTAGAGAAAAACCTAAAATGGAAGTGTCATTCTTCTAGGTGGAATGCAACACAAAACTCACTCACTAAGAAAACTCTTTTCAACTTTTCCGTCACTGCTGGAAGAAGAGGTCTTAGTAGATGAGCAGTCAAACCAGAAGTCATGAACTCAAAAGGAGATTCAACTTGCTTTGGAATCAATTCAAGGTCCCAAAGGATAAAATCAGGAACAAATGGAAGCAATTAACTTATAGATCTGGTACATTTACTAACAAATCAAAAATGGATGTAGAAGTACTGTTAACAAGCTTTAGAGTTTGTCTGTTTGGGTGCTGGGTTCTATTTTTAAGAAAAAAAGGAGTTATTACTTCTCCCAGTCTGTCATGACAGTCATACGATCACACCAGCTCAGGAGCAGATTTTCACGAGTACATCTGATTTCTACCCCAGCCCTTAAGTTTGAGGCCTTTTAATCACAGGAAGGACCAGGTAGAAATATTTGCCTCTAACAGAAGAGATCCTGTTTTCATTTTTAACAAGGGCAAGCAAAGAAAAAGATTGCTCAGGAGCCCAAAAAGCAAAGACTTCTGCCTTCAAAACTCAAGTCAGTGGTAACCAACTGAAGCTGGTTTACATTTAAAAATGCAAACTGAAACTGGAAATCAGTCTCCACAGAATAACTGTTGGCAGGAACATTCAAGGAAGTGTTTTTTCTTTTTTTACTCTTCCTTGTTTTGACTCTATTCATAAACTGATTTAAAGTTACTCTAATTTATCATCTTCTTCCAAACAGTGGGCCTTTTATCCACTTTTTGGAAGCCATGTTGATGACACTCAAAGACCAATGCCCAGCAATAAAACATACATGTAGAACATTTTAGATTTATTATTTCTACATAGAATATCTCATATTTTTAAAAAATTATAGAGGATTTTCTTTGAAATTAGTTCCCTTTGAGCACTGCAAATTCCTTTATTCTGGTCAGTGAAGATGTACATCTGGACAAAACAACAGTCCTTCCCTAAAGAATTTTTTTAAAAATATGTTTCAGACTAAAATAACTTCCCCCCCACCCCCCACCAGATGATAGTCTGGTATGTAGCAGAAAAGCTAGGACTACAACTAATATACAAGTGATCTCACCTAACACTGAGCCTGCTTTGAGTGGCTTTTAGTGCAGTAATCAGAAGACAGCAGGAAATTCAGCTTTTCAGCTACCACTAGTGTGCAATTTCAATCACAAAAACATGCTACAGCCTAACCGTGTCAATCAAGCATGTCCTTTAGAGGAAAAGGCTGGATTGTTTTCTTCGGTTCTAGTCTATAACATGTTTAATTCTTAAGTGCAAGACAAACAGAGGTGGAAGAAACGCTCTATTCTAGGTTAATTCCTTAAGGTATACACTTAGTTGTAAGAACTGAACAGTTCAGTGTGCAAATTGTACAACTCGCATGGACCCAAAGTTGGTTGGTGTAAAAGAAGATTAAAGTACTAAAAATGTATTAAAACCAAATTCTCAGCTATGTCAAACTTCAATAATAATAAACAAGCAAACAAAAAGAAAACCCCAAAAACCAAAACTTACAGCATGCCACAAAAAAATTGCAGTATTATATGACACAACTTTGCAGACGTCACATAAACAATACCAGAATAATGTCAGGAAATATTTAAGGCCTTACACAGATATGTGTCTTCCAAAGGAATGGAAAAAATAATTTGTTTCATGTGAAGAAGCCTAGGCACAAAAATTTTTTTCCATGTGGTCTCTCTTGCTCACAGACAGAACGCCAACTGCACATTTCTTCTTCTATACATATTTGTTGGTTCTGCTGATACTGTAGCAATGTAAGCAAAGGAAATATTTCACTTCTTCCACAGGAAAAAAAAAATGTTCCTGGTAAGTTATTTTAACTACAGAAATACTATTCCATCTAGTTCACCCAGCCTTTCACACCCTAAATGTATCTCCAGTGTACAAGACAAATATGACATATATACATATCGCTGCCAGAGACAGATATTTATCTGCTGCAGGAAAAGGTCCTAGATGCACAGATCTTCATCATTCCAAAAATAACAACTGCAGAAAAACACTAAAAACAACACAATTTTACTATCAGAAGAACTAAACTGCAGACTATTACAAATACACTGGCAGCACCACTGATATGATATCATTATAATGGAAAAATGTACTATTTCGCCTGTCAAAGAAAATCAAGTAAATTTAATGGACTATGAAAACAGTGTCAATTAAATGTCTTTTAAAACAGTAGGATCTTTGCTTCAGTCAGGCAACTAATTTAAGAAAATTGCAAAAAGTGACTTAATCCTGCAATCAGCTATGTATGTTTTCTCCTTCCTAGTTGAAAATATCCTTGTTTTCAACTACCACCTTGGTTTGGACTTCAAACATAAAGCAAGCTCAATTAATTGGATGGACAAAAATTTTTGAGAGAGGAAAAAGAAGAATCTTCAGTTATGATAAAAGGTCTCAATATTTCTCCATCAATCCAAAATTGCCATGCTTGGTATATTCACTGTTAATTATATTTCCATTTTCTGTTTATTAATTCAGAAGAACTTTTTTCAAACACACCATGAGTTTCTGCTAATTTACCTGAGAAATGTCAATTTTTCATTTATTTTCCTGCCACGTGCCCCAGGCAAGGATGTAAGTTATAATACAGTGAACGAAGTTGTTGAAAATAAATTGAATAAATTTATCATAGAGATTGAAAGTTTGCTATAAGTCACCCAAAAAACTTAAATAGAACCCCTCTCACTGTTACCAAAGCATTAAGTGATACTCCTGATTATGTCACAAAGATAACTGCAAGGTTTTAAGCAACTTTAAAGATATGTATGTATAGGAACACATGTAAACACTCACATGCAGAGTCTCCTACAGATTCTATCTCCTAACTACAGATATTTTTAATTTGGGTGGGTTTGTTTCAAGTTGGGTTTTTTTTCCCCACATAAGACATATCAGATCAAAACAAGGAAAGGGCCCTTGGAGAAAAGAAGAATAATCTAAAATTATGATCATTTTTGAGAAGACTTATAAAGTTATTTTTCAATAAAACAATATTAAAACTAAATAGGTTTGGAATAAATGGCCAAATCAAATCATTTTATTTGAAACTCATTACAATAGGGCAGACATGGAGAGGTCAAGAAACAGGAGTTATCAGAGAGGTAAGCTAGGAATAGGATTTAAAAATTGGCATTCTGTAACGATTTGAATGACAAACTGTAGACCAACCTTGAACAGTGCAGACAATTTACAGGTCATGAAACTACACCTGCAACAATACAGCTGCTTTCCAACCGTGGAAAACAACCACTTATTTGTACTCGAATAAAAAATCAAATAAAAAGGCTCAAATCATATGGAGTTTCAGTTTGGATGAAAACAGAAATCTGGATATATCACCACTTTGACAAAGAAATCAAAGCTCAGTATTATACAGATATTCTGATATGCTGTCATCCTTAATGGGATATTTAGTTTATTAATTTGGCCATGGAATACATTAAGACAAAGGCTTTGTGAAGAAGTTCCCAGTGTGAAGGCTGCAGCAGGGTCTCTGAACTCTTTAAACACTCAGCAGAGCAGTGGATCGAGGTCTGTCAAAAAAACCAGGCACAACTGCCTAGGCAATAGCATGAGATTGATATTCCCATTTGGCAAATTTGAAAAAGGTAAGGAAAAGGACTAGATTTTGCCACCAAAAAGGCCAGGCAGAGAACAACTCCAGGGTGGTCTCCTACCAGACAGAGAAGAACACTACTCCCTGACATGGAGGCAAACTGTTAAGTTGATCTACCATCTCCTACTAAAATAATAGACTGAGTCTGAAATGTTATACCAGAGTGGCTGAGGCTAGGTGGCAGAGGGTCCAGTATATTCACAGAAAGGAAAGGATAACAGTTTCTGTTAATAAATACACCAAGTTAGATATTCATGGAAACAAGCCTTCCTAACTATGGAAGAAAATTTTCTTTTCCCTGTAACCTGAAGAAAGGAATCCTGGGAAGAATGGGGCTTTTTCAGTGAATTTTAATAACCAGTTTCAAAATCTAAATACAAAAATAAAACTTTAAAATTTAGGTGTTGTCCTAAAATAACTAGCAATAAATAAGAGGAAATTATATTTCAGATTTATAAAGGGCAATTCCATGGAGGGAAAAATTATATTAAGTCAAGAAAAAAAATATAAGACCTATTAAAATCTTTTATTGCAGCTGCACAATAGAAGAAATTGCACATAACATGTCTTCATCTGCAGTTATACAAGAGATCAATTCCCCTACTGTATTCTAAGATCAGTGTCATCTTTTTCTAATCAATGCAATATACTTCTTAAAAATACTTAACTGGAAACAGATAACCACAACTGAATTTACAGATATAAATATTCATTTATTCTAATTTTGTCTAGTATGACCTACATACTTGAATACATCAGCAGAATAAAGATAGTACACAGTTCCATGCTTGTCTAGTCTGTAAAGCAGTAGTTTACTTGGATTTTGTTTTGTGTTTTAGTGACCTCTGGTGGTTACATTCAAAGGAAACTGCTGTTCCCCACTCGTCTGAAAAAAACACCAAAAAAACCTAAAACGTTAATTTTTCAAAGACAAATAGATTAAAGGCATTTGGCATGCATTACGTGAAAGTTTAACTTTAGCCTGCAAAATGAGGTTGAGACTTCTTTTCTTTCCTGAAGTTTCTCTGACTCTTTATGAATTAATGCCACTACCATTTATAAAACCACTTTAACAACAAGAACAAAAATGTAATGGTACAGATTCAACCTCAAGGATAGAGGAACTATCCTTAAATAAATGTCTAAGCGGGTAGAAGGCATTAAGGGTTAGAAATAAAGAGTCAGCTTTTCAATATGTAAGGGCCAGCAGTGGCAACCTGCATGAGTCTCTACCAGCTCCTGTGCTACTTTTAAAAGTAAAGAAGAAATCACAAATAAATGATGAGTGAATAACAAGGTAACAAAAAAAACCAAAAAAACCCCAAAAAAACAAAAACCTGCAAAGGGGCCATGACTGAGTGATAACTGCAAAGAAAACTTGATATAAATAGCATGGCACTCGTATGGAGCAAAAATAATTCCAGAATTGCATGTTCACAAGCTCTCAATTGACTTTTCACACTTGGGAACAAATTTGGGAGCTAGAGGAGATCACTTCTATTTACAAGGCAAAAAAAAAAAAATCAAACAGTTATCAAACGAAATTAGAAGTTACTAAGAATGGAAGAGAAAAGAAAACACAAAACCCTACTGAGAAATAGATCTCCTATATCTTCAGACTGTAAGACCTGGATCACAGAACATCATTTTAGATTATGTCGTTCAGCTCAAGACACAGACTGATTTTGACGTTCTCTAAATCGCAACAGTCACCAATAAACTTTACCTGAAGCATCAGATGGCTCATATGAGAGGATAAATTACAGCATATTTAATTCTGTATATAATGCTGATAGAAAGGTTTGCTTTGAGGTGGGTTTTTTTAAGCATCACATAACATAAAATATCTGACAGTTAACAAGAATGTTCAATCAACTCCCAGATTCCTCAGAAGAGAGCAGAGGGGAATACGACTTTAGATGAGAAATTCTTAAATTACTTCTTCCTCTTTTTCGTATAAATCAACTACTGAGTTTTGTGTACTGCCTACAGTTATTTGATTTTACATTATATATGCAAAAATAAACTTCAACACATGAAAATATTAGAATTCAATGGTTTTTTCCTCATTCTAATTTTGTGTAACTAAAATAATTTTTAGTTCAGCAATATCACTTAGAGAAAAAAAACTTGGAATGAATGTCATTAAATAAAGCAGAGTAGATGCAGTTTTGACCTAGAGTTGTTAATTTTAAAAAATCCTTATTCTCTCAAAGAACATATATAAAAACTAATTTTAAGTGACCTAAGAATGTAGCCAGAAAGCTAAAATGAAAGTTAATTTTCCTTTCTAGTCCTTCCATTTAAATGTCACTGGTCGTGGACTTAACTTGGTTTTTGAACTATATGGATAGTTCTAAAGATGCTAAATTCCATTTGTGAATGACTCATATGTTCAAAAGCACTGGAAAAATTTTGAACAAAAAAGTTACACTTCAATGTATAACTGCTTCAATCTATTGCTTTTAAATATAAAAGCTGGCTAGGCTATGTGTTTTCTGATAGAAACTGGGAAGGTAGGGAAACTATTGCTAAACATATTGGTGTTTAACCACCTGAACAAACACCTAAAGCCAAAAGTCATACAAACATCTCAAAATTACTTTTGAGTATTTTAACTTTAAAAAGTTAAACATCAGGAAAAAAAAAATCTGCCACATAAAAGAGCATAGTTAAACTGTGACCTGGAATTCAATTGTTGTAAAACTGTCAGTACTGAAAGACTTTGACCAAACTTCAGTGACTGTAACTATGAAGACTTTCGCCCCACTTTGGAAAGTCTGTTTTTACAAAACAAACAGCAAATCCTAGGTAACAACAATAACGTTTTGAGTTCAGCTTTCACTAGAGAACAGCAGTGTTAAGCAACATAGCAAGATAATCAAAATCATTTCTAATATTCATTAAGAAGAAACCAGAGGGACCTAAACAGGCAAAAACTTCCTTAGCTGCATTTCCAAGAGTCAGGTGTTAACCACTAATTGTATCTTCCTACACCAGATCTGCACAGCACATAGACATATTTACAGCTTGTGTTTAGCAGTTGGGTCTTACATTCAAACATCCATTAAACTGAAGTTCTGGTTTCACCTCATGAGGAAGAAATTATGTCACATTCACACTTGAAACAGACATTAAATAGCATGTTCTGTCAAAATTTCACCATCTGTGTGCAAGTA
This sequence comes from Brachypodius melanocephalos, assembly GCA_013398615.1. Taxonomy (NCBI): domain Eukaryota; kingdom Metazoa; phylum Chordata; class Aves; order Passeriformes; family Pycnonotidae; genus Brachypodius; species Brachypodius melanocephalos. Next base: position 39,654,729 of record VZSR01001283.1, on the reverse strand, counting down.
TCACACGCAAGAAATGGACAGCAAGACCGCTTAATCTAATCAGTTTTATGTTTAAGTCAGCTACTGACCATGTAATATCAAACAAGAATTAAAACCACATTTCTTCTCCAAAGAAAATCTGTCTTCATTACACACATTCTTTTAGAACTGTGAGAAACTTCAAATTAGTCCCATCTCAATAAATTCTTTTTTGAAAAAAAGATCTCTAAGAATCAGTTACACTGTTTTATACTAATTACAATAGTTACATTTCAGGATAACCAAATGCGTCAACAGTTTCTTCCTTCTTCTTTCATGCACAAAAAGTATGACAGTGACTACTTGATTTCACAAAAAGGAGAAAAAAATGCTAGTTTTATCATTGGTAGCCACAGGTTAGTAAAGATTCAAACTACAACTACATCAAATAAGCTCATAAATTCATACATTTAATTAATTGACCAGATTACACTTTTATACATAGAGTTAAAAATAAAGCAGGGCTCAAAACAAAAAAAAAGTTGGGAAAGCTTCTGACAAATAATGAAAGCATTAAAAACAACTCCCTGCTGGGAAAAAAAAAAAAGGAAAATTACCTCAGAAACAGGTACATTTTCTCCAAGTTCAGATGTGTGTAATGCCAGTAAACCAATCACTCGAGCAACGTTAGCACGTCTGTGTATCAAATAAATATTTTATAGGTGCAGGAAGCATATTTACAAAATACTACAAAAACAATTTTATCTTGTTAATATTCTATACAGGCTGCTAAGAGTAGAAAAATTTGATGTCCTATTTACAGCTCAGATTTTCTTCTTATTTGTGTTTTCTTTGTATCAACAAGTTATTTCAATGTTTCAGCCCAATTTAGAAGTAAATATATGCATAAAAACATTTCTTTCCGCTAGCTCTGAAGTGTGAAGGTTCTTTAGTTGGTAAGGATTACTAATAGTCATGCTCATGTTCCATTTTTATATAATACAGAAAACCCCGACAGACAACTTAGACTTTTCAGGATAGCTGACAAAACAGAAATGAAATCTGTTACCAGCAAATCAGTTTTCAATGTTTCATTAAAGGAAAAAATTGGAATAATAAAGTCAACGTTTAAGAAACAAACAGCAGAGGGCACTATCATATTAAACTATTCATGACAGATATAGGTGGAGGTGAAAAAGAGTTACCATTATATTTATTTTACTCTACTGTGGTATGGAGTTATTTTATTCAGTGATGAAGTAACTGTTTGATACACTAAGTTCTATATTATCTAGATAAAATTCTAGAGATTTTCTATAATCTTTGGTCCTGTAGAATAGCAATATATTAATTCAATGCTGAAAAAATTCCATTTTATATCATTATACTGTCAATCAGATACCACAGCAATCTGACAGGCTAAAAAAACTCCTCAAGTAACCTGTTAACAAATATCTTTAATAAAACTCAGTCAAAAGTCTCTATTTGAACATATTAATTTAAAATAATTGTTACTTACACATCCCAGTTGGTGGCTGCACGCAACTGCTGTATCAATACAGGAAACTAAAGTTTAAAGAAGATAAATAAAAATCAGTGAATTTCAATTATCTGATAGCTCTGAATGACAAACAAGAAACCAAAATATCAATAATTTCACAAAAATGTATTTGGATAACATTTGCTAAGAGTATTATCACAGACAAATACTACAGCTATTGTCCAAACATTGATTAAAAAACAAAAATAAAAAAGCCTGAATGGAAAATTACAATTTTTTTCTTATACTTTTGCCTTAAACTAAACTACTAAACATATATCTGAATGTCAGATTTTTTTTTTTCATTCTGAATAATACTACTTGGAGGAAAAAGATCAGATTCTTTCACAAGCACAGAGATCAGCATATAGTATAATAAAACAAATATTAAATGATTTTGTGAGTCTGTATCAAAATAGTTGTCAAATACTAGAATAATGAATGCTAACACATATAATCAGCCATTTAAGAACCAAACTGCATAGTTCCTAACTAATTTCTAAAATGTTCTGTTACTTGGTTATTCAGTTACTGGATTATTGTTCCCCTTGCTCCAAGTTCTCCAGTGAAAATAGAATACATCTTCCAGCAAATCAGTTTCTGGTTTTCACAAGAATGCTATGGCATAAGACCTACCACTGCCTCCAACCCAAATGCTCTTCATCCAGTTTTCTGGTAGTGCAATTTTGTCTTTAGTATCTTATATCCAACAGTAACACATCTCAGCTTTTAACTTAGGTGCCTTATTACAAATGTAGGAGAGCAAAGTAGTCTACTAAATATTTATTAAATAAAATGCAAAGTGCTCATCTAAAGATAGTTTCTGTGACACCCTTGGGGGGGTGGGGCAAAAAGTCTATTTCTCTTCTGCACATGCAAGACTTGAAGAAATAAGTTAAACCACTACAGAACATAGTTTTTGAAAGGTGAAACCCCAAAACAGATTCTTCAGAGAGCATGGTCACTCTTTGAAGCCCTGTTTGCTGGAGATTTTACTGCCTGTTCTTTAGAAAGCTTTCTTGCTCTTCTTTGGAGACATATGACCAAATAAACTTAACAATTCATACACTAACTCTTTACAGTATCCACTGCCACAATGATTTACAAAGACTAATTTTTCAACATACATCATTTTATACTCTTCAATAAGGTTAGTTTTTACCCCAACATTTTCTCTAATACAACAAAATTATATCTAAATGTATCTGAAATCTAAGAAAAAGACTCAGTTTCCCTCAGCTCTTTTAAAAAACCTAACATGGATTTTTTGTTTGTTTTTAATTTTAATCAACATCAATATTTTTGCCAGTAGACCATTATTTTTTTCAAATATAACCAAAAGCAGCTAATTTTTGATTAACAATGACAAATATGTAAACCATGGTGATTCCTTTAAAGCTTTATTACTTACCAGCTGAGAGCTAATTAGCCTGTTTGCAATCTCCTTGTGGACAACCAAAGTGCACAGATAGTACAGTAAGTTCAGTTTAGAACGTGCTGCTCCTGTATTCTTCTCGCCGGAATCAAGCAGGGAACACACTCTCTTCAAGAAGTTATTCCAGTCCACATCTTTCATAGATGACAACTTTTCAACTAACCATAAGAGGAAAACAAAGAGTCAATGATAATGGATCATTGATGTAGCTTTAACACACTACAAAATAACATCACCATGAAAAAGCAAGTTCCAAAGTCTGAATCTAATTACAATTTTCAGGACTTAAAATTATTAAGAAGCATGTTAGAATTCAAGTCTGAAAATTACAGAAATCAAAAAGGAAGCAAGAGCAGAAATAAAAGACAAAAATTCAGCTACACAACCCTCAAAACATTCTTGAAAGTGCAAACCTGCTAAGTCTTTCATTTAAGGAAACATTTATTGGCATTATATTTAGGAAAGGCAGCAGCTGTCCTCCATTGTTACTAATTCTTAATAAGTAAGTGCAGTTTCCTGTGAGTAAATTTGAGGCAAAACCTAACAAAAATCAGTGAAATCTGCTCACAATAAATAAACTGAAAACATGTGTAATCACTTCTACAGGTAGAGATCCACCAAGCTAGGCCTTAGCAAATCAGGACATGGATGACTTCTGAAGGAGCACAAAGAAATCAAGTCACGGCTACAATATATCCTATGGTTCAATACATTGACCACTGCTCAGGAATTGAGATCTCTTAGACTTCCTTCTAAGTCTCAACAGTTAATTTCAATCTATCAGCCACATAGTCCCTCAGTTTTGGTAATTATTTATTAATAACTTATCTGCCATCCTGATACACTCCAGTATAGACTATTTAAAAGCATGTTTTCTGTCTTTTATGCCAATTTTACACCACTTAAGCAAAAACACTTTCTAATGCAGGCAAATATACATTAATAGAGGTGAAAACGGGTTTGGCTTTCAGGTATCCAGTTAAATTTTTCCATATTATCTGTAATCACTACTGATGAGCAACATCAAATTCAGTATCTTCAAAAACAATCAGAAAGTTGTCCAGAAGAAAGCTGTAACTCTGAAGGCATTACAACAGTAAAAAACACTGTCCAATATTAAATAAATACTGACAACAGTTAAACATATCAAAATATCAGTGTGATAACTACTTAAATATCACATGAAATATAATATTCCCCCTAGGCAGTGGAATCTGATCATTTTTGGGTGAATCAAATTGAAATTATTTTTGGCTACAGTCTTGACTGGGAGACTGAGGTACGTTGTGTTCCTTTCCAAATATAAAATTTCTTCAACAAATTAACTTTTCAAAATACACACTTTAAAGAAAGAAAAGATGAACTCTTATGCCTAGGAAGAAGTGGTATGTGAATTCTAGAAGGACTACATATCTGGCTGATATCCTTCTTCAAGCACAGTCCAGTATTTTCCTGAAAAAGACTAGAAGAAATGTTCCAGGGGGAGAAATACTACGCTCATGACAGTGAACTGACTTTTGTTTTCAGAAATATTTCTAGACATTGAAAATTACCAATGACAAAAAGACAAACCCCAAACAACTTCACATTATCTTTTGGGACACGAGTGCCATAACATTTCATGATTAAAAGTGGGACTGGCAAGGCTGCCTAGTATTGTGATGAACACTGCATATTTTAGGATCCTGTTGCCACTTGCTCACCTGCATTTGTCAAATTTTAATATATTTGGTTGAATATTTCAGTCTAAATCTCTCAGTTGGAAGAAAACTTGCTGGTTTTCTCCCACTAAGCACTGATAACTGTCTCATGGCAGAAGTTTTGAGCACGGGCTTTGTAACTCAAGAAAGCAGAAGAGAAAGTTTAAGTGTTTGTACTTGAAAAGGCTACTCAAAATTGGTCTAGCTAAAACATGGCATACACAACTATGGTTTCAGAAAAATTAAGAGTTCTGAAACTGTGACTGTGTATAATCTACAAGGGGAGGTAACAGGTCTTACAACAGTGAGTTACAGCAGCACATGCAGAACTTGTTAGATCCATACCTGAATATGCTGGTATGTGTAAAGTTTTTGGGTCAAATCTAACTGGTACTTGCTTTATTATCTGGAGAAAAAAAAACAAACACATTACAACTAGTTTTAATACATTTCTAGAAAACCTCAAGTAGTCGAACGTGGGAATACAAAGACGCAAAATTTGTACAGGATGGGTGTACATGCTACGGCTCATTACTGAGGAATTTTCCATTGTTTTCTGGTATGTATTTCTTCCAAGCAAATATCTAAGATTTAAAGCTATGTTTTTTTATATAATTATATTGTTCATATTTGCATTTAAGTGATTTTTTAAAATAGAATTACAAAATCACAGGATTTTTTTAGTTTACATTTTTATCTTGCTTGTATGCAGAAAAACACTTGAATTTGGGTTTCAAAAGCTACTGAAAGGAACTATGCAGGTGACAGCTCATTAAAAATTTTAGCAATTCATCTCCATAGAGTAAATAGATGTATACAGTAGACCATTCCTGAATATAAAAAGTCATTATCAATAGCTAATCATTCATAAGGTATAGGGACTTTTTTCCCTGCAAAACCATCATTTTCTTGTAGATCACAAAATTGGATGTCTGCTCAGTAACTGAGTGTTTGAGTGGGATTTTCAGTAAATAAAAAACTTCTGAAAAGGCAACTGTGTAATGGAATTTAGCCTTTGATAGATGAAGTCTAAGCGTAAGTGGAGAGCTTTTTTCCTAAAAAGGTCTTCAATTCCACAGATCTGCAGAACACAGGGAAATTTCACAATTTAAGCTGACATTTCAGTTTTTAAGATTGTGCTAGCATCTAGCAAATCCTTTTCTAGGAGATTTAATTGCAAGCTCTTCAGATTTACCAGGTGTCAGTATCTGAAAAGCAGACTAAAGAGTCATCACCAAGCAGGCAGTGATCTGATTACATGTCCCTGGAACTTACTGGGCTATTTTGCATTAATTCTGAGTCTGGCATTGCATGGTAAGGAGATTAGTCTACACATGCACATCAGTTTATGCGCCTATTGCTAATCACATCTCTTGTAGTAAGAAGAGAAGCAGTGAAGGACTAGGGCTTTGTGTCAGAGTCCTGAGACAGAACTGAGAAATTAACAGTGGTAACACTCAAATATATAATTACCTTTGAAAGTCTCCATTAGGAACAATGTCCCTCACGCCAAACATAGTAAGAGTATTATTTGGTAGTTACTTATCTAGCTGTGTAAGATTTTGGTTTTGAAAGTGTTAAGAAATCCATTAAAACAAACCAAAGGAATTGTTAATACTAAAGCAACAGAGCAACTAAAAGCTCTAAGACATTCCTAATGAGTTTAGATACTCACTTCCAACAAAAAAGCTTGCATTCCCCATATCAGCAATTTACTGAATAAAGTTGCTAAGACTGCTTCACTTTTTCTAACACAGAAACAAAAGGAAGACTAAAGGGGCTCTTGCCTATCATTCTTTCTACCAGTACCTATAAATGCACATCACAGTATCACTGAAGTGCAGAGCACTGATTCTTTTTACGTTTGCTCTTTACTGTCCGACTTAAGTGTGAATTCCCTGCTCAGGAGACTTGTTACAAACTCCTAGCATACTAGAATCCATATGACAGAAATAGGGTGGACATTTCTCGTAAACTCAGGTGTTCAAGAGAAAATAAATTCACGTTCAATAGAAACACTATCAGAGTTGAAGTCTAAAGAGTAACAAATGTTATTCTGTGAAAGTCTAACTCCTAATCTAAAGGCTTCATAGATGGCTTTGTTTTGAGTATAAGAGACCAAAGTTTTGTGTTCATTTAAGTAACAGATATCAAAGCAAGTTATCAGAAAACAAGTCTACAAAAGCACTGAATACAGCATTTAGTAGCTTCTATTTCTTGTAAGATATTATTTAATATTATTATTCAATCCCAAAATAACTCATTCCTGCAAATTAGCAACACAATAGGATTATAAAGACTGCCAAAAAATTGCATGAGAGCTTGCCAGATAATTGGGTGGAACTGCTTTAAAATGAGAACTATAAAATACAGGAAAGGAGTTGCACCCTGATTAAAAATTTATCTGCAAAAATAGCCTCGACCATAAGTTCCTGAATTTTATATTTTATTTTACTATACCTTTGGATTGTCAATGATTGGTGTCACGATAAGATCAGAATCAGTGTAAATGAGCTCCTTCAATTTTGACTCCATATCCTGCTGACTTGAGCACACGTTTTCAGCCTAGAACAAGAGTAAGTTTTTTTTAAAAACTGTTTTGTACCAAAAAAAGAGTTAATTCATGTTTATTCACAAAATATTTCACTTCAACATTATACCAGTCTGGCCATGGAAACATATTCTAACTTGCTTTTTATTTATGTAATAGCAGATAGGACCAACTAAAAATTATGGTAAGAGAAATATATTGGAAGAAAAAGCATAAGGTCAAGATATAAATTGAGAAGAAAGAAGATAACTTGTCTTTTATGCACTAGAGCAAAAAAAAAAGGAGATGAAGAATCTTTCTTAACTCCTACACCTGAAGTTCTGCAAGTATTTTTTTCAAACAACTTGCACACTTAATTATGGAAGGATGCAAAAGAAAGTTAAATTTGCCACAGACTTCAGGCTAATATGCTGACTGTAGAGATACCGTCATCCCTCAACAAGTTTTTACTCACTTTTTTCAAGCACAAATCTCCCTGTGAAGAATCTTTGATTGGGATGGTAGTAGCATCACATACTTCTACTGCAGAGTTAGTTCTAGGCGTGGGACGAGAACTTCAGCAAAAGAAAAAAAATTAAAAACCAATAAAGACTACAGATAAAGTCTCATTGCAAACTACTTTTTTGTTGCTCTTTTGAAACTTTCATGCCATACAGCAAATTTTCAAAGCTAACAAACATAAATTACACTATGTTCTGCCTGATCCATTAACCAAACATGAATTTTCTGTCTTTAAAAGTGTTCTGCCAAGGTTAGGATTTCTTTGCGGGTTAGAAATGGGAAGATGGTATTTTGTTGTAATTATTAAATGAACACAATTTGATTATTTTCTCAGCCATAATGACTCTACAAACCAGAGGCCAAACCTTTATTATCTTAAGTCCTAATAAAAAACATACAAAGCAAACTAACTCGACAAAAAATCGCAATTTATTTTATGTTACTCTTCACTGACTGCTAAGATTTGGCTAAGTAATGGGAATTAAAACTTCCTAATTTTTGTGTATCGTTGTGAACTGGGTTTACCTTTTACTTTTTCTTTTTAAAATCCTGCCTGCTAATTAGAAAATGAAGAAAGGAGAGACCAGAATACTGCCAAGTTGCAATTGTTAATGCTGCTAGTGAACTTGGGGTTCATAGTACTCAATAGTTTAAATCAAAACATTTAAAATTAACGCTAGAATTATCATAATTGGCAGGCCAGGGAACTAGTTAAATCAACAACTTCAAATGAACATGTTTTCTTGATTAGCAGAAAGTAACAGACACATTTAGTTGCAGAACAGATTTCTCTATTAGAGAAAAACAACTAAACTAAAAATACAAACACCAAACACAATTAAAGACACTCAGGAAATCAGTGAACAAATGACTAACGTAACTGTTCTCATCTTTCATCTACTTTCAACAGAAATTTAAAGGGCACAATGAAGGAATGACGAAATATTACCTACAAAAAAACACATGAAATATCCTAATTCTTATGGTACAAAACATGCATCAGGATGTGCTTGGAATTTTAGTTCCTCAAAAAAAAAATCCCATGATTTCTAGTTAGGACGCTGGACAAATGATTCTAAGTTGACCCACGCTTCAAAACATGTAGATTTGTTAAATATATATTTTTTCAATTAATTAATTTGCTTTCATATATGTTTGAGATACAGATAACAGTACCTATTTTTTCAGTTCCCAGATGGTTTCTCAGTTTAAAACAAGACAAGAGATTGCTGAATTTAACTAGTTAAAATGAATGAGATCTGTTCCACTTGCACAAGTAGAAGAAGCCCCTGCTGTTAAATACTGATTAACCACTCCAGCAGCTAATTAAATTCTGGTACCAAGTGCCAGGTAAGCAAGTTTCTTTCACTTCAATGTTTTAATACTTTACTAGACATCACATACACTGCATTCAGAAGTTATATCACTGAAGCAAAGAGAATTTCAGAACTTTTTTCTGTTTGCATTACATTTCAGATTTTGTATTTAAACTAATGTACTTATAAATAAATTACATTGCTAAAAATGTAAATTGGATTCCATGTTGTGCCATTTTTAGTATCATTGTAGCCTTCCTTTTGAGCAGCTTGCTAAATCAAAAGCTATTTAAAATTATTAATAAAATATGTTCAGCTATGATGATAAAAGTTATAAGTGAAATGAGAATTAATACTTTATTAAAACCAACTAAAATAACTTTTGTACACAGCATGATGTACAAAAGCCCTATTTCAGGTTATGCAAGAAGCTTAGGATATCTTCAAATTGGAATATTCTGCTTGATGCTGATAAGAAAAGTATTTCACTAGACAATCTTCTTGGCTTGAAAGCCAGTACAAAGTTTCAGAGTCAGGCCTCAACTAAAACAAATTGCTGTTAAATCAATCACTATTTTTTTACTTAATACCTATGTAGTACTTAAAAGACTGTTACCTATACCTTGTGATGAAAAGCTGCAGGCAGAATTCATTAGCAGATCACACACTGAATGCTTATTCTTCTGTATTTAAAGCAATCATACTCCAAGCCTATTCTTATATATATGAAGTAAGAAATAAAGATCTAAACAAATTTTAGATCAGAGCTTTTTGTTTCAACAGTTAAATAATCAAAAGTTGGCTTTCAAAAATGAGAGTAATAAAGTCATACAAACTTTAACTACACACACTGCTTTCACAGCTTTTCAAATGCATTTTAATATTTATTAACTGGTAATGGAAAGTTTAAAAGGCGACAAACACAGTGTTACAGTCACAATAATAAAGTGTTTGAAGAGACAGTGGAGAGGAAAAAAAACAACAAAAAAAACCAAAAACAAACAAACAAACAAAAAAAAAAAAACCCCAAAAAAACCAACAGCACCAAACATACAGGATTACAAGGAGGTTTTCATACCTGAGAAGAAATATGGATTCATTTGATTCACCGTCAACTACACTTTTGGGGCGCAATTCAGTTGGAGTTTCTACCAAAAAGAGAACATGCACTTGCATTTAGATGTTAAAATCAAATAAAATATGGGGAGTAAATCTGTTGGTAGGACTGATAAAACAACTAAAAAACCATAATGAGCAACATTACCTATTTTGAAAGAATTGCTTGGTGGTTTAAGATCCGCCCTCGAGGATGACAGGTTATCTAGACTTTTATGAGTATCCACTGACTCTTTGGCACTCCAAGAAACTGATGACCCTGTGTCTTCTCTGCTGTTTAATAAATGATATTAATTACAGACTTTAAAAAGATGGATTATAAAAAAATTCTATTATATCCATTATCTGTTCCAATTGTTAGCATACAGCTTAGCTGTCATTCTCTAGAACAATATAGTCTTTAAATATGCACACGCTTTTTATATTGGTAATGGCAATGATGAAAAATAAGTTTACAGCAAATAATTTGGAGAATATTAAGAATTCCATCATTAGAACTTAAATGAATGACATTAAAAAAGTTAAATTATTACCCCATAATACAAGAGATACTAAAGAAATACTAAAAGCATTACAGACGTTTTAACCTTCACAGGAAAAAGTCACAACAAACGTATGTCCAATAATGAAGTCTGTAACCTAAATTAAAACCAGATTTTTATGTGTGTAGTGATTTACACATCGCTCTTGAATGCAATTTTATTGATTTTGGTTGTTTGGGCATTTTTTAACATGTCCTTATATTATTCACATAAAACCAGGTCATAAAACCTTTATGAAGTCTCTCCAGGATATCAAATATTAATCCAACTCACACTGTGAAGAAAATAGATACAAGGGCCTCACAGCCAGGGGAGAGAGAGTATTGAGCTTCCCTTGCATGTCAAGCCAATGTTTTACATTTGTCATTTAGTGCACACATCAGCAGATACTTCAGAGGCCTTAGAAAAACCTCAAGAGTATGGCCAAATGGCCCAATACTTTTGTGGGGATTAAAGTTCCTCTGGTTTCTGAAAATTCCCCAAAATTAGCACTATCAGTACATTGACACAGGTTTTGTTAAAACCTTGAATAAAATCTTAGTTTACAGTATAAACTTTAAATATTAATTTTTTATTGCAGGTGAAAGCAGTAATAAAATTAGAAGACAAAGAGCCGTATCTCAAACTATAAGAAACATTAATAACAAAAATACTGCAGCACTGGTATCAGAAATAGGTATTAAACAACATGAGAGAAAGATTTTAAAGTAGATATAACAAAAAACCACTTAGCGTTCTAAAACTCTTTTGGCATTAGTTCCCTAGATTGGAACCTGAAGTATATTTCACATATTTAGAATAACATAAAAACCAATGCTAAATGTCCTAATTTAAACTTAGAAACACAAAAACCAGCAAGGTAATGGGAGCTTAGAAGAAAATGAACTTTTTAATACATAAAAACTACTTTCCAAAAAGGTTTGGGCGTTTCTGCATATGTAGCAGCATAGAGTATTAAAAATCTAGGAAAAAGCCCTAGTGTTAGATTAATGCATCATGTCATAAGCAAAGAATATGGGTCAGCAGCTTTGCAAGATTATAAGGCTAAACCACAGCTAAGATGCCTCACCGATAGGCTTTGTGAGGCTCTAAGCTTAATGCATATAAACAAAAAAAAATTACTAAAGAGAAAACTGACCCATATTTATAAGATTCTACAAAAGCCTAAAAAAACCTAAGTCAGATTCATACAACAATATTATATAATACATAAACAAACAAATAAAAATGAGAGCATTTAGGTCAGAAGTGAATTTCAACACATGCTACAGCCAGCAGGAGGGAGTCTGTTGAAAGTGAATGGACACTAATAGGATAATACAATTCCTAAACATCCAAAACTGCCCACTGAATGATGTAAAACTCCATTCATTAATTCATGAAAATTCTAAGAAAAGTTCAAAAGTTATAAAATTTATAGACAAAATATTTTTTATCTTTGCTTATATTTACTACAAGAAATCTTCCTTGAACGTTCAGTACCTCAAGCTTGTGCCCTGTCTGTCTGCAGATTCACCAACACAATGGCTGAGGGATCCTTTCCAGAATGGATGCTGCAATAGGTCTGTCCAATTCAGCCTTTGGAAAAGCAACAAACAAACTGTAAAAGCAATGGTTAAGTACAACTCCACAGAGACATAACAGACCAGGTTTTGAACCCAGTGACACCACAGAGCAGTTAATCCTGCTGTTTGCTTTTATTTGGACAACAAGTGAGTTCTCTTACAGGACAAACTTTTTGCCTTAAATTAGAATGGAAAATTCACACAATGGAGGTATGAGAATAAGAATGAAGGAAACTGCAGTCAATCCCACATGTAAATTATCTGACATACCCTGTAACCTACAGCCCCAAATTATTTAACTATGGAACTGTATCAGGTATAAGTTAAAGCCTAATAAAATACATGTGCCCATTGCTCTGGAAAAGCAAAGCCATCCAATTCTAAACTGCCTATCATTCTGTTACAAAGTTCTCTAGCATTTGGTACAAACATAAATTTTAAAAAATGTACTTAATTGTGGGCCTGATATTTCTGGGTCTGAGAGATTTTAGCCTGCTAGCAGCTGCTAACTTTTTTCCCCAGGAAAAATTTGCAAGAAAGCTTCTTCTCAAAACAATCCTTCTCCAGGCGGTGTTTTGCTGTTTATCTAGTTTAACCAATGGAACTAGAGAGGTGGTGTTCCTATTCACCAATCATGTTAAGTCTGTATCGGAACACCTTATAAAAGGTAGTAAGAATTAGACAATGAAGCCTTTTTTCTAGGCTATTTGCCTTCTGAAATATTTGGAGTTTCTCATCTTTTTTTCATGTCCTACAGCAACACATAATGAAAACATTAATTCTATATATTTTATCTGAGAAAAAGCACTGTCTGCTCTTTTATGAGAGTAATGAAGTTTCTTTTCGCATTCTTTGTCATCTACAAAATACTATACATATAGTATCATAATAATTATTTTCTCCAGAAGTGACAACATAAATAGCTGTCATGGATTAGGCAGCTTACCTTTTCTGAGGATCCTTTTGTAGTAACCCATCAAGCAAACTGATGAACTCAGCAGAAGGTTTGTGAAAAGCAGAACCTGTAAATAGAAGCACTTAAGATTGGTGTCAGACAGCAAAAACAGTCACCCAATGTAAACCACACTATTATCTACAGATCAAGCTAAAAAACTTTCTTGATAGTAATTTCATCTGAAAACAAAACTCAATGTATACAGAATCTTAAATACACATTCTTCGCATTTCAAAGAATCCTCAAAAAAAAAACAAAACCAAAACAAACAAATCACTAATGCTCAGTCATCTTTTTTTTTTTTTTTTTTTTTTAAATTTGTAACTTTAAAATTAAAAGCGCCCTCCAGTTATCAGACAGCCCCCAGGAAGAAATTAAGTAGAGGTAAAATTTCCCTAAATTGAAGAAGAGGCACTAATGTATAAGGATCTCTGTATAACACTGATACCCAGAACGGCCAAGATCAAAAAATCCACCCCAGCAGGCAGATTTAGCATTAATAATTAAAAGTAAATTATAAATGTCTCTGTCAAAAGGGAAACAAGCATGCATCACTAACAGGGAATTATCACTGTTAGCGATAACAGCATTGCAAACATTCACATTGGACAACTAACTGATTCCTGCAACCAGCCTCAGGAGAAAAAGGGCAAACCAAAGTTTTAACTTTGTAAGTATTACTGTGATTTGATCCATTAAAGAATAACAGAACCCTACCCTCTGGTCCTGGTCTCAATGGATCTTCAGACAAAATCTTTTCAATTAATTCAGAACGGCTTTCCGACAAGAATGGTGGTTTTCCTACAAAAAAACAGAAGTGTATTTCACTGGTCAGGCAAACTTCAAAATGGTTGTAAGATACAATGATTTATCATGAGCCCATTTTCCTGGGAAAGCACCCAAAGAAATAAACAACCTCATTCTGAGTACTGTTTATCAAGATTTCTTCTCAATTTAAATTCCAAATCTTGGATTAAATTCACTCATCATGAACAGCAAAAGAAACCATGGACAGAAGAGGCACCAAAGATGCCTTGAGAGAAGTGACCAGGATAGCCCTGTAAGAATCAGAAATGAGACATGAAAAGGCAGAAATCTCTGCATCTGTGTTACTGTGTTGATCCAACAGGTCAGTGTTTTGCTTAAGGTTTAAGAAGGCTGCAATTCTCTTCCGTGATGAAGCTTCCTCCTAACCAAAGCTAATGGGTATTTTATGTGCAGGGAACCAAATTACTCTACTTTTACAATAATGAGGCAGTTTTCTTTTTCAGTAGTTAAACACACAGAGTTTAATATCAATGAGATTAAAAACTGTCAGAATTTGAGGGCTTCCATAATTTTAAATAACAGCATTTAAACCCTACATAGTGGTTAGTATTGTTGTGAATAGAACCACTTAACAGTATTGTTTCACCTGAAAATTGGATAGAGACACTTCTTCTCTTGGTTTTTTGAGGGCAGTTAGTATGTTCTTCAGGAAATCTTCAAAACCTCTCTCAAGTTTTTTTAGGTCCTAACTTCCCTAGAAAGCTTATAATAATTTACTCTGGGACCAAGACCTATCTTTCCGTTATCACAGATATTAAATAGATATACAAACTTACAACCTGAGAACATTTCATAGAGTAAACATCCCAGGGACCACAGATCACTGGCTTTGCAGAAGTTGTCTCCCTTTATTGCTTCAGGAGCTGTGTATAATGGAAAGCCTACAAAATACAGAATACATAATTAATGCACTTTGATTATTCATTCAGCATTCATCCTTTTCGACACTTCAAACTTTGTCTCCAAACTTCACCAAGTTTTAGTTTATCTTCACTCAACGTACAAGAAAACTGAAATAGCAAATATAAGTCGTTTCAGAGGAACTTATCTTATACTTTAACTGGATTATGTAAGATTATGCTACTTTGTTGCATACATCTAGGTGTACATATGCTACTTTATTGTTTATTTTACTTCTACAACCAAACTGACTTGTCCTGCACTTTTCAAACACAAGGCAAAGAATGTTTTGATTTGCTTTAACAGCTTCCAGAGCAAAGGAATTTGAGCAGAATAGTAAAACATTCTCATGTGAGTAACAGAAATAATTATGTTACATTAGATTTGGGATTTCTTTTTTAAAGCTATCCTAAGAAATAAACCTTCATGAACTTAAAAAGCTCTGTTACAAAAAACAAGGTAGCTAGTCAATGAAATCGCTGACCTAAACACTTATGGCTCTTTTCCCACTAAAACACCATGAAAATATCACATATCAAATTACAGCAGCTTATTCACAAATATCTTTGTTTGATATACGAATAAAATGTACAGTTCCCGTTTCCACAGTAGTTCCCATCAGTTCTCAAAAATCTTAAAACAAAATTACACTAACTCAGTGAAAGTGCCAATTCCACAGCCCCTTAAAAAGTTTATTTTTGGTTCTTCTCATGTTCAGTTTTAATTTTTTAAGCAAGGAAATGACATTATCATGCATATCAAAACAGTACTAAAGAGCTCCAGGAAACAGATTAGATTTGTATTTCTTCCTGAATCAAGACCTGATTTTGGTCTTCGTATTTCCAGTGTGGATTTTCAGAAGGAGACAGCAAGGAGAGCTCTCTTTGTTCTCATAAAATATTACCAAGAACTCAGTTTTTTCTGAAAAAATTAACTGATATATGAGACATCATTATCTTGGAAATAGAAGTCTATGACATGTTCCAAGATAATGACTAATAAAAGAATCAGAAGATTAAAAACAAGTTTCTGGATTTTTCCTATTCAATGAAGAAAAAACAATAGTATTTGCTGTCTGCTGCATTTGTAGGGATCTACCTATTGAAACTGAAGCACAGTAACTTTCTCAAACTTTAAAACTAAGTAATCATTCTCTAAGGTAGTGAAAGAGTTAACTTCAAACTAGAAACAACCTAGAGCACATGCATCAAATAGGAGAATGAAAGCACAGCAGCGCAGTGCCCAAGGAAAGAAGCAGTAGTTCTGGGTATTACTTGCCAAATTTTCTGTATACTTTTAACACTAACCTAATGGAACTTAGTTTCAGACCTTACAGAAAACACTTGCAGTACAAACTTTTTAAAATCTATAAATAATTCCATAGCTCAATTTTTTTCTGAGACAAAATAGGATTAATTCTAAACCATTTTTCTTTATCACAATCACTAATATTCCAACTTGCATTCTGTCTCTTTGGTATAAGTTATTTCTGGCTAGTAAAAATCTCATACCTTGAACTGTACTTTTAGAGTATCTTTGCAGAGTGCTTTCATTAATATCTTCACCTTCTTCAGCTCCAGCTAAAGCAAAAACTTTTTCTAAGTCTTCACCATCTGCTCTAGCCCAGCAAAAACTACTGAATTTCAGAGTGCCAGACCCTTCCAGTAGAATCTATTAAAACAAAATTAAATACGCTAGTATCATATACTAAAACTGAAATTCCCAACATGAAATATGAAATAATTCATTATGAAAACAATCACAATCTCAAGCTGATTAAGTACATAGAGAGGATCACTATAACTAAAACCACTAAAGATTTTCTTTGAAGTCAATGCCAATACTTGATGCAGCAGCATTCTTACCAGAGGGTAAAAAGAAGCTGAGACACAAGCTTCTTGTCAAACACAGCATAAAAAGGGTCCTAGTTCATTCCTCTTCACAGCTTAGTCATCTTAACTCCAACTATTCACTGATTCTGGTTGCAGCAAGCTCCTACTTGGCTGTAGGTTTCCCTTGCAGCCTCTGACTGCTGGTTATTTCCTGCTAAACAATAACTGCAGGTATCAGTTTGCAGGCTCTGAATGCAGGCTTTTACCCAGCTAGACTGTGACTGCAGGTTCCAACAACAGGCTCTACCTGCAGACCCAGACCGATACCTTGCAGTGGTCATTCTCTCTCCCTAGGACCCTGCTTCATGATTCTCTCCTTCATACTCTACAAGGTTCCTCCTCCATGATGATCCTTATGAGCTCACCCCCTCTTTAGTCTCACTCATCCTTATTGGATACAGCTGTTACTCATCAGGGGCGAGGCTGTGCTGGTTAATTAACACAGCTGTTACTTATCAGGGGTGAGGTCACCTGTATTCCCTTCTCCTACAAATACTGTCTTTTTTCTTATAACCAAAAGAACCCAAATAGAACTCTTAAGAGGTTCAATGTGCACTTTTGTTTACTCCTTAAATCTAAATAAACAACAATGTTACTAGAGAAAAGAAAGTTAAAGCAGAGTAAAACTGCATAAGAAAATAAAAGTCTATTAAAACCAAACAGGGCTTCATTTGAGAAAAAAATGGAATTTTTCTCACTTTAATGTAGCAGAAACTTCCACAGATTTTGTCCAATGATCGTGAGAGTTTTCTCTGGCCAGTCACTGCTTATTCTTGCAACTAAAAACTTGACAATGCCAAAAACTTTGTTTGGAGAAATAGCCCGTTCAGCCAGAAGCAGGGGGTGGGGCATAGAAGAAGCCTTAACTTTAACATTTCATTTTCTGTTGAAATGAGCACTTTACAGCAACATTCTCCTTTGGAAGACTACTGAGTCATTTACACTATGCTTTACTCATGTATTTTTACTGCTTTTGGGTCCACAAATGACAGGAACTGAGTAGAATTGTGGAAGACTTTACCAAAGATTCAGAGAATGGCAACTTGATCACTTACAGATCAAGGTGAAAACCAATTACTACCAATTACCAACCAATTAGCAAAAATGTTTTATTATAGTCATATTCTGGTGACTACACGAATTAAAAACAAACACAGACTTTGGCATACCTCTACATAAACTACACACACATACGCAAAATGAGAAACTACATAAAGACTTGCATTTTTATACAGGAATAAGATGATAACTTCCATGGTATGTGCAAACAATAGAGAAGGTAATTAACAAAGAAACTTCAGTTAACTTTACTATCTCATTAGCATTTTTTATGACTGCAAAATATTCTGCAGCATGATAGAATAATAATAAATTTATGTGTCCAAGGAGAGAGAACTAAAATCTTTCATTAAATTAACCATTATACCAAATCAAAAAGAATATATCACATTATATCAGACATACACCAAGGAAAGAAATCAATTATATCATAAAATATTCAAGCTACAGACTTGTCTCTGGTTGTCTTCACATATATTATAAAACTCAACTGACTTCCCAACTGAGGTAAGCTTCTTCCAAATGGTAAAATACAAATAATGAAATAAATCCTGATGGCATGAAAACTAACATCCAGTGTCCCTATAGATAATACCCCTCCTCACCTTGCCAGGCTTCAATTCACAATAGATAATTCCATGCTTATGAATATGGTATAAACCAGTAACCAGCTCAACACCAAATTCTCTCACCACATCTTCTGGTAGACACTGATCCTGAGCAATGAGAGATTCTAGAGAACCACCTAGAATACACATAGTCAGGAAGTGAATATAAAGAAGAGGTCACATTACACAAGTAATGCCCAATTGCATAAACTTCTTCAAAATATGTTAATCAAAAAACAGTATCAGTGGATATTAAAAACATTTCTTGATATCTAACAGTTGTAACATCTAAGACGTAAAAAAAATATTTTCAATACTGTGACAAAATCTTAATTTTATCTGGAATAAAACTGACTGCATGACTTCAAAATTTTTAAATATTATTTTACAAAGAAAACAGGAGGGAAAAAAGAAATCCAGAAACTATGTCACTTCACAGCGTAATAGTACCCCATGCTTTTATTACAATTCCTTAATCAGATTCCTGCTGCACAAGTTAAAAGAATAAATAATACCAACAGCAGGCTATTAACTTGTGTGAACAATTGCTAAAACTAATGGCAGGCCATTTTCCACTGAATTCAGAGACAACAGAAACAGTAAAACTGTGTTGCAACCTGAGGTCAACTATGTCCAAAAGATAAATTATTTTGTTGTATTTCACTTTCTAGGCTTCTCACACAAATCCCAGCTTCCTGTACTAATAAGTCCTAATCACAGCTCTCTGGACTTCTTATCCTAGCATGAGACCATTCTCTGTCCTTCCAAAATCACCACTGTCCTCCTCCATTAAGTTCCAACCAACCCTTCCTTTGTTTCTGATGAGATTACACTTACAAAGCCTTCCCAAATAACTCTCACATATATCCTCTATCACCTGTATTCTTCACTAGGCTTCACACTCATTCTCTACACTTCTCCCCACTAGCTGTTACTGTTTATGGATCCTTAGAAACACTTCCTCCCCCATCACCTACTTCCTCATTTTCCAGTGATTCTCAGGTATGTCATCAGACTCAACCCATTTGAGTCATTCCTGTCCTAAATATTCATGGGACTTGGGTTTCTTCTACTCTCATTTCCCACAAGTTCATTGCTCATTCTTTCTCTTCCTTTCTGTCCCAATCCCCTATTCTGAGCTCCACATTCCCATCTCGCCCAAAACCCCTTTTCTCAGCCCCATTTGGTCCTTTACTAATCCTGCATCAAATGTGTTTGCCTGAGACCAGTCCACATGCTATGAGTTATCTATAGGTTTCCTGGGCTGTTGTTTATATCCTAGCCAAATCATGCTGATCAAAACAAAATCAAACCAAACCAAATAAAACAAAAAACTCCACAAACAAACAAACAACTCCCCCAAATTTAAGACCCTGAATGAAAGAGGGCTTAGGAAAGCTTTTCATAGAAACGGACGCTAGATCTTTTATTCCAAATCACATAGCAGATTTTCCTGAACGTTTTTTCCCTTTGATCAGTCATTTCTTTCAGAGGCTCTGTCATTACAGTACTCTTCCAATTATTCAGAACTGCTGAATCTTAAAATGATTTTATTTCTAAGCCCTTTTATGCTGGTTAGGGCATCAGTCATTCTTTTAAAACCAAGCCCATACTACAGAGCTATCGTAAAGAATTTTCCATCACATTTAATCACTGGTCCTTAGAACGTAATTTAGAGGACTACATATAGAATAATTTCATAATATGGCCAAACACACAAAGGAAAAAAGTAGTGAAACCAGCAACACAGAAATATCCCTCATCTGATAACAGAAACTCTTTGAGACAAGTGAGAGAAATCTTCCAGATTTCAAAAGCATTATTCAAGTCTCAACAAAATTAAGAAGAAATCCACATCTTACTCTATGTATAAGTAAGCTAGCTCCAAGACACTCACCTTGCAGCAAACTATAAAACTGCAGGGTAAAACACCTGATAATTGTTCAATAATAAAAGGCTGCCTGCCTAATAACTTAAATACGTACCCTGAAGTTAGGCTAAGCAAGTAGACCAAAGCCCCCATATGAGCCATTAAAATCACTTTTAATCACTGAAAGAATGACCTGACTTTTTTTCTCAGAACTTGAAAGTTCTGTTTTTCAGTAATTTTTTAAACAGTATTCTGGATAAATAAAAAGGCTGGGTGTAACATGGACTTTCACTATTAAACAAACTCCAGATACCAAAATCTTAACATGCATCACATGAATATTGGCTTTCCTTTCTTTCCTTTCCATATGGAGCAAAGCATGCTGTCAGAAGTTTAAAACATGCAGTCATCACAATTAAACAAAGCTTTACAAGATTCCTTTAATAGATTGATAAGAACTCAAAACCAAGTGGATCATTGAATGCAGTTCTCAGAGTTCCCAAATTATGATTTTAACATGGAAGCCAAAATACTTATGTTGAATAGGGAAAAAATTTAAATCATTCTTTAAATGCTGAATTGCCCTTTGATTAAAAAATAATTTGAACAATATTAAGTCATTAGTACATTATAACTTGATTTGCTCCTTGATGTCTTTAAAAGAGAATGCCGAAACTGCCAGCCTTTAGAAAATTTCTCAATTTTTATTGAGCTACCTTCTGACTATTCACAATTTGCTTTTATGTTCCCTAACTTTCCTTCTCTCTTCAGGTCTTAAAAAACAGCATTATGTAATTCAAATAACTTTTCAAAGATGCATACAGTGAAGCAGAGAAGCATGATTTCAATTGATTTCTAAAAATGTTTCTAAGAGCAAAACCACTTTTATACATAAACTGGATTCTCAAGTTAATTATCAGATAATTAACCCTTTTTTCAAAGATCTAAGTATTTGTTGTACAGAACCTGTAAGAAATCTCTTATAAATACTCATTCTGTAAATGTTTACCTTTTGAGTTTCTTACCTGTGCACAATTCCACTACAAGCCAGAGATTGTTGCTTGTTTCATACCATTCATAAAATGTCATTATATTCTTATGTGTGAGTCCCCGAGTCAGACGAACCTAGAGTGAAATTTTTAACATACTTAAGTGGGGGAAAGACATAAACATATATATATGGACTTGAGGCATGGGAATAAAAAATAATACAATCTTAGAACAAGTAGCTACTTGTTCTCTTGGCTTTTCTAGTGCACTAACATTATTCTTCAAATATTTTAGTGTTACATACATGTTGAAAAAAGATAACTTTCCTCACAGACCCTGCCCAATTCACCTGTTCTTAAAATAGCAACACTGAAGAAGGTTGTGGAGGACAGTCTCCCATTAGCGGGACTCCACACTGGAGCAGGGGAAGAACATGATGAGAAAGGAGCAACAGAGACAGGATCTGACCCCAGTCCCAACCTCCCTGCATCTCTGGCAAGGGAGGATGGAGACAAAATTGGGAGGAAAGCTGAGCCCAGGAAGAAGGAGGGGTGGGAGAAAGGCGTTTTAAGATGTGGTTTTCTTGCCCATTATCCTACTCTGGCAATAAATTCAATTACTTTCCCTAAATGGAGTTTGTTTTGCCTGTGAAGGCAACTGGTGAGTGATCTCTCCCTGCTCTTATCTTGACCCATTCATTGTATTTTTTGGCTCCTGTCCAGTGGAAGAAGGGAGTAATAGAGCGGCTTTGGTGGCAACCTGGCATCCAGCCAAGGTTAACCCACTACAGAAACAAAACGTACTTACTGGAAAAATAAAATATTTGAAATGTGTAGCTGTATCAGTTTTCTCTCCAGAAAGTATCATATTTAAAGCTTTGCCAAGGCTTTACAAACCAGAACTAATTTAGTTCAAATGGTATTCTTTCATCAAAAATAATTTCTTCTTGCTAAGTAAGAAGTTGATTATTTACTGGAAGTTACTGCTACCACTAGATTTGCACAACTAATAACAAAGCAAAACACCACACATAACCATTTTTACAAGTTCACTGACATCACAGAAACAATAAGACTGTAAACATGGGTTTATGCATGCAATTAAAAACCAATAAAATCACATAAATAAATACATTAAAAGAAGACTGTATTTAAAGAATAAGAATTTAAAATCTTGAGAAGCTGATCTAAATGTGACAAACTCCATCTAAAGAAGCATATGGCACTTTTCTATAACTTATGCTATCAGAATTTTGTAGGCTGTATTTTTTCCAGAATTACCAGGAAAAGAAACCCCATTACTTACCCAGTTTGCTACTCCAGCTCTCTTGCATTTATCACTGCAAACAACAGCAACAAAATTAATTGTCCCCTTTCGTCTTCCTTTATAAACAACTGTCTTATTTCCTCTTCCAATCTCCTCATACAAAACGAAGTTCTCCATGCTTTAGGATGCTTCACAGGCAACAGACTGGAAACATGGCATTATCATAAACAAATAAACCTAAAGAAAGGAGAAGATAGGGGAAGTCTTCAAATGTAATGGTCATTCCTGTACAGTATTCACCCTCCCAATTATCATGAATAGGAATTCCATACTTCTGGAAAGATTGAAATATAATTACTTTACAGAAGACCTCCTCTCAGGAAATGTGATCAAAATTTTGAACAGGTGAATTTTACACTTCCAAAGATCTTATTCAAAAAGTAATAGATAGGCTAGTAGACACAAATTCAAAATAGCATATCTCTAAAAATGCAAGAGGCTACAGGGAAAAGAGACCCTGATTCTCAAGAGTAGCTATGCCTTTCAGTATACAAACCAACAGAGCATGGAATCATAAAATCATAGAATGGCTTGGGTTGGAGTGGACCTTAAAGATCGTGTTGTTCCAATGCCCCTGCTGTGGGCAGGAACACATCTCACTAGAACACTGTACTCAATGTCCCATTTAACCAGGCCTTGAACACTGCCAGGGATGGGATACCCATAGCTTCTCTGACATACAAAACAGACTTTCAGCAGATGGATTTTGACATTAAGTAAAAAGAGATCAAATACACTGACAAGAAAAAGTGAAAAGATAAGGAAAGAAGGCCGTCATGGAAGCCTCCCAAGCCACCACCTGTAAGGAAGCAGGTGTGAAAATTGCTCAGAAGCACCCAAAGCAGCAGCCTCTAGGCGCCCAGGGAACTGATTTGCTCTGGCATGGATACATGTCCACACCAAGGACACGCGGTTTCCTCTCTTTACGAAGGAATGGCCAAAACCACTCCCAACCGAGCAGCCCGTGCCACGGCCGGCGATCTCCTGCGCTCCCAGCTCTCTGCGGGGCGGTCAGGCCTGAGGCGCTGCACGGCGGCCCCGGAGAAACAGCCCCCTCCCGATCCACCTGTAGCACAGGGGAGCGGGCCGTGGGGGCTCAGGAGCGCTCCAGCGGGGGGTTCCAGCCCCGTCCCGGGTCCGCTCCCGCACTCGGACCGAGGAACGGCGGCGCAGGGACCGAGAGGGCGCTGAGGGACGGGAGAACGGGGGGCGCTGAGGGATGAGAGAGCGGGGGGCGCTGAGGGGCCGCTGGGCGCGCGCGCTCCACCAGGTAACGGCCGCGAACCTGCGCGGGAAAGGGGGAAAGGTACGAGAGCCGTACCTGTGTGCGGGGATGGAACTGCTGGGAAAGGGGGAAAGGTACGAGAGCCGTACCTGTGTGCGGGGATGGAACCGGCGGGAAAGGGGGAAAAGTACGAGAGCGGTACCTGTGTGCGGGGATAGAACCGGCGGGGAAGGGAGAACGGTACGAGAGCCGTACCTGTGTGCGGGGATGGAACCGGCGGGAAAGGGTGGCAACGACAGCCGTACCTGTGCCTGAGCATGGACCCAACGGGAAAGGAAGGGAACGACAGCTGCACCTGTGCAGGGTATGGAGCCGGCGGGAAAGGGTGGAAATGACAGCCATACCTGTGCCGGGGCATGGACCCAGGGGGAAATGGTGGGAACGTCAGCCGTGCCTGTATGCGGGGGATGCAACCGCTGGAAAAGGAGGGGTACGACGGCCGTAGTGCGGCGTGGGATGGACCACCGCCACGGCGCCGCCATCAACTGAAACGGCGGAGCCCCGCCCCCGGGACGGAGTCTCCCATGCCCCGGTGGCAGTGTCCGGACGGGACACTGGTCCCTGAGCGCCACTAAATACAGGCCAGCGGGAAAGGCACTGGTTCAGCAGATTGGGTGTTTCCGAGACCTGGAGAGTTTTGCTGTCCTTTATCCCAGCTGGAACGCACCGCCAGGTCCCACTGGGCTGCGTCCCCGCACCCCCCGCACACTATTCGGATGGTCGCTACCCCACGCCCGTTTCCAGGAGACAGCGCCGGACGCCGGAAGCAGAGTGGAGCCCCATTGGGCTAAGGGGCGACGGCGTCAGGGCGGGACCACTGGGCGCCGACTGGGGGGGGAGTTCCCGGATGTTGTGTGGGGCGCTCCAGGGGCTGGCGCGTCCGTCGGGAAAGGTCCGGGTGCCGCTATCAGCCTGTGCTGGTGGGGCTGCTCTGTGCAACCTTCGCGGGCAAAGGGGTAGGTAGCGTCCTCAGCCCTGCCATGGCCTTCTGCAAGCGCCTAATTGAGGGACACTTTTCTTGTCACAAAATTGAGCCCTTGAAATAAACGTTTAATATGTTTAACAATAACGTGGATTTTCCGCTTGCTTTTTTCATTCTGTGGGGATCTGGTTTTCTTTTTCATTTTTTTCTTGACTGGTTTTGTTTTTGTAAGGCCCTTGAAAAATCCCTTTTCTTTTGGGCAACATCAGGAACTGTGGTGACAGGACAAGGGGCTTCAAACTTAAAGAAAGTAGATTTGGATTAGATATAAGGGGGGGTGGGTGGAAATCTTTGCTGTGAGGGAGTTGAGGCACTGTCACAAGTTGCCCAAAGAAGCTGTGGATGTCCCATCCCTGGAACTGTTCAAGGCCAGGATGGATGGAGCTTTGAACAACCTGGTATAGTGAAAGGTTGGGCACAGCAGGAGGTTGGAACTAGATGGTTTTTGAGGTCCCTTCCAACTCAAACCATTCTGTGATTCTAGCAAAACATTTTAAAACATTTGCTCTAGAGCAAGCTGTAAAGGATTCTGGTTTTTTTCTCATTGTCTCACATTTATTTTGACCTCCTAACAGGTTTGGACACATTGATCCATTTCAACCAATATTGATAAAAGTAGTACACTTAGAGGAAGGGATTCAATGTTTCTTCTAGGCAGCATGATAACAGATGGTCAGGTTTTTTACTCCCACTCTCAAGAAGACCTCAGTATGATTTTAAACCCCTATAATATTGAAAAGGGGAAAAACCCAACCCCCTCTTTACTGTTGACAAAATCTCAACATGAGCCATCAATGTGGGCTGGCAGCCCAGCAAGCCAGCTGTATCCCGGACTGCATCAAAAGAAGCATGGCCAGCAGGGCGAGGGAGGAAATTCTGTCCCTCTACTCTCTGTTCTTGGGAGACCCTACCTGGAGTGCTGCATCTATCTCTGGTGCCTCCAAAGTAAGAAGCACATGGAAGTGTTGGAGCAAGTCCAGGGGAGGCAATGAAGTGATAAAGGGGACTGGAACACCTCCCCTGTGAAGACTGGTTGAGAAAATTGGTGCTCTGTACCATTTTACAGTGTAAGTTTTCAGTAATTGCAGAGGTGACTTGTATTTATCAATGAAGCTACAGCTTTGAAGCCGCAGAAGAAACATCATTTTCCCATCCTTTTTTAATGTAAATGAGTAGTTGACTAGATATAAATAAACCAAATGCGTAAGTAGGCATCACTTTCTCTTAATAAACACAAGAAAAGTATGCTTTGAAGAGGGATTTATTTAGATTTCAGAAATATGTGTATTTTATCTGTGGTTGTGGTAAGGATTACTGATACAAAGAAGAGGGAAAAGAGTATTAGCTCAGTTGCACACAAGTCCTGGCAGCAGTTCAATGCCATATCTTAGAATAAGTCAATTTCATTGTCCCTGTCCAAGAAGATAAAATTAAGACACAATAACTATCAAGTTACTGTCTTTTCTTCCAGATTTCTCATGTTTTGTCCTATGTACACTTTCTGTTAAATTAGTCCAGGTTAGGGATTGTTATTACGCAAAGGGTAATAGGAATGTTATTATTATAAACACTCCATTTTGGAGGAGTGAGATTGTGTGAACTTCAACATTAAAGAAGTTTGTTGAAATCCTCATATAATAGTGGCAATAGCACTACAAAATAGAGCAAGAGAAACACAGGGAAAAAATGTTTAGTAACAATTCAACCAGAGATTTATAGCTCTTGAAATTAAATGTCTCCATGATAAAAAATTTTCAGTATAATTAAAGGCAGACATAGGGAGACTTGTTGACCTATACCACCTTTTTTCCAACTTCTCCTTATTAAGAACTATGTGCACTTTTTTATTGTTGATACACATTTCATTATGTCTGAATGATTCTTATGATCTGGGTGCACAGTTTCAATATACTCCAGATGGGGAATTTTCCCTTTGATTTGGTGTAAGAATGTAAGATTCTGTCTTCAAACATGTAGCTTCAGGTATGAGAGTTGTCAGAAATAAAGTAATACAAATACGGATTTTTGGCCTTTAACTTACAGTTTCAGCCTGTTACTCCTTTATCCTGTTACCAAACATGACTTCAAGCATTGTACTCAACTGCAGTGAACTTTTCTGTGGGAATATTTTCAACATTCAAGAACGGAATGCAAAATATTCTCTGTCCTGTTTGCACCATTTCAATACTCCTAGCAATCTGTGCAGCAAACTCAGCCTTGCTATTTGCCTGTCTATTAGATGGGACAGTCAGATGTAATCAAATTCTTGTTCTCAAATAAATATATGATCTAATTTAAGGCAAACTGAGATCTCGTGATTGCAAGCACATAGTTC
Source organism: Brachypodius melanocephalos (assembly GCA_013398615.1). Taxonomy (NCBI): domain Eukaryota; kingdom Metazoa; phylum Chordata; class Aves; order Passeriformes; family Pycnonotidae; genus Brachypodius; species Brachypodius melanocephalos. The sequence goes on along the minus strand of VZSR01001283.1, from coordinate 39,627,475 downwards.
AGGCATGCTTAAACACTTCACTGCCCTACCCTCAATGGGTACTGCATAAGCCTCTGACATTTTGCCTGGTTCTCAAAAGTCTGACCAGTAGCCTGTAATTTTAAAGTGTGTTTCCATGTTTTGTAAGATGTTTTCTTCAGCGTGCTCTGATGGCTGTTGAAAATGCTATACAGTTCTGTTTAATTTTGCCATATGTACTAGCTTTTCTTTTTTTTTGGTTTTTGGTTTGTTTTTTCTTTTTCAGATATCATGATTACTCATGCTCTATCCCATCTTGTTAGTACACAGTGTTTATTTCTATTCCAGACTGACCCCATTCTCAAGAGAATTTCTATTCTCAGCATCTAGGGTAGGATGATTCAGATGCTCAAATAAAATACTCTTATGTTCCATTTGCCTTGACAGTATTGTCATTCCTGGGAAGTGCACAGAGCCACTTTTCTGGTGTTTGACCTTTTTGGCAGAATGGTGGACATGGGCACATCTTTATCTTGTTCTTTTTATTTTCAGATTATTTTCTAACAACCTCTTGAAACTGGCACATATTTTCATTGCTTGAGTGAAATTTTGTTCTTCTTTATTTTTGTATTTCTGTGGTAACATTAATAGTGATTATGATACTATCATTTTGATATGACATGATGATATGATTTTGTTACCTTAGTTTTCTGGTACAACTCTGTTGTACTTACTGGTCCATCTCAAATTCATGAAATAAATTCAAATGCTACTGTTTTAGTATCATATATTTCTGATATTTGGAATGACTTCCGAAATTCTTAGGTGCTTTTGGGGATTCTTGTTTGAACATTTGTTTTCTCGATCAAAGAGTTATCCTCTACCCTTTTGAAACATAATTGCAAAACAGTTCATGTTTTGTTTCACTGGTGAGACAAAAAAACCCCCTACTAGTGGTTTCTTGTAAGCTTAGATAACAAGGCTCTAAATGTCACCTCATTGCATCAGCTTGCAAGGTCACCAATACTACATGTGTGCCATGCTTGTGTTTCAGCTTCTTCTATTATGGTCTCAATGCTTTGCATATGTCCAAGGTTGGAAAGAGATATGATATGTTGAAAATTTTAACACTCTCTGAGTTAATACCTTTAAATGCTGGCATATTACAAGGTGTTTTTACCTTCCCAAAATAATTTGGTTTCCCTGGCAAATCAGCAACTGCTCTGTCTATGATACTGCAATCAGGACAACTTCCATTTTGTTTGTTTGTTTGTATTAACTGCTAAGGAGATGGGGTTAATTGTAATAGATTACCAGAGTTTCTGCCAGGCATTTCCCATATGGCACTCCTGAGTATAATCAGCTCTGATACTGGCTTTGTGAGCCTGGCTGGCAGAGTTGATACTCTTCTGCTGTAAGGTTCCTTACTAACAGCATTCTCAACACCTAAGCCTACTTGCTGGCTTCCAAACTATGATGATGACTGCCTCACTGAGAGAGGGAAGCTGAATAGGCCTTGCCAATATTTTGCTTTTTCAGTCACTACCATTCTGCTTATGTAATTTTGAGATTATGTAAAATTATTTATTTTTGTGTGTATATTTCAATATTCGAACTGCTCCTTGTTCTAATGCAATAGATAGTATGTAAAGCATGCTATGCTGGTTGAATTATTTTCATCTGTTCTAGGTATAACATGGCAGGAGAACATCTTGCTTTCTTCAATTACATCCAGCAGTTTGTACTCACACTGAAGTCATGCTTCTTTATCACATATACAAATTCTCTCTTTCAGCAGCAAGCAGTGGCTTTTATGTTGCATATTCTGAAGATTCAGACTGTATACTCAGGATATCTTTTGCTTTCTGATTAAAATTCATAATGTCAGGAGTAGTATCATTCCATGGTGTAATTTTCATTTGACTTTGCTTGATTACATGGTTTTTTTCCTTTTCTTGCAAAATGCATGCCTAGCACATTTATCATTATATCACTATTTTGCATTTAATTTCCTCTTTGTTTGTGAACTCGACTTCACTTGTAATGCTAATCTGAGCTTTACAAACTATTTATTCCAGCTTGCACGTCATTAATGCAAAATATGTGCAAAACCCCATCCTCTGAGTCACTGTTTGCCTCCATTTGTTTTTTTTTTTTTCTCAAACTGTAAGATCTGGAATAATGCTTCTTTTGCCATAATTATTATTTATGATCCACTATGCAGGAAATTTTTTATGAGTTTTCTCCTTAAAATCTTTTTATCTTCATTTTGTTTTTGTCCCCAACGTGTGTTTATCCCTTAGCTGGTCCATAAAGTTGCTTTTTTATTTTATTTTTATTTAGCTTCTCATTTTTCATGTGTTCTTGCTCAAATCAGCATCAGCTCTCCCCAAGTCACAGTTAATTAAGACTTCAGGCCAATTCCATAATTTGGTGCTGCTCCTGATTCAGCCTCTTTACAGGAAAGAAATTTCCAGCAGAGACGCAATTGAAGAAGGGGAAGGCATTGGTGCTGACTGATGCTAGCTGAAAGAAGCGCAGAGCTCTGCACAATAAAAGCTTTTCTAATGATTTGATTCTTCCAGGCAAGGTATTGCAGCATTGCATAATGTCTTGTAAACCAAAACAAATAAATAAACAAAAACACCCCTTCAAAACAAAACCCCTAAACATCAACTGAGAAAAAAATCAGTCAAAAGTACTTATATTTTTAACTTTCACACGCTCAGTGAGACAACTTGCAAGAATCTGTATGTTTTGATATTCAGGTAAAAGCACTGACAGCTTTACAAAAACCACCATTTAAACGAGAAATTATGTTGTACAGGCAGTGTTATGCAGACACAACATAGATTTTTTTAAAAGGATTTGCAGCATTTCTTAGTTCATGCTGATATAAAACACATTTCTCTCATGTGTGAGAAATGGGGCCAGTAACACCAGGTACCAGCAGGAAGAACAAAAAGAGAAAGCACTGCAACTCCTTTCTTCTTAACTCTATGACAGCTATCCAGAAACACGTTTTAAAGATTTTTTTTTTCTCTCCAAACACTTGTTAATGCCCACTGGAATTAGTTTGTTCTCTGAGATTAAAATCATTTATTCCACAATCGCAGCTGCAGTTGGAGTCTTCAGTTCTCAAACTAATCAATGATTTCTTAAACTGGTTTCAAATGCTTTAAAAGCTTTTATTGTATTCTTTGATTGCTTTACAAGGCCTATAGAGGAGGGACAATGAATAGTGAGGAATATGAGAAAAACAACAGCATACTCACCGAAAAGTACATTTGAAATGGGCTGTATTTTAGCAGGGTGGAAATAAAGCCTCTTCTAGAGATGTAATCAAGGAAGCAAATTTGAGAATGAATATGAAAATATCATGTGATGATAATATCATATAGTCTAAAATCATAAAGAGAGGGGAAATGGAAAAGATAAAACAGAGCAGAGAAATCAAACTTTTTGCAAGTATTTGGTTACCATGTCAATCGCCATCTTTGGAATTATTAGATGAATAAATTGAGCTGGTGGTAGAAATGCAGGGGAGTATGCTTATGTGTACTATAGCACCATGTGACCAAAAAATCATCAGGAAGATTTGGCACAGCATCACCAAACAATTGCTACCATGTCATATGACCAGTGTACAGATGCACACCTTGCATGCAAGGGTCTGGCAATCCCATAGCCCCAGGTTCTCTATTCCACATACTGTGTTTGGGTGTAAATAGTGCGTGTCACTGCCATTTCTCCCACTGTGAAGGACTTCTGCTCACTTTAATAAGGGTCTTTTCAGTCACAGCAGTACATCTCAAATCCTTGTTCCTTACAGACGTGACAGGTCAATTGCTTCTTCTCAGTAAGAAACCTACAACCATGCACACTTGTTTC
>VZSR01001283.1:39512454-39623459 GCA_013398615.1 Brachypodius melanocephalos | reverse complement strand
TTTTTTTTTTTTTCACCCCTCTGCTTCTCATTTATAGTATGTAAAGCACAGAGCAAACTCTTGTTCCTCAAAATTACTTCTCCTTCACTGTACAGACCATTAGTCCTCACTGCTGTCTTGGCCTTATATTACACATTATAACAAGTTCCCAGCTGCTGCTTTGGGGCTCCATCCATCTTTTGCAACCTCTCAGCCTTGTTTCCTTTCTTGTGCAACCTCTTCCACTCATCTGACTTCACAGTTAGCTGTTTCAGTATTAATCAGAAAACAACCCTTCTTTAAAGCCTCCTGATTTAGCTTGCTCAATGGCAAGGCTCACACATATTCAAGACCAAGCACAAAGGGAGCAATGAGAGGACTCGGCTAAGGGTGAGAAGTGGAAGGCACCCACTTTTTTAGCGATACTGTGGTGTTAGACTTCTTAGCAGTAACACGAACTTTCTATTTTAAGGAGCATTTAGATGAGACTACTGACATGATTGAAGAGTGCAAAGTTACCAGAGGCGTGGGTCCCTCCTTCCTCCCAGATTAATTGTTTGAACTGATCTTTTGTGCTCATTCCTAATATTTCTATGATGTTAAGGTGAATCAGTTCAGTCCACTAACGGGGCAGAAAACCGACAAGGAAAAAGTACAGTTAGTTCTGTGTGATGTTAATAAACTGAGTCACTCACTGAGGAATCCTAAGCAGCAGAGCCAGCCCTCGGGAAAACCAGGAGTGCATGGCTCCTCCACAGGAGAAGTGGGGAGAGCAGCCTGTTCCTTTTGGCAGCAGCAGGAAGCTTTTAGGTTGACTCACATGCCCCATTTAAATCACTAGCAGGGGATTTGCTCTGTAGACACGCCTGTTCGGAATGCGGCTGCCTGAGAGTCCTGTTGCCCTCGCAATATTTCTGTCTTTTCTGTCACCCAAAAGCATACATCCCCATCTGGGATTCTCTTTGTTTGCGTCTGTGAAGGGTTGAATCGTTTCTTTTTATGGGTTATTCGGGGTCAAGCCCTGAATTAATTTACACTCTCTGGAGGTTATTCCATGCTTCTGGAATCCTGTCACCACCAGCATGCCTGCGACTTTTTTTTTTTTTTTTTTTTTTTTTTTTTTTTTTTTTTTTTTTTTTTTTTTTTGTCTTAGCAGCTGTAACCTTGAATGCAATTCTATTCCTCCTTTGGCGGCAGGCAAAAACAATCAAACCTTCCTCCAATAAATAGTTCTGTGAGCTGCAGGTACATGAAGTCCTGATTTGTTCTGGGTTTCTAACTTTTTTTCTTTAATAATTCTTACATTTATCACAGGATAGGGTGCGAGAAGGGACCTCTAGATCATCTTGTCCAACCCCCCTGCCAAGGCAGGGTGAGCTAGAGCAGGTTACAGAGGAACGCATCCAGGAGGGTTTTGAATGTCTCCAGAGAGGGAGACTCCACGACCTCTCTGTTCAGTGCTCTGCCACCCTCAATATAAAGAAGCTCTTCCTCATGTTGAGCTAATTTCTCGTGATTTAGTTTGTGGCCATTACTCCTTGTCCTGTCGCGGGATGCCACCGAAAAGAGTGGAAAAGAACTTGGACTTGAGACTTTTCTCTGTATATGGGACATTCACAGCAAATATTTTCCTTTGAGGATTTTCTGGTGTTTAATACATCCTGTAATCATTCTTGCCCTCTCAAACCAGCCCAGGTCGCCTGTGCGTGTCCCGGGAGCTGTGGGAGCAGTGGCGGGCAGCGCTGCCCGCGGCCGCGCTCCGGCTGCTCCGCACGGCGGCAAACCACTCCCGCCGCCGACATCCCCGTCCCCTGCTCGCCCAGCCCGTCCCCCGGCAGGGGGCCGGGTTGCCGGGCGACGCTCGGTCCCTCCTCCGCGGCAGGGCTGGGCCATGAGGTAATGGCCTCCGGGGGGCGGGAAAGGGAGCGCTGCGACTACCGAGCCAGCGGCCGCCGGGGTAGCCGCCGGCGGCGTTCCGCGCCTCCCGCCCCTTCCTGCTGCCTCGCCGGCGGCGGGCGGCGCCGCAGCCCCCGAGGTGTCCGCGCCGCTCCGCCTCCTGAGGAGGCTGCGCGGCCGCAGGAGCCCCGCGCCCGGCGGCGGAGAGCGCCCGGCAGCCGCCACACGTGCGCTGCCGCCCGGCCGGAGGGGTTCGCAGCGGTCCCCGGGCGCCGCTGGAGAGCGGGGAGCTGGAGCGGCAGCGGCCTGGCAGGAGAGAACCGGGAGGAGGAGGGCACATGAGGCGCCGGCAGGAGGAGGGAGAAGCAGCAGCAGCCAGCCGGCCACTGCAGCCCCTGCGCTCTGCCCGCCCCGCACGCCGCGGCCTCTCAGCGGTGCGGGTCGGGGGCGAGCCGTGAGGGGGGAAGCAGCCCGGAGGTGGCCGCCGCCGGCAGTGAGGCTCCCCCGGCCCGCGGGGGCGCCGCCGCCCGCGCCCCGCCGCCCGGGGGGCCCGGAGCGGGGTGAGTGCGGCGGGGGGACGGTGCGGGGCGGGCGCGACGCGGACGGGGTTGCGCGGCGGCACCGGCGCGGCCGCCTCTGCCCCCGCTCGCCCCCAGGTGAGCGAGCGGGTGCGGGCGGCGGCGAGGGCTGCGGAGCGCGGGCGAGGCCTGCAGCGCTCGCCGGGCAGCCGAACGGGGGGTGAGCAAGGTGCAGCCGCTCTTCCTTCTCCTCGGGCCCCTCGACCTTCACAGCCGGCTGGCTCGGGGGCGGGCGCTGCGCCTGGCTCTGCTGCCTGTACTCTTTTGTCCCTTCTGCCCTCTTAAAGGAAAGAAGCACATGAGTGGAATTGCGTGCCGAAGGTCAAGAATCGCTCGCAGAATTGTGTCTTTGCATTATTTACAGCTAAACTGCTGCTGCTCTCAGATACAAGGGCCCTTGCATGCAGAACTAGCTTTCTAGCCGTCGCAGAGGGACCTACGAATACTGAGTCGGTTTTTTCAGCGTTGGGGATTCTGGATAGCTTTTGGCAGTATTCCACTGTTTAAAATGACTAAAATATTCCATTATGGTTTTCAGCAAGTTTGAGATCTTGGTGCCTCTTTTGATTTGCATCTGACGATTTTGAAACTTCATTTATAGGTGAAATTTTTTTTAGGTAAAATTAGGGAAGAGTTGTGAAATTTCCAAAGAAATGGAACATCTGTTAAAAAGTAGGAGCCAGGGCTCACCTTCTCCCTCTTCCCGACTTCGGGAGAAGTCTCCATGCAGGCACTTCTTTCTGCCTTGGAATCTGTAACCTTATTTGAACCTTTCAGTCCGCTGAGATTAAGTCGTGGGTGTAATGGTTTTTGCAATCAGGAAAGCAACAAAAAAAAAGGCAAACAAAAACAAAAAAAGTTAAAACAAAACCAAACAACAGTTATGATGACCAGTTTGCCATATGTGCCTGTTTCACTGCTGTGTGTACACAGTTTCAGGTACTGTTCATAGTGCCCTGGCCTCTGCCTGTGCTGGAATTCTTCTGGGTTTAAACATGTTTGTCCTAGTAGGGCTCTTTTGGAGTTACCAGAAGAAGGCTGGAGGAGGGAGTGTTTTCTCCGAGTCCAGGGACTGTATTCACAAAACTGTGCCTTCTCTGAGGCACTGTAATCTGTTTCAACTGAGTCAGAGAACCTGTGATGACAATAAGAAAATGATATTAAGCCATTCAGCTTACTTCTCTGCTTTTCAATGAGCATCATTTCAAAGAAGGAAAACCAGAATGGCAAAAATCCTAACAGAAGGCAAGTTTTCAGCTTTTCGTGTGAATTACTGGGTGAAGACCAGACGGCTGTATGAACGGATAGAATTTAAATTTCTCTTGAAATAAAACAAAAGTTTCTGTCAGTTGCATGAATGAACTCCCACTTGCCAGCAGATTGAACTGCATGATGGATGACAGTAGTGGGAATAAGTAGGATCTCTGGATCTAGTGCAAAAAAAAATCCCATACCAGACAAAAACAATCTGCTCATCTTTTGTTCAGTTATAAACAAAAAATTCATACTGGAACTTGGTGCGTATTCTAGAGCACTGGGCAGCACAACAGTATGCCAAGGAAGCATTAATGTGATTAGGCACATGCATTTATATATATGGTGCCCCATGTTTGCTATGTGGGTGCTTAAAATCCCAGTGAATTATCCAGCTGCTGCAGCAGCCTCTGAGCATCTGACTAGTTTAATCCAGACTCCTGACTAATGAGGCAGGACCAGGATGTGATACACAAAGTTTGCCATGGATATTAATGATTGTTAGCTCAGACAGTTTGTGGAACACAGGTGAGAGCTGGTGGAAGTAACCAGAGAGCAAGATCAGATTGGAAGGATTTGCCTGGAGCTGGTTGGAACTCCTGTTGTTCCTCTCTGCTGCAGCTCATGCCTGAGCTCCTTGCTGCTTCACACATTCTGTCTCCTGCAGCAGATTACCAGCTGCTTTTGTAGAAGTAATTCGATCCTAATCTTTCAGTGTGCTCTGAGGATTTTATTTACACTCCAGCCAATCTGCTTTGGTATAGAATAATGAGATTAGTATTGCAGAAATTAATGCAGGTTAAATATTTCTGTTTAAAATGTGCTTAATAAGTATTATTGTTTCTTACTGTTGTTGCTATAATACTGAAAAGGGAAAATGCTAAACCTTTCCACTCTATTATGATAGACTAAACTGAATGCAATTTTTTTTTTAAATAGCTCTGTAGAAAGGATTCTTAGAATGAGTGCTATTGAGGCAGCATCTGGAATATTGAAAGGCAAGAGGTTAAAACCAAACTTCTTACACTTTCTAAAAGCTGTACACCTTTTTCTTCATAACAATTTCCTATGTTATTTAAAATTTTCCTTAGTAGAGGAGAGATAATTAAGTGAGAAGGCAGTGTATGAGTTACATTTGTTTGAAGTACATTTCTTTCCTAAGTCTTTAAAATTTTGTTGGTTTCCAGAGTTGGGGTCGTTTAGTGCTCCTTCTGCCAGAACCAGAAATAGCATTTGTAGGACACAATTTGTTTTGGGTTGTCTGGATGTTGTATGTTGTGGGTGATACTCAGGTCAAGGTTGGTGGTTTCTTCTTAATTTGCAGAGAATTGTGTGTTCTTTGTGAACCATACAGCTTTCCCTCTGCCTCAGTAAAAATGAGTGTCTGCTCTAATAAGTCTGCAATATTAAGCTGGTTACTTAATTGGTCTGTCTTTGAATACCCCTGTTTTAACTCTTACAAAGGTGTAATTTGACTTCACACACTACTTATTTCCCAATACTTCCATATTAATGCAGGAAAAGCCAGACCGGTAGAACTGGTCTGTATTGTTGGGAGTCATGATAACTGCAGTATGGAAATAGGAGCTGTGCTTTTGCCTGTTGGTCAGAAAAATGTTGATGAGTACACTTTTACAACTAGTTCTGTTTTCCTTTTTGAACTATTCCTTTTCTCCAGATCTACCTTGCAGGTAAGCCTACTGAAGAAGAAGCTAAGTATTGCCACCAAGACCAACACTAAAGAATAGATATGCTTAAATTGAATGTAAAATGACCAAAGGCATACTGGCGTCATCTCCTGTGATGCTCATGTTGTTCCTTGATTCTGCTGGGAGTGAGATTGTATTCTTCAGAAGGGCCCTGAAAGGGAACAGATTCTGGTAGTGACTACCAGTGGCTTTCAGAGTTATTGTAAGAAGATAGTGAGTAGGAGAACTACTTTCTAGTCACTGAATGACAGCAATGGCATGTCAGTTGTAGGCAGCTCAGTTACTGTATGAAGCTATGGAAGGCTGGAACTGTAAAACTGGTGTGTGGTCTGCAGTGCCTGTGCTGTGAAGGTATGTTTCCCTGGTCATGTGTGTACCATTAAAACTCCACAGGCAATGCCACTGACACCTTGGAATGCTGCACCTGTATGGACGGCTCAATTTTGTGTGTTCAGTTGTGGGATCAGTGCTACTTGGAGAGATAAAAATCTTGAGAATGAACTTCCTGTTAACATAGGCTTTCCAAGATACCAGTTGGTGTCTGATTCAAAGCCTTCCTGCTTACTCTGTGGTTTGACTCAGATAGCTGGAAGTTTACAAGCACTTTTATTTTACTTTGTAGTGAATAGCATGATGTTTCCTAAGTAAATTTCAGGAATTCACTGATACTATTCTTTGTCTAAAACTGTCCTCTATTTGAACTTTGAATCATCAATACTTCTGTTTTTATTGGAGCCTATTGATTATGGTGCAAAAAGTCATGCCATATAGTCATCCTGCTTATGGTTGACCAGCTAAGAGGCTTATTGATAGCACAAACAGATTAGCTCAGGGATAATTCTTAGATTCAATTATGTTGGCAGATTTGCTTTAGTTAAATCAGTGAGTGGCCATACTGGAGTTGATTCTCTGCCTTATCTTGCAGCTTCTCTGGACATGATTGTCTAACCTTGCTGTCCATTAGATGCTGAAAACCCAAATGAGACTGCAATTCTATAACTGTCACATTTTCTTGTGTGCATATTTGGGGTTTTTTTGCTAATGATACTGGTAGATTAATATGTTAGAGCCCTGTTGGTTTCGCTTGTGTTTATAGCAGAAGTTCGAAACACTGTAGCAGAGTATTAGAAAGAAGGAAGGAAATGTGGGAAGAGCTTGGTTTAAAAACCCTTGCAAAGTTTCATTATTGGCTTGTTTTGACGTTAGACCATGCTGCTGCCCAGCAGAGCAAATTTTCCCATGGCTGTCGATTCTCTCTGCTATCCCCCTGTAAATGGTGCTTGGAATTGAGTCCTGGATGCAGGCAAAAGCTGTTTTTAAGGTTAATTTTCAGATTGTCTGTCTTGTGGAACTGAGCAGCTGTTAGCAGGGAGCAAAGGAAGCAATAGTAGTAAGTGGATGGGTCTTTGGTGTCAGGAGAGAACAGTCTTTAGTGAACATGAGCTAATTTTGAAACCGCTGCACTCCAAGCTCTGACATAACCAAGGCTTGTGTGTTGGTAGATGAGATGCTGAGGCTGACAATAACTTGCTGCATATTTTTGTGCTTTCTTAACTCTGAGCACCTGTATGAACAGAAGAATGAAATACTGAGCTCTGTAGAAAGATTGCTTCTTTGGTGGATCACCGTGTGATTAAGATTGGAAGGAATTTGTGGAGATCGTCAAGTTCAACCTAGAGCACCTGGCAGAGGTCTGTGTTGTGACAGCATCTGAATATCTCCAAGGCTGGAGACTCCATTGCCTCCCTGAGCAACCTCAGTCAGTGCCTGGTCACTCTCAAAGGGAAAAAATGTTCAGAGAGAACTGCTCTTGTTTCAGTCTATGCCTATCACTCTGGTCCTGTCACTGGGAACCACTGAAAGAGCCTGGCCCTGTCCTCCCTCCCTGCAGGTATTTGTACCCACTGATGAGATCTGCCTGAACCTTCTCATCTCAAGCTATCAGTCACAACTCTCTCAGCCTCTCCTCATAGAAAAAATGCCCTGGTCTTCTTTCTTTGTCTTAGTGGCCAGTCACTGTCCTCTCTCCAGTAGGTTCATCTTTTTCTTGTACTGGAGAACCCAGAACTGGACACAGTAACCCAGATGTGGCCTCACCAGTGCCAGCTAGAGGGAAGGGATGACCTCTCATCTAGTTTCCCAGTTAAAGGAAAAAATATGTCAGCCCCCTGCTCTGCTATGTAATAATTCAAACAAAACACAGAAAAACTGCTCATCATTAGTTTTCAATGAAGTTTGGTGCTGAGTTGACTTGTTCCCCTCTTTAATAGAAACCAAAGATTAGGAAAATGTTCATACAGTGGAAACTTTTATAGCCTAGAGAGGAAGACTGAAAACTATGGATACATTGAATTAGTTACATGTGCCTCTTTGAAGAGCTTAGTTGACTACTGCACATTGGAATCAATCAGTGCATTTTTGCATTGTATGTTCACGTAAATTCTAAATTTCATCTTTTTTAAGGCAGCTGCTGGTAATGTCATATTACAATCTATTTTCAAGCAAATTAGGACCCTCTATGAGTTATGGTCTGACAGCAGCCACAAGTTGGTATTCTAGGGGGATTGAAGTACAGTTTTGTTTCAAGAGGGGGGTATTTTTTTTTAATCTCATCAACGTCTGCTATGAGAAATGAAGACCTTTACTGTTCTCTTTAATGTTTATGTAAGTGGAGCTTGTGTTACTAACAACATTGCCTGTCCCAGAAAGCCTAATTTCGTTATCAGGTACTGCACAGTTGCATACTTCACAGAGGAGCAGCAGGTACTCCTCTGCAGTAAGCAGAAACCTTGCAGTTTGTATCTGTGCAAACCTATTGCAAGAGTGAAATCTGTAAAATTGGCAGAGATGGAAGGCACTGGAACAATGTTAAAATCCTTAGACCATCCTTTAAACCTGTTTTAAATGGAATTTCTTTCTTTGCAGCTGTATCTGCTCATAGTAGCTCTTTCTGAGGAGCTATTAAGCACTGTTGATGTAAAGTGATGAGGTGGAAATCAATCTTTCTTTTAGCATGTGTTTTTGCAAGAGATCTTCTGCTGTAGTCACAAATGGCAGTGCTGTCAAAAAGAAATTGTGGGCATCTGTTGTGTTCAGGTAATACTGCAGTAATGATCATTTCCAGGTATTTATGGAGGAGGTGGAGACCAGGATTAACCAAAAATATTACCTTCTTAGAGCCTTTGGTCTTGTAATGAATTCTGCAAACCTGCATGTGTGAAGGCCATATTAAGATCAGTCCTTTACGCCTGTATTTCCTGAGGGTCATATAATGTTGTTAGGTGGTAGATAAGCATGTTATGACTTGACACAGTGAGTTGTGACTGACCTGAGAGACACAGGTTTCCAATATAAGGCAATCTCAACTGAAAATGCTTTTTTTGATTGTCTGAAATGTTTGTAACCTTTGATTACCCTTGTATTTGCTCACGAGAGTTTTACCCTGTAGTGTCTTTCTCAAAAACTGGTTTTGCAAGACATCAAAAACCATTAGAATGAAAAGGCTAAGAAAAGTTAAATATTGCATTTTTCTGGCTGAGTCCTTTGTCCCAAAGTCCAGAGAAGTGTGTACTATCAAACTATTGCATGTATGTTGTGCTTTAATTCTAGTTTCCTGCAGAGAACATGGATTTCTCCATGACATTCACTTGTTCTGCTTTTATCTACTAAATGAGGTTTCATTTAGGAAGTGTTGTACCTCAGGCAAATGCAACTTTCCTAAATACTTTGGCCTTTAACATTGCAAAAGCTGCAAAATATTCAGTGTGAACTTTTGATGAACCGAGTTTGTTTCAGCATTCCTGAATCACAAAAATCAGTCTTCTCTTACTTTGCAATGGGTGAAGGGGGGCAGCAAGATCAAAACATTTGAGATAATTCAGGAGTTCATGCCAGTACTGGAATGAAATCCGGTTCTTGTCAGTCTCTGTTGAATGGCTATCAGTCTATTGGGGTCAGTGGATTGGCACATTCTGTAGCTATTTAGGGCCTGACACGGTGTGTGAAACAGGCAGCAACTTCAGTAGATGTGTGTGCTACACCTGCACTTTTTTTCACTACATTACTAAGGTTGACAGTGTGCATTACTAATTCTCTTACAAAAGAAAAATTCCAGGTGGCCCAAAAGACTTTCCTTTTCCTGAGGAGCATATGACTTGCTCACGTAATTTGAGTGCATTTTGCAGATGTTTTAAGCACATGTCTTGCAGATGGGTTGTGCAGGATAAGATGATGCTACTTTTGCAGTAGTTATTTTAGTAAAATAGGTGGACAGTTAAGTTGACAATGGGATACTACTATGAAAAAGATCAGTGTTTGAAATGGGAGCCTGGTTTTCACAGACTGGGAACAGAGCACTTCCAAGACATGCAATTATCTCACTTTGTTCACTGAAGAATGTTCAAGGTAAGTCAGTCTCAGTTTCTTGAGCCTGACTTACTAACATCCGTCCTCCAAGAGTAAACACTGCACCCATTTTGTACTGTTTATCATCTTTCAGGGGACACCTGCTGCATGTTGACATAAAGGAAGAAAATTGGAAGGTTTTCTTATTCATGTCCCTCTACTGAATATCAGGAAAGAGAGGGAGGAAATAGAGTTTTTGACTTGGAAAAAAGGACAATAATATTTTTTGTTTTGTTCATGGGGGTATTACTGTCTTTAAAAGAATAAATATAGATAACTTTTATGCAGTGAGTAATGTATTAAATCTAGAAATGTTTGTATGTAAAGGCAAAGATCATAACCAAGTGTCGTTTGAAGACAATAAACATAGAATTAACAGTTCACTGTGGTTACCTAAATAATGAAGAGCTGCTGAGCCCTGCTGAAGAAGGCATAGAGATGTCACTGCATGTCAGGTGTAGATCCTGAATACGAGAATGGATTTCTTAAATACAGTGTGCATGATTTCATTATGATCTTATTTCATTCTTAGAGGAATATTTTGTGTCTTATTCTTGCTCCCAAATGGTTGTTGAATAGACCTGATGACAGGAAATTTATCATAATAATAGGACCTTAAATGATGCACACAGAGAAGCTCTGGAAGTGATCAAGGCCCAGTTGGACAGGGTTTTGAGCAACCTGGTCTAGTGAAAGACATGCCCACCCATTGCAGGGGTTTGGACTAGATGACCTTTAAGATCCCTTCCAACCCAAAATATAGCTATGACTGTGAAGTGTGACTAGGAATGTTTCGGGGTTTTTATCAAAAAGCGGTGGGAAATGCATTATGCTGATCTCTATGAACATTTACAGTAAGAATTAAGAACTGAAATCAGTTTCTTTTATTTGTTAAAGTAAAGCTGATACTTCCTTAAAAAAAATTCACATGACTTGTCATCTAATCTTTACACAGAGGTTTCAATTCAGGTGGACAAAACTGTGCTTCTAAATACTCCTTATTGTTCATTGTAGTTAGTTTTTTCCTTTAAAAAAATCTTGGAATTAAAGCTGACCTTTCTTCCTTTCTGCCAACTAATAATGGATTATTTCTTGGATTTGCAAATCTAGCAGAGCTGCTCTTCCAAAAGGTATGAATTCAATAAGAATAGAGATGTGTCTTGGCTCATCTGTTGCCAGTCATCTTGTCAGCATCAGTTTCATATGGCTGTGGGATTCATCTGGGTAACCAAACCTCATCTCTCTGTATCTGCACAGGAGGCCTTTGCTGTTGTGTCTTGGGTTGATTGATACTTGTGTAGGATCTGTAAATTCTGGCTCTGGACGTTCACTTGGTGGTGTCCCTCAGCCCTGTGGTGTCATGATTAAGCACACGCACCAGTTAGTGCACTGGTGGGTTGAGTCTCACCAGGATTGCTATTTTCATGGCAATTAAGCTTGGAAGGATGCATTGCAACACCAGTCTTTAGAAGCCCTCACAGCTGAAGGCAACACGCTGCCTGTGAGTGGATTGAGTCCCTCATCCCCTTGGCTTAGCCTTTCCAGCCAGGTTGCATTCCTGATTACATTGATGTGGGGTGGTACAAGCACCAATATCTCTGTGAGGAAAAAGAAGTAAGAGGGATATATGGCTCCAGGGTAATTGTGCAGTAGGGTGACAGTGTGCTTTCAGGACAGCCTGCACTAATATTAGCTAGAGGTGCCAGGGAAGGCATGTGCCTGAAGGCTGTGCTTCTGTAACTAGATTAGACTGGGCTCACAGTTTGCCATCTCTGCTGGGGATAGTCCTGCCTTGTCCTACCCGCTGTGTGTTGTACCCTTTTGTCCACACATCTTTTGTACTGACTGTTACCCCCGGCAAATAAGCTAGGAAGGCAAATTAAAAAATGCAGCTTCAAATTTGGTTGGATTTCCTTACTTTTAGTTTTATTGCTAGCTTGAGTTTCTTAGGGAGTTAGATGAATGGTGATGGCACAAAGACATCACAGGAGTGTGCAGGCAAGGCCAATTAGTGTTTAGTTTGCTCTAGATGTGTAATACCACACCTTGTATTCAACCTGTGGGCATTAAGTTATATAGGTGTCTTTAAAAAGGAGAGTTAATTAAGTTATGTAGGTGTCTTTAAGAATGTGAATTAATGCAATCAAATAGGAAGGATTTGTTAGTTATGTGGGAGTTTTTGTTTTGTGGTTTGTTGGAGTATTTTTGGTTTGGATTTTTTTGTTTGTTTGTTTTAATAAAAGAAAGCCAGCAACATCATTATATTACTCTTGGTTAGCAGATTTGCACGGGGAGGATTGAATACCCAGTCCTGTCTCTCTTATCTGTTAAATTAGCACTAATTAGTTTGTCAAGAAGGCTGAGAGGAAATTCCTAAATGCACCTAGGAGCAAGCCTATTGTTTTGATCCTATGACCAGCAGGAATAACTTGAAGATAAAACATGATATAATGTTGCAGCGGGAGAAATGAGTAAGAGGAAATAGGAGGGGCTGCATAGTCAGGAAAGTGATCAGTTTGTAACATGACTTGTTATAGTAGATGTAATATTGTTTTCTCTTCTTTGTTCCTCAGACCTCTCCCTGGAAAAGGTAAGAAAGCAGTTGTTATAATGTGAGTAATAAGTTTTTGGGATGGGTTTTTTATTTAGTGAACCCTTAAACTGAACAGCTCTAAAATACTTAGTTTGAACTTCAGATATTGGGAAAATAAGAACAGGGCTTCAGCCTGTAATGGCTCTGATGTAAATCCTACAACAGATAATTAATTTCTCTTCTGGGTGGGAACTAGTGGTTCCTGATTGCCCTGATTTCTGACTGGAAATTGTTATTTGCTATGTGATAAAAGACCTATAACCCAGCAGTGTGCCAGCTTGGAACTGAGTATATGTGAAGCCAAAGAATAGATTTTGAGAGGGAGTGCTTTGGACATTTGATTGTTTAATGCTATAGTCCACTACCACCAGAGAAGTGAAAGGAGTTTGGGATCGCAGAATATTAAGGCATTGGTTTTCCTTTAAGAACAATGAAGACATTTGCAAGCATCTTTTATGATTTCTTACATTTTGGCTGATCTACTTTTTCTCCCTATTTTTGATTTGGTTGTTTTTTGGGGTTTTTTTTTTTTTTGTTTGTTTGTTTTTTTTTCCCACTTGTACTTTTTCTCTGGCTTTGTATGTAAGGTGTTACGGAGTTTCCTGTATCTCCTCATTTAAGACAGCTCCAACAGAGAAGTTGGCAATCCATTTTTTCCCCTCCTTTTTCTTCAAGTTATCTATTATTGGTTTGTAAAGTTCTTGGAAGTAACAGACTTTTGAAAGAGAAAAATTAGCAAACAAAGTTAAATGGAACTGATAATATGCATATAAATTCTTATTTAAGATTTAGCTCTTAAAAGAAAACCCAAATAACTATTTTACAAATTTCTTTTCTAAATACCTTTCCACAAAAGATGCCAAGAAGTTGTTGTGGTGGCCAAAGAAGTTGTGCTACCTAACTGTATTGCCTGTGTAGCAAAAAGTTAATGAGATGCCTGCTAAAACTGATCTAAAAAAAAGCATTTCTGAAGAAGTGGACTAAATAACATTTTGGAGAAGAGATTTTAATAAAGGTTGGAAACTGGGATATTTACAGATGTAAATGCCTATCAATTATAAGAAACAGAATATGGCCCTGTAACTCAGGAATGATTCCTTGAGTAGAGTCCAAGTCATGAAGATGTGCATTACTGGTTTTAAAGGGTATGGTTGCTTGGTTTTTGTGTCTTGAGGGTTATCTTTGCTCTTTTGGGAAATAATTACAGGAGACAGCAAAGTGAGTGTGGATTTCGCACAGTTTGCCACTTACACTCTGTAACACCAAACCCAGACTTGAGTCACAAGGTTTAAACAGGTTGTTACTTGTTTCTTTTTGTGTGAAGATCACTCTTTCCCTGTCTGAAATGAAAAAGGTGGAGGAGAAAAGAATACAGTGGTTGGTGTGTGTGTGTGTTTTGAGGGAGGGGGAGTAGAATGTGGAAGGATCTGTTTCATTACAAGACATGATGTTTGATCCAAAATGGCCAGTATTTTGGCTTGGAAATCTGTTTTGACCTCTGGGCTTCTTGCTTTTTTAATTAAAAACAAAACAAAAAAGCCCAAATCACTGTTATTGGATACAGAAGGGTAACCTGGCTGAGTATAGGTAGTATATACAGTATGTCAGCTGTGGAGGAAAAAGAGTCTGGAATCCTTGACAGAGTCTGGAATCTCTGACACCTGAAATGTGTCTCTGAATTAGTCTCCTGGATCTTGCATACTGCAGTTTAGGGACCATGTCAAAATGTCAGCAGCTGCTTCCACATTTGTAGTGCTGACAGTATGACCTTCAGGTTAAGAGATCTCTGCTGACGTGAGCTGGGCCAAGTGTATGTTTGTTTTACTCTGTTTGGAGCTTTTGTAGTTGCATACTTCCATATGACCACAAAGCAAATGAGAGCATGAAATAACTGTCTTTTTGCATTTGCAAGAGGCTCTTCCAATGCTTAAGCACTGATGCTTCCACTTTTTTATTGTGCCCTGGGGTATAGTACGTCATGATAAAGCACATGTGCAGCTTAAGTGAGAAGAAGGTAGGAAAGGAGCAAATGTATTTCTTGGCAAGGCTGTCTTTGTACTAGTTAACATTTGTACGTGGAAGGATGGGTTTGCAAATGGAGGAGTTTGATGGGAGGTGTTTTAAACAGGAGGGCAGATTTAGTCTCTTTACCTGTCTCCTCTCAGTGCTGGTAAATGCAGCTGAGCGTAGTGATGCTGCCTTGGGTCTTTTGTCCGGGTTTTGCTTCTCGTATGCAGACTATGTTCAAGTCAGTACAAAGTTGTGGTAATGTGAGTGTGCTATCCACTTCTGTTAACTCTTTCTTTTTTTTGATACTTATTCAAGATGGGGATAGCAACTGGCACAAGATTCAGACATTGTGATATTGTAATTATTGCATGGTGTGTGCTTCAAGGGCTTGTTACTCATTGAGTTAAGTTTAGCCAAGTCACTTTCACTGGAGTCCTATCACCTCTTTATATAAAATGATGGCTGGTGTGAATCAAATGTGATTGTGAATATTAAGGATGTTCAAAGTAAGTGTCTGTTTCATTAACCAAGTTTAGTTGTGGCTTGGAAGGCCTCTAGTCTACTTCATAACTTCTCATTATTTGTGAGCTTTGTGATGAGTTTATCATGTTAGAACAGCTCCACCATCCACCCCCAATTTTGGGCAGACTGTGCAACATTACTGTCAGAGACATATTTCCAGAGAGATGGGAATCAGGCCAGGCAGGAATTATTACAGGTCATGGTAACTGTGTCTATCAATGACTGCACTTTGCAGTTATAGTGTTTGCATTGTGTCTGTCTTTATCCTGTGACAGACTTATTTGTCTTGCACCCCAGCCTGTAGCTTCCTGAATAGAAAAAATACAGGTTCTGTCAGGACAGCTGCTTAATAAAGGCACCTGTTGAAATAATCAGGAAGAGAAAACTGTTTTCTGGGAAAACTGCAAGTTGCTGAGAGGAAGGACGTAGCATGCAGATGGGCTAGAAAGCATGCAGGTTACAATTCCTGGCCTTTTCCTGATCAGTAGCTTGATCTAGTGAATCAAGCAAGGCTGAGCACCTGGAAACTTTATGCAGATATAATTGTATTGGTTGAAATAGTGCAGATAGCCAGGGTCAGTCTCTTTGAAGTGTGGAAGTACTAACCCACTTATAAAGACTCCTTGTCTCTACCTGCATTCTGTCACAACAAACTTGTCGCTACAGCATGTAGCACCAGAAATAAAGGGGGAGAAAAATTGGTCTTGTAGCAAGTGAGAACCCAAAATCTGGAGACAGCAGTAGGTATGTGCCTGCTCCAAGCCAGCAGTTATGGGCTGGCTTACACAGGAGAACTTTGTTAGTTCTGCAAATTGTTTGTGCCTCTAAGAGATTATGCTTTTTTTGTGAACAGTGGTCCTTTCTGCCAAGTTGAAGGACATCATGTGTCTTATATGCGGCTACTGTATCTGTTACACAAGTGACAGCACAGCAACAGTAGACTGCTTTAATGTGTCTGATGTCAATTTTATTTTTAAAAAGCAGTGTAATTCATTACTGGTGCCAGCCTAGATATTTGCTATGGCCACAGTCAACACTTGTGATACAGCTGTTGCTGCCATTGCACAGTGAGCTCCCCAGTTGGAGTGTAGGGTAAAATTGAAGCCGGTTTTTCTTATTTGCAGTCAGAAGTCTACAGCATAACTATATAAATGCAGCCTCCTGTTGGTACTTGTGTTGTATAGTTGTTGGATTTAAGAATTTATGGTGAAACTGATCTTGTTTGAGGCTATATCTTTTCTTTCTACAGGAACACTTCTGCTGCGGGTTTTTGTTTCTCCATTGATGTAGTTTTTGCTGACATTTAGACTTTGTTTGGAAAGGTAGGACAATTTGCCTAGTTTCTTAAAATCTACTTTTTTTCATAGTCAAGTCAGAAATAGGAGCATATGTGTAGTTTAATGGCTCAGTTATGGTCTTGATTAAAAAATACTACCTAGAATGTATCTTTATCTTATAGCTCTAAAAGGAGTTACAGATCAGATAGAGGCTAGTAGGAGAAGTAAAGCATATAACTGATGCATGACTGTAAGTATGTTTATCATAGCCAAACTGATTACTGTATCTGTGCTGGTCTGGTGTTTTGTCCTTTCTCAGACTTTGGTGCTTTTATATAAAACTAATAAGTAACTTGCTCTGCACTTTCTCTATTCCTTTGTTGTTCAGTGATGTGATACAAATCAAGAATGATTATCCGCTAAATGTCTCTTCTTTTAAGAGGGCCAATATTGTTGGGCAGTGTGGGAATTTACAAAGTGTTACCTTTCTCTGCTTTTGGGATTTGTTTCCCCTCTCTCTGTCATGAGAAACAGGAAAGAAAACATTTTCTGGTGAGGATATTAGTGTCACATTGGCAATTTAGAGTAGTCGGATTAAATGGGCTGTTCTTGGAATTTGGAGTTCAGTATTCTGTCTGTTGTTACTGTGGATACAGCAATTTGCTAAAGTAGCCACCTCTTCGTGCTTTGCCAGTGACTAAATATGCCTTTCACGGGTCCACCTGCACACCTTATGTTAAACTGGTTAAACTGAACTCGTGCCCATTGAGTGCTGGAACCTACCTACATTTTTTTTTATAGATGAAAGAGTAAAAGGGGCAGAGTATGGACTGAAAGGAATGAAAATCTCAAAACTCCCCACCCAAATATTGCTTTCTTTGTTCCTACCTTCACAGTTGCATCCTTTGGGCATGGAAAACCATAGGCATTTTCCTAAAACATCTGGGTGATAAATATCTGTTAGAGTCCAATGCTAACTCGGTGTGAGCTTCAACATAGTTTCATATTCTGAGTTCTGTGCTCTTCTTTCTTCTTTTTATCCTTCTTTGCAATATGGTTTTTCTTGTTGATGAACCAACACTTCTGAACATGATTAAAAGCAAGCTGGTGGAAACATTCATTTGTAAGTAAACTAAATGGACAGGAACGAAGATAGTCCATGAGTTGAGTGGAAGAAAAAAAGGCAAAACTCACCTCTGTAGTACAGTTAAGTGCAGCATTAAGCATTTTAGGTTTCTAACACTGGATCCCTGAGATTTGCAGTTATTTTGCTGAGGAGCTTCATTTTATGGCATAGTGCTGAACTGGAATTTAATGAAAGAGGTGTGGGGAAATCCTGTGGAAACAGTGACTGTTGAACTGCTCAAAATCTAAGGATTTCAGCTTGCTTTCTGTGTTGGTTCTTTAGGAAAATGCAAATTGAGTTAAGAATGAATGAACATGTCCAACCCTTGAGGGTTTCTGTGCTTTGCCTGGATTGGGGGCCAGAGTCAGGAGTGGCTGCATGAGTCTGTGCTGAGATATTAGGCTGAGGACACCAGCTGTGCTATTATTAGGGGTTTTAAAGTCTATGGCAGATGTTCTTAGGCTCTGTTCCAGCCCCCACATATGGTGCAGTAGAATACATGGAAAAAGAAATTCTGACAAATTGTTTTCCCATTCAACAAACAGATTTAAATTTTTTTTTTCCCTGTGTAGCTGGACAGGATACTATGTTAACTTGAATGTATTAAAAACCAGTTTGCAGTATTTGAAACAAGAGCAAAAACTGTGTTCATATGAGAGTAAATACAAGTGCGTTCCTTGAAAAGAAAGACTTGAGGGTCTAGCCAGAACTCAAGTTTGGAAGTGCATGTTTTTTGCCATTTAAGTATTTGTTTTCTATTTTCCTTACCACTGCTATTTAGACAGGACCCTTGTTGGATTTCTTTTTGTGTATGTATATAATAGAAAGATGTACCTGCAAAGATTTTGAATGATGGTGATGAGACACAAAAGAAGATAGTATAATAATATAATATACACGGAGCAAAGAGTTGTTAATAATGAGATTAAAGTCTGTGAACAGAAGTATTGCTTATTATGTTATGGTGATACAGCACACAGCATGAAGAAAAGCATGTTTTCTTTTTGTTGTTGTAAGAGTGTGTCTTGTTTTGAATGTGTAATTTATTTTCTCTCTGGAAATCACTTAACCTGTTTAAGTACCCTCAAAGTATAAATCACAGGCTGCTCTGTGGAGTTCTGTGCTGTACAAAATGCAAAAGGGAGATATCTGCCAGGAAGATGCAAGTCTGATTTAATGGCAGAAAGTACGTAAGGAGCTGAAGGATGCAAACTATTTATAATAGGTAACAAGTAGGTTTTTATATCTCATGTGTTACAGGTTTTTTAGCTATGGAAGTTTGTTGTTGCTAAGCAGAACAACAAATGTTTAAACAATTCCCTGTACATCATCCTTTCCTCTCTGTCATCAAAGTATGTGGTGTTTTTTGAGTTAAACCAGCTGAGATGGTGCATGAGCTGCCCTGTGTTGAGCACAAAGGGAGGAAAATGCAACAGCTGAGAAGTTTATTATTTATGATTTTTTTTGTGTCCATCTCTCAGCTTCTGAACTCTGAGGCAGCTCTCTCATGCAGAGATTTTTTTGTATGATTGAAGAGAAAAGGACTCAAATTAAGCAATCTAACACGTAGTTCTTATTGAGGCTCTTTTGCATGCATTTTCTCTGTGCATGTTTCTTGCTGGATGTTAGAACAGACTGTACCATTGATCAGAAAATCTGAGTACTCATTCTCTGCATTGTTTTATCTGACACCAAGGAAACAGTGTGGGTGACCTGAAGGTTTTTGGGTTTTTTGTTCTTAAACCAGTGAACTGGGATTTTAATCAAATGTTCTGATGCACTTGTAGGTACATAATGCTGATAAGGCATATGTCTCTAGATCTAGTCTGAATGTGATTTCTTCTCTTGATTTCCCTATCCCCAAACTGTTAATCTTTCTACCTTTTGGTAAGGGTGCTATTTTAAACCATTGGAGAGGTAGGCAGTTCTTCAGGCTGCTTCCACAATACAATCTAAAAGAGCTAAGTACATCTGTGTACTGCACTGTAGGGAGCAACGAGATGTGACCCCAGAAGTCTGTGGTGGTTGATGTGAGTGGGTGCTGTTCTACAGCTTATACCTGGTTATTTGAGAGTACTGCTCTGTGGTTGCACCCCGGATGAGCAGGACTGTGTGATGAAATTTGTGTGTTGATAACTCAGGTTGATAGCTGTGAGTAATCACTTGCTATTTGAGTAAGATTGTGACAGTCCACACAGTCACATAGCTCCTATGAAAAGAACAGTTTCTCCTGTGTTACTGAGATTACAGTGTGGGACCCAGAGAAAATTTAAGAGGATTAGTCATGGCATGTTGCATTAAGCCTGACTGCTTAATCAGAAGGATTTTTTTCTTGAAGATTATTTTGTTGGTAAAAGTGGGAAAATTGGGATCTTGATGAGCTCCAGAGGTGTGTTTTGAAGCCTGGAGCAAGCTGAGTTCTAGTGTGCTAACACGACTGATTAGAACATGTTTTTTTTCAGGTAAGAGGTGAACTATCACATCTGCATGATGGGAGGAGACTGAGCTAAATGTGCTTGTGGTATTAAGCTTGCCTTCATAGGTGGCAGGCCTTGTTGGACTGGAATTGAGTATTTATATAGCTTCTTACAGTATCAACTACTTTATAACTGAAAAATAATTGCTTGGATTAAAGTGGTTGAGTCTTGCACAGCCTTGCACTGAGAGTGTTAAGCCTGGGTCAGCTCCCCCCTCTTCCCCCAGTTCTGAACTTTAGCAACCTGTTCACTTCTCTGTGCATGAGGTGGGAGGAGAGGAGAAAGTAGATTTGTTACAAACACATTGCAGAAATGCATTTTCTTCTTCCAAGGATGTGCTTAGAGGAAGCAGTTATGCTTCTTAAATCTTAATTTCCAGGATGCCCTGCAACTCCAGTGATGCCATCGGTGATGTTGGTTCAAAACCTCTTTTGGTAGAAAATGCTTCCATGCAATGGATTTGAGCTGAGCAGATGACAGTTATATTTTAATTGCTCTATAACTCTAGATTGCTTTAGACATACAGGTTGTCGTGTGGGTGTGTATCTTTGTGGGTAGATGGAGCAAAACTCATCCTCTCACTGAACATATGTTCTAAGTCTCCTCTGTGAGATTATACAGGAGCCTGCTAGTCAGTTTTACTCCTTCTTCAGCCTTAATCAGTATACTGTAAATAGTGTGGGAACTACAAAGTTAGGGGTATGTGTGTGTTTTATGAAGGCTCATTTTGCTATTTGACAGGTTGATAGATTAATGCATACTCCTTGGGTGTATTGAAAATGGACTGTGGATTTGTTTGTTTACTTAGTAATTTATTTTTTAAATAGCCCTCCCTTCCACAAGCTTGACATTTCCTTTTTCTTGCTATCCAAAGTACTGAGCATGTTTCTGCTTCAAGTCAGCAGTAGGAAGAGAAATTTGTGTTCTAAAATGAGTAAAGTTCTGAAGAAGCAGATCTTCCACTCTCTCTCCCTTGTCCTAGTTTAAAATTAGATCTGCTGCCCTAACTGGAAGGGGCTTACATTTCTTGCTCATTTTCCAACTGTCAAGCAGAGCATGTAGTCATGCTGTACAAAGCAGCAGCATTCCTGGATCCTTTTAATGATGTATTCAGAACTCCAGTGCCTCCTGATTTAATGAGTACAGTGAATGTATTCACAACTAACAAGAGTGTGCTCATTAAACAGCAGTAAGTTAACTGTCCTATTCTCTTGTAGCAATCCAGTTCATAATTAAATGGTGCCATATCTGAATACAACACTGCTGTCAAATGGAGAGGTTAGATGTTCTGTGGATATGTGTGGTTAGATGGGTTTGTTGGAGTATAAGTAATGTAGCTTAGCTTATCTCACTGATAAGAATACTTTTCTTGGTGGAGACTTTGTTTACAGCTCCCAACCAACCAAAAAAGTTTAAACTTAAGCAGTCATAGTGTTAATTTAAATTGTCTTTTGGTTGAAAACTTTCAGCTCTATATTCTACTCTACTACACTACTACTGTTGTGTAAATCCGAATTGTCACAGCTTTACTAATTGGATTTTCTAGACTAGAACTGAGGGCAGAATCAAACCTTTGGCTGACTTTGTTGCTACATAAGCTTAGTCTTATCAATCAGGATGGCTAAATGGTGACATTTGAAAAATGAAGCGATCAGTTTAATGTTTTGGATAGGCATATGCAGGCTGAACAAAGGGTTAGGCTACTTAGAGGCATACAGGAGTTTGTCAGAATTGTCTTCACTAGTGTTAAGATAAAAGTAGCAGCTGAGTTCTCGCCTAAGTTATCTACTCCCTAAAGTGCACTTATTTTTTTGTAGAATTGTGGCTGAAAATGTAAATATCGAATTCTTATCTTTGCTTCTAATCTAATGTCTATCCTGAAATACTTCGGTTTTAATAGTTACAGCCAGTATTTAATAATGGATTTGGAGGCAGATGGAATTTGGGCCTGAGGGAGGGACAGCATATGCACTCTGTCTGCTTTTCTACTGGGAACCTCCTGATGCTGTCTTGGGGCCTTTTAGCATAATCAGGATGACACCAAGCCAGTTCTTGTTTCAAACCAGCTGACAATCTATTCCATTTGTGCTGCCTGCCTTTCTTTAAACTGATTTCAGAAAAAAGCTACACAGTCTTTAGGACCTGTTTGCCATCTGGAAAACGAGGCTCCCTCATGGATAGAGGCAGATGTACTGGGTGTTTGATGCGGCCTTCTGCAGCTGCTGCTTCTTCCTGCAGGCTGGCTGTACCTGGCTGTGATGTCTGCTCCTCAGCCAGGTCCTTGGCATGGGCTCCTTTGCAAGTCTGTCAAATGGATGCTGAACTCTCTAATAATTCCTCTTTTCCCCAAGAGCCATTTCCATTCAGATACCCCGTGTAAGCATCACTGCTTGTCTCCTACTCTTCTCTTTCATGCCAACACTGAATGGTAAGATTCCTTTTAAATATGAACTTCCTGCTTTGTTCACGCTAGTATATGTTGTAAAACTTAGTCAAGAATTGTTTGATGTAATTCAAAGGAAGAAAATTTGCACACTCCAGAGTAAGGAAAATAAGGAAGAACCTGTTCTTTCCATCTTTAAATAAGAGGACCTCCAGTGGTTGATTCAAACTGGAAACCACTTGTTTAGTTGACATATCCCATGGAAATACACTTGGAGCTATGACTGTCTAGTGTAGTGTGTGTGTGGAGTGAGCACACTGTGTAGAGAAGGAAGGCAGAGGTGTGGAGGAGACCTCAGGGTGTCTTTGATTTGTTTCAATCCTCAGTAAAACTTTCCCTGCTGGTTATCTGGAACAGGTGAATTCAGGTGGTTGAAATTTTTGTGCAACTCACTGATGGAGGTGAGTTTGTTACCATAGGAATACTGTACAAAATTGAGGCAGGGATCTGCTTTCTACTTCTGCCCACAGGGTTTTTTTTTGTGTCTGTGTGGTGCAGGTTGGTAAAAGGCCAGTGTGTTTTTCTTCAGTTATGTGTTTGGTGGAGGGGAATGAGCATGGTGGTTGCTTTGTTTTTTGTTTTTCAGGGTGTACGCTGCTTTCGTATTGGTCTTATTTCTGAGGTTGAGTTGCTTTTAACTTTCATACCAGACCACAAATGTGCATTAGATTAGGAAGAAAGTGGAGAGTTCCTGTGTTCCTCAAGCCTATTTTTGGAAGGTCTTAGATCTGTCTAAATTAATTCTGAACTTTGCCTGTATTTGGCTTAAATGTTTTTATAAAAATTCTGAACTTTGTGTTTGGTTTACAGCTTTTTTGTAGTAGCCATATCAATTATTTTATACTTTTAATATTAAGATAGTCTACAACTCTGCCTACTTGCTCAGGGAATCATCTGCTCTTTACTGACTATATCTGGGTATCTGAAAAGCTGAGACACATTCCAAATATTCTAGTTATGAGTAGTAATTTATCGTGCCTACATACAGTGTTTTCAGAGAAGCTG
The DNA here is from genome assembly GCA_013398615.1 of Brachypodius melanocephalos. NCBI lineage: Eukaryota > Metazoa > Chordata > Aves > Passeriformes > Pycnonotidae > Brachypodius > Brachypodius melanocephalos. The sequence continues at coordinate 39,600,186 of VZSR01001283.1, read as the reverse complement.
CAGGGGGAGGATTTCAGACTGAGCACATACTTGCTTGTGTGGGTATGAAAGGGCAGTGTAGGGGATATCCTTCACCAGAAAAATGATCCACAGTTTTCTCTGTAAACTTTCTTGGTTTGTTATTTCAATTTGGAGCTTAACACTCACTGGGCCCAATACCAGTTACTACAAAGGACAGATTTTTATTACCTTCATTAGTAAAACAACACTATTTATTAGCACAGGCAAGTGACTCCTTCCTCCAGTCTCTCTCTATTATTTTTAAAGACAATGATCTTTTCATTCTTTACCACCAAGCTATGATGGTAGTGAGAGTTATATTGCAAAGTAATAAAATAAAATGATTTGGAGGCATTGAATTGAAATACATTGTAGGTAAAGGAAATCAAGAATTTTTGTACTTTGTAGACTTATTATAAAGGTGGAGGTTTTTATTGGTTGGGGTGTTTTTTCTGGTAGCAAATGGACTATCAAAGAATAAATGTGCCAGACAGCAGATTTAAATTACTTGAAATAACTTTGCTTTACTGTCACAAAGCAGACAGTCTTGAGGATGTGCAGTATGAGTAGATGGATGGTATGGGTCATGCAATGCTGGATTGGTGCTACTGTGTTGACACAATGTTTTATGGGTAGGCAGGAAACACCTGGTTAATGTCTTCAGGCTTTCAAGGTTTTATTGTGTCAGCAAGGTGACCTCATAAAAATTTGTGTGTAAGTAGCCTATATCTGTCTATATCTATACAAGATTTAGTTGCCAGTCAATAGAGTTAAATCCTAATTTGTCTCCTTCGATATTTAACAATGGCACAGTCTGACAGTGGATAAATAATTTTACTGCCAGTTCATTCTTGATTATAGTGTCAGCAAATGTTCCTGCTATTGAAGATATGTGGACAAGACAGATGGGAGATGGTAATTACATGGACTCATTGGGAAACCTAAAAGAAAAGTGTTGGTTGAAAAATTCTTAGTTCTCAGAAAAACTGTTCTGCAACTTAATGAAAACAAAAACTAGATTTTCACAAGATACATTAATACCTCCTGTGATTTTGGGGAAACACCTCTTGAAATTCTGACTTGTACAGAAAGGATATGAACAGGAAATCTCTCTTCTGCATGTTGCTGGAAAGAAACACTTTTCTCTGCAATTTCAGCCTTTAAAATAGTATTTTATTCCTTTCTTTGACCACTGAGAGTGCTGTATTTGTATATTGCTGCAAATGTTTGTTCTGGGTTGCCGTTAATTGATTGCTGAGGGTCTACTGCTGTGTTTCTTTCCTTTCTTTTTTCTTTTTTTTTTTTTCTTTTTTTTTTTTTCCATTTTGGGAAGAAATGAAACTTCTGTGTGAAAAATTTTATTTGTTTTTACTTTAAATCTTGTTGTTTCACTATCAGGCTCAAATTTAATTTTTTACTGCAGGTGTTTCAGTTCATGCTTATGATGAAGTATAGAAATTCACATGGGAATAGAATTGTGTTTGCAAATGTAAATCACCTCATCAAATCCACCATTCACCATATGGTGAATTGCAGTCTGCTATAATCATAGCCTGATGCTTGGAACAGTTCTGCACTTTAGTATGTTAAAACTTGGAGTCAGGACTGTTGTGAAGCAGGAAAACAGTGGTGTGAAAAGACACTGGGAATACCTGGAGCTTCACTGGTCAAGTAAATGGCAGTTCATGTATCCTAATGGCTGGATGTTATCCAGTCATACAGTTATGCTCAGTTTGGAACTGAGGAATAATCATAGAATCCGAATGCTTTGGGTTAGAAGGGACTTTTAGAAGGATATGCTTTGTTTGAGTGGAGTAGAATTGCCAGCAGCCAAAATCTCGATGCAATGGGAAGCACTGTGAGTAACCACTGATGCAAGTGTGGGTCTTGATTAATTACAATTGAACTTTTAAAAATCTGTTTAGTTAGATATGATGGGGGAGGTGACTTCTAGTAAGCAAGATCAGATGAGAAATGCTTAAAATTGTGTTATTTGTCCTTACGTCTGAAGGAGCATCTGGTTTGGAATACTTTTTTCACAGAGGGAGTTGCATTTCATATTTACAAAGATTGGAAAGTTTATCCTTGGTGCAGGCTTGCCCCTGGAGGACAATGCTTACACATCCTTTGTTTTGACACTATGTTTTCAGTTAGATCAGTCCACAAAAAAATCTGCTGCTGGGGGAAGAGGTGGCTGCAGTGGCAAACTTGTCCTTAATTTGAGGGAACAGGAGGCTGGCTGAGAAGAACTGTTGAGGCTTGCCTTGGAGGAGAAGTTAAGAAAGGAAATTCCTCACAGTTTTCTTGAGGAATAATAAAATATTTCCAAATTCTTACAAGTCTGGTGAGGTGACGGGTCATACCCTACATAAAAATGCCATTTTGGGAAGGGCAGAGTTTGTGACTGGCTTTACCTTAAAGGGTAATCTCAGGAAAAAGGGATTTAATTTGTTGGAGTACATGTGTGATTGTCAGATGAGCTCGTAGCTGTTCTCTTATAAGTGTTTCAACACATGCAACAGAAAGCCTTAGTCTTTTGAGATGTGTGCAGTTTTAAAGTATGTTTTTATTTTGCTCTGTAGATAAATCTTTCTGCTTTTGGTGAAGACTCTGCAAACACTGCAGTGTTTTCCTGATGTTTAGAAGGAGAATATTTGCTACCATCTGTTGTGTCTAGAGTACTTTTGTATATGGCTGTCTATACAGCTTTGTTCTCAAATTAAAAATTTTGGATCTGGTTACAAATGTAGATATTGTAATATGCATTTAAAAGGTCAAGGTTCTAATGCAGCAGACTGAAAAGAGGAGTAGCCCAACCCTCTTTGATTCCATTTGGTAGTTTGTGTAGCTGCTCTGCCAAGAGAGGGTGAGGAAACTTGTGCCTGAGCCAAAGTTAGAATTGCATTCAAATGACCTTACAGCATCAAGAACTGTTCGTGTGGGGGAAACACAAATAGAAGCAACACTTGCTGGCCAAATGGTGAGATTCTGGTGGGGAAAAGGAGACACAAGCAAAGAAGAATGCTATGCAGATGGTCAGGAGCAAAAGGAGTTGAAAACCAGGTACAGCAGGGGCTGTTATGGAGCCGTAATCCCCCAATACTGTTTGTTGCTCCTAGAGCTGAGCTTTGAGTGTAGTGTGTATGTAGTGTGTGTGCAGAAGCATCTCTGGCCATGTTTTAAATTACCTCAGACAATGGAAAGAAACATGTCAACTGCTGCTTTAGTACTTTTCATTTTCCCTTACTCAGCAGTTTAGTTGAATGCTGTTTTCGGCTGTTGCACTGCATAACGCTGCCCAGCATCTTTCTCAAATACTGCTGAGCTGAGCTGCTGCTGTGTTCTCAGATGCAGCTTTAGACTGGTGCAGCAGGGGTACAGACTTGTGCTTTGGTGTTCAAAAGTAGGTTAGTGACACTGTATTCTGCTTCAGTGGGTCAAGGATCACTGTTTACTGTGGTTGCCTCTCTCCCTGCCTCCACATCTAATGTTAGTAAACTAGCATGTTATTTACCACCATGAGATTTATTTGAGATTAAACTAGAAGGAATCTCAGCTAATATTTTAAGGTTATAGATAAAACTGCCCTGGGTGTCAGGTCTCTTAAGTTGTTGTATTATTGTTAAATAAGTGCTATGTTGGAAACAGACAGATTGGTGCAAGAGGAACTTGCACACTTTTGCAAGCTTTCACCTGCAAAGAAATTGCAGTTATTTGAGGTGTTTGTATTATCCTATATTTGTAGGATAATTAATTTGTCACCAATTTCTGTTGGCAATCCTGGTGTTAATATTTATATGCTATGAGTATTGATCTTTGTATATTCTGATGGGTAATTTGGTAGCTCTTAGCCTATTTATTAAAGCATGCCATTAATGATGCCTGGACTTAATTCTGTTAAAATGAAAATTCTTACAATACAAGGAGTTTAGACATGAAACATGAGGACTTGTACTCAGGTTGTTGTCATTTTATTAAGCTTATTTTCTGGATGTGATTTGAGTTTGCTTTTCTAATCTGTATTTAAATTTGGAACCAGAACTTTAAAACAGAAAAAAAAAAGGCAAACCACTTCAAAATTATTCATGAATTATGAGCAATATGAACTGTTTTCTTTGTAGAACTTTTTCTAAGAACAATTTTTCTTAATGGCTCTGGAATATTAAAGTGCTGTTGGAGAGTTACATTCTTACATTCTGTTGGCTGGAAGGCAGGAAAGCTCTTTAGATTTTCCCTCCCCAACTTGATCTTCATTGCTATAATCAAACAAGGAGCAACTTTTTATAATTTGCTAGTTCTTTTTGCTACTGCACAACTTGGCTGTGTCTGAACCCCATGAAAAGAATGAGTATGCTTGGTGGATTTGTTAAAAAAAACCTTGCAACTGCTTCTAATCAAGTTTAACTTCATTTTTTACATGTTCTTTGTTACAAAACCCATTTCAGCTTCCAAAGTAGTTTAAAGGGCCTTTCTGTCATTGGGAGCTTTTGAGCTTTGGAACAATGCCCATAATAGCTGTTCCTTGCTCTGTGATGGACTGACTTGAAGGAAGCTGACATTTCTTAATGAAAAGCTTTGCGTTTTAAAACTTTATAAATAAATACTTTGGATGTGGAGTACCTGCGATACCTAAAATCCTTAAAAATCAAAAATCTCAGTGCTACAATTGTTTTCAGACTATTGTAGGAAAGCAACGGGAAGGAAACGAGATGTTTTTGTAGAGCTTTTAGCATCTCTGACATGACGTTGTAAATGGTTGTAATTGTAGTTGGGCAGAAATGGAGCTCATGTCAGGCAGAAAGAATACCCTTATTGTTGGTTCTTTTAAATCCCCCTTCTGTCCCCACTGGTTCAGGTAGGATTATATTGCAGTGGAATTGCCCTTAAATTCTAGTAGAAGCCCATGTCCTTAGGGAATAGATTTGAAAAAAAATCCGAAGCGTTCTTGAGGGAAATACATCTGATGGGTTCTTCTTGTTCATTTCTATATGGCTTACTTTTTTTTCCTCTTGTAAATTCACATTTCACCTCATGATAAAGAACATAAAGGTACAGTGGATACAATGAATTTTTCTCCCTGTTTACTTAACTTACCCAGGTTTCTTTTTTCTTTAAGATAAGTCTGCTTCCAGTAAAGTGCTTGTATTCATCAGAGTCGTTCAGGATTTGTCCCCATTGTTTTTTGTTTATCTCTAAAATACAGAGGAACAGCTGCCTTGCACAGGTGTTGAGCAATTTTCAGTTGGTAGAGAGAAAGTCTTTTTGCAGGAACATGTTAAATATTTTCAACAGACTCACTTCTTCTCAAACTCCACTTTGTGTATCCCAGTTGTTGCTGTTAAATGTATGTACTGCTATGAAACAGCGTGCAATCAAAAGAAATGTTTCTTACTGGTTAACTGTGTAGGAAGGAAAGTTGAACACAGATGAAATTTATGTCAGAGGTGCTATAAGAAACAGGAGATCTTGTCCAGCAAGCAGTTTGGTTCTACATGTGTGAAGGGAGCGTGGATGAAAGCAAACAGTAGATCTGTGCTAAAACTTGCAGTCTGTACAGACTAGCAAGGAAATAAAATAACTTAAATGTTTAAACAGAACTGGAAGTATTGGGACTGATTTATAATACATTACTAGCCTTCCTAACTAGGACTTCTAGTTGGAATTATTCTGATACAATTCAAATATGAAGTTAAAGACTGAGGAGGATGTGTAGCCAAGAGCAGTACAGTTTGCCTTCATGTCGTCATGAGGCTGTTACAGAAATTACTGGGAAAACCTGAGAATTAGAAGTGATAGGAGTGTATTTCACCTTTTGGGTTCCATGTTGGGTTCCAGATTTTTAAGTACTGAAACTATTTTCTCATCAACTATGATAAATTTTTTTTGTCTTTGATCCCACCTCATTCTGAAATCCTTTCTCTCTAAAAGAGATGAAATGTGCTTCCTGATGTCGTGTGACTTCTCACGTACAAGGCTTCATCAGAGAACTGGAACTGAAGATGAAAAAGGTAGCTGACAAAGAAACTCTCAATAAAGGAGATGCAGAAAGAATAGCTGCCTATTTAGGCTCTAAAAATCATGTGAACTTTAAGCCACTCAAGAGCTTAATTTAGTGGAAGACTGGCCTGAGAGGCTTAATATAGACAGCTCAGATATCATGTGGAAACTCTAATATAGACATGTATTGATATAAGAGACCTTGAGCTTATTTTTATTTGTTCCTGATCAAATTGTTTGTTTGCTTCCTTCCCTTAACCCCACTCTTTATTCTCAGGAAATGCAGTAAAATGGCAGCTGTTACTGCACAGCTACACCTGACTGTACCAAGGGAGAGTGAGGGAAAATTACCCTTTGGATACTGGCACTTGTTTTGATTTGCTCAGCTTTCAGTGGGGTTTTCAGTAAACTTTTTTGGTGCTCTTCTTGATAACTTTGACTGGGAATAAGTGAAATAAGTAGTGACTCTGGTCAGGATATCCTTCTGCTTGCTGAGAAGCATTAGTGACTTCTGAAAGATGCAAGGTCACTGGGATTTCTACTCTTTTTCCTTTTTCTTTGTCTTAGAACTAGTTTATTTGTATGTCTCCCAGTATTGTAGCTTGAAGTTATAGCTATTACATCAACAGCACAATAATTTTTAACTCTGTTCAGAAAACTGCTTGTTTCTTGCCTGATCGTTAACAAAGCAGCAGTAAGAAGGTCACAGTGTAACTGATGTGACTTGCCCTCTGATGGAAGTGTCATGGGAAAAACAAATGTAAGGGTGGATTCCTTCTGTGTTTACAGTAGCCATGGAAAGTTGTGCTTTGTTAAAATCTCCATCATGCTTAGGGAAAAAAGCCACCCATACTCTTAAATCTTTACTTAAAAAAAATACATTTTCAAGTATCACTTCAGCTCTTACCAGAAATTTATTTGGGATAAAATCATAGTGTTGGTTTGGAAGCAGCTGGATACAAGAAGACTTATATTTTAACTGTACAAGAAAAAAATGTATCTGGAGTAGGTGGTGTTGATGTCGCTCTGAGTCTTCCTAAAATTACAGTCCTTAATGCAATCACCATCTATGACATGTAATTGTACTTAGGCATCTGTAATTTCATAACTGGTGAGTTTAGTTTGGAAAGTAATATAATGAAAGCAAGAGTGTTGTCCTCCATGTGAAATACCTCAGCTGAAATACCTCAACATCCTGACAAAGCAAGAGTAACTAGGGCACCTTCATGTTCAGAAACATTTTAAACTGATGGTGAATGTTCCACTACTGAAGTTCTTGGTGAATAAAGCTAATTAATGTCTATGAACCATATAGAATAAGAGAAGGAATAAGAGTCAGACCAAGCCTTTTAGTGGTTGGTTGCAGTGTTTTTGCTGTCAAGACACAAGAACCATGTTGTTCATCCTTATTTAAATAAGTCACAGTACTCTTCTGTGATAGCACTGAGTGGTAGAAGTTGCAGAAGTTTGTGATCTTCACAGGGAGGACAGTTCCGTGTGTGAAGTTTCTAAGTCTTGCTTTTTCTGTGTCTTTATGAGAGACAGCAAGTTGCTTTTGAATTAAAAAATCACAAATACAGAGTTTGTAAGATGAACAAGTGACTGGGTGTTTTTGATGTTGAAGCATTCTTTTCATAAAGGGCCATTAAAATTATTCTCCCTTCTCGAGGCTTGAAGGAAACATGCTTTGCATACCTTTTGGAGACTAAATGGCCTTTAATTCTGTGGCTTAGGGCTTTGGGTAACAAAGGATTTCATGTACATTTTTTTCTGTAGTGATCACAGCAAAAGTGAAGCAGCAAAACCCACAATGCAGATATCCATACAGCTGGGACCTGGGCAAGTCTTTTAATCCCCTGTCTGTTTTGTTACTGTTTTATAGCAGGAAAAATAACTTTGAGTGTGGAGAGCCTTCCAATTGCTTACAGAATGTTACATGTGTTATTACATGTTTACTCTGAAGACTTCCACAGAAACAATCATGGAAGACTGCTGAATTGCAACACAATAGATATTTATGTGCATTAAGTTAAAATTACCAATATGATTGTAACATATTTAGATTTTACAGTAAGTATTGCTTATAATGCAAAATCCTCAACTTTTGAGATTGCCTGTAAAATATCTGTCACCTGGGGGGAAAAAAAAAAAAAAGTATTCTGTCTGTAGTGGTCATGGCATGCAGTAAAGGCTTCCCTACCTCAGCAACCACTCTTTAGTCTGCCTTTTCAGTCTGTCTTGTCATCAGACTGAGCTATGGAGCTGTTACTAAGTTTGCAGAAATGTTTTCCGCTGATAATGTGCATGTCTTGTAGCTGAGAAGTTATTTTTAGCAGTCTGGTGAGACTCTTAGAGTCACTAGGGGACTGAGTCCTGTCAGAGATCTGGAAAAGGGAGCTGCCTGCCAATGGATTGGAATGGGAGAGGGGAACATGGCACCTTTCATTCGCAACCATCTTTTTCCTTTTTTGAAAGTACATTGTACTTTCCCAGTAACTTGCAAATAAAAGACACGTTTCCCAGGTTGGTGAAATTGTGTTTGGCAGGAGTAATCTTTGTGTTACTGAGGCAAAATTGGTAGAATTGCATGAGTGGAAACTTCCATTTTCACTATGATGATATTCAAGGACTGCCTGGATCTCAACAGACACTTTTTAACTAGAGTGAAGCTGAGGTGCTGCTTCACTCTACCATAGTGGAAAGGCTCTGACCTGAGACAGTTTGTATGAAGTCAGAGTTGTATTAATCTGTTCACTGCATTTGCTAATATACCAGACCTTTTCCTGGCTGTGTAATACCCAAGAAAAGTTAACACAGACAACAATGCCACTGAAAAAGCAAATTGTTTTAAATTGTGGCACCTTTAATTTGACCATAATGCTCAGCTACAAGCAGATTTTTAAAGGTTAAAATTTGGTAAAACTCCCATGAGGCTCAATTTGACCTATGTTATTCATAGAACTATTATGTTAAAAGGTTGCTGAGGTAGAAAAATAGCAGAAAGCACAAGTGGGTCCACCAGTTTACATGCTTTTGTGCTGAAAGCTGCTATTTCTTCCAGATGGCAGAATAGCTAGTGGGACTCACCTAAGTAAATTGCTGTGCTTTTCCTCTCTTCCAGCTTTTCCTTACTTTTAATGTGTGTTTTGTTTTAGTGCTATAATCAAAGGTCACCCCCAGTCTTTCAGTCTCATGGCTGAGTGAATGCGTTTTTCGTTCATGTTTATCTTTGCAAAGAAAATTTGTGGGTGGAGAATTTAAAATGGGATTCAGAGTGTTTTGGGACTTCTCTAAATGACATACCTGGGAATGCTGCCACATAGCAGACATGTTTTAGGGATGTGTATTTCACTGCTGTAGGACACCAAAGATGAAGTAAGGTAGGCTGTGACAGTGGCTACTGACAGTGTTCATAAAGCAACACTCCATGCAAGAGAAGGTTTGCAGGCATGCTGAAGAGCATCCTTCTTTCCTATTAGTACTTTGGGGTAGGTTTTATATGTTCCACCATAATATTTCTTTATAGTGGATTAGTGTCATTTATCTGATATGAAAAAAACTTATCCCTTTCTTACTTGAAAATAACGTTGAAGATACTTCTCTGTGTTTCCTTGGACCAGTCAGGATGGGTTTGTGTTGAATGTCATCTCTTGTTTTGACTGGTAGGCATTGGTCCTGCTCACAGTATTGTGTGATGGCCAACTTTTGTGCTATGTGTGCGGTTGTGTGGATTTTTGGGGGCATCATCCAGTGGTGCACTATAATGTCTATATTGTCTGTATAGAATATTTGTAGGAAAGTTTTGCATATGGCACTTCAGTTTTGTTGAGTTGGATATCTTCTGCCCACTGTCAGGTAAAACATGATATACCCTGGATAATTTGCAAACTTGCTTAGCTGAAGTTCAGTTTTATTTTTACAGCTGTTTGTAATTTGTCTGAAGCACACAGGCCATAATGGTTCAAACCTGGTGGCTTTGGTGGTGTCCCTTGTCTTGCAGCAGAGGGAATTGGTGATGAATGCAAACTGTACGATGGCAGCAAAACGTGAAAGGTTTGGTTTTAAAAACTTTATAGCATATGTGTGTCTGCTGAGGCTGATGACTGTGCTGAATAATATAAAAATGATGTGGTCACTGTCCTCTCTAGTTACCTTTAACTTTGGCTGTGAATGTCCTGGCAGCACTGTGCAGCTGTATTACCTGCATGGGTGTTTGGACCAAGGGTAGAGCATGCACAAATTTCCTTCCTGCTTTCATCTATAGGAATATACACTGCCAGTGTGCACTAATCCACATTCTACATTATTTTGACCTGATTTGTAAATAGATGTATAAATTCAAAGAACTGAGCAGAATGGATTGATATATCTTCAGTGATGTAGTTGTGACGCATGACTACAAAATCAAGCTTCTTATTGAATGAGAATAAACTTGTAAAAGGGGAAGAGGAAAAATCTGTCAAAATTCAAAAACCTGCACTTAAACACCCTCCAGTAAGTCACAAATGCACTGCAGCAGCAAGAAAATAGTAGTCTTTGTTCTAGATGTGTGTTTGAGGTTTGTGTGGTTTCTTAATTGCACTATAAATTGGTATCTCTGTATAGGGCCCTTTGAAAAGTGACAGCTTTGTTCTTCACTGCATTCAGGTCTGAACACAATGTAAAGATTGAGGAAAAATGGAAATCTATGAAATGGCACTATTATGCAAAAGTTTTTTGAGAACTTGAAAAAAAAACAAGAAATAACCCACCAAAAAACCCAGAGCGTACTGCCAGTTCTTAAGTGATCTGTTGTCTGTGTCTGGACTTGTTTTACATTGTTCTTTCCTACCTTACTGTAGATTTAGGATGAATTATCAGAAATCAGTGGGAGCTGTAAAACACCCTTCTATTCCATATCAACATGACTATATGAGCTCTAATTTAGCAGTAGGATTCTGTAGAACACATGGGTGTATGCTGTGGTGTTTGCTTGAAGTTTCACGGTCTGTTGTGGCAGAACCAGTGTCTTCCCTGACCCGTCTGGCATACTGTGCAAGTGATCTTAGCCTAGAAAGTTGTGGATCCAAGTCAAGTTGCTGACCTTTTCCTCCTGCTTATTAATAAACCTTCATGTTTCTCTTGCAGTCAGTGTATAGAGCGAGGCTGGGAAAGAGCATTTAGCAGCGTCTCACCCTGCTGGAAAGGTGGCAGCGTGCCTTTCTCGGGTTGCACAGAGACACTTTGGGCTGTGAGCTGGGGCTGTGCAGGCAGCTGCTGAGGAGCCTGCACTGAGCAGCAGCTTTGAAGAAAGGGCACAAGTGGTGGAACTGCAAACCTACCACAGAAATCTGTTAGAAGGGAGAGAGGTCAGGGAAGGTTCTGGTGCAGCTCTTTGCTGCCAACACATTCACCCCAGAGAGGCTGTGCTAGACTTACTGCTCCTTGAAAGCCGGCTGCCTTTCTAAACTGCAGGACAGCGGCTTATTTTGGCCTTGACCTATCAGTTGCTGGTGTTGGTGATGATGGAAGTTTACGAGGGAATTACTGGTAGGCTTGAGTCATGGGAAGACTTATCTGTGCTTCCTGTTTTGGACATGGAGATTCCAGCCTAATGATGAATATCCATAGGGTGTTTTCATTCAATAATGTAAATGAAGTATATACATTCTATTTTTTCTTCCTTTTCTGTTTCCATGGTGAGGGACAGGTGTGTGAAAACTGAATCATAGGACCTTACAGAGACATTAAAGTGCACAAAAGAGAAATGTAATACTGTAAAGAGAAGGTTTTAAAGTGATGGCAGAATGCTTCACTGAGAAGAACAGAAGATGATTCTTGGTGGAAATTGAGGGTCTTGCTGAACCCTGCATTTGGTACAGGTGAATAAACAATGTATTTCTGAAAACCACATCTGGATCCGGAACAGCCAGGGCCGTAAGGGTGGTCTGGTGTAGCCACATCTCTACTATGCACTAGGAATAGCTACAATATTTAATTCCATGTATCCTGGTAGAGGAAATACTCTTGAGAGGAAATTTCTCTTTAGAATACAGTCTTGTGTTTTGTTTTAACTGCTACATGAACTGTCTGGACTGCTATGTTCTTCTGACCAAAAGGGTGACCAAGAATTGGTTAAACAAAGCTGAAACTTACTTGCATGGGGCAAGTTATAGCTCAGAGATCATTGCTATTATTAGGCATATTTTTAATGTTATTTTATCATTTCTTGCTGAAAATTGTGTTCGAGCCCAAACCTGCAGGCTGATGCACTATAATATTTCACCTTGCTCATGCTTAAAGCATGACTAAATTTAAATCAACAGCTTTTCTATATGAGCTGTAAAACAAGTAGATTGACTTAGTTTCAGGGAAGTCAGTGCCTACATAGAATATAAAAGTTTTTTTCTAAAATTTCTCTTTTAATTATGTGATATGCAGTCCTTTCTACACAAGTTAATTTTTTTTCCTCCTGCCACATTAAGTTGCAAGGAATTGCTCTCCAGACCTTCTTCAATAGCAAGAAGAGCTTCATATTCTCTCTTGACAGTAAAAGAGATATGATAAAGCTTCGAGGTCTACTGTAAGAACATATTGGACAGAAAACTGAAAATTAATGAAGGCTTAAATAATGAAATTGAGGGTGCACTGTCTCCAAGCACTTTTTAATGTTACTGGCTTCAGTTGTCAAATCTTGGCTTCTTTTTAGCTTTTTTAGCTCAAATAAGAGTTTATATATCAAATGAGCAACCTATACAGGGAATTTAAGAGTAGATAGAATGATCTGTTCCTTTCCTGCATTTATATTAAGGATTGTACTTGTAGGCCTTGCTTTCCATTTTTCCTGTTGCTCTTGAAATCTGAATCTTCCACAACTCTCTTGACAGAAGCTCACTTCTTCATGCACCAACAAAAAATGTGAGTCTTTCAAATAGTCATACTGTTACTTTGGCTTTAGTGATACTTTCCTATGATCTCAAAATGTATCATCTTTTTCAAATATAACCGTGGGTACTTAAAATCCAGAAGATGTTCCAGTCTTATTACAGTTATTTTGAGAAAACCAAGTATTGGTGATGATAATTTTCCTTGTGCTAGAGTATGTGTGAGTCAAGGGAAATGAATTCTAATTGTGGTTCTGAGGCTTATAGGACCATTGCTCTGCCAAGTTAAGTCATGAAAAACCATTTTGAAGGAAGACATTTCTAAGCATCGTAATATACTTCTTTTGAGAGAGGCTTTCTTTTAAATTGCGGATGGGCAACATAAGTGATTTTAAAAATATTTTTCAACTGACTAAAGAAGTGCCTCTAATGCTGAGTTTTCCAACCTTGTAAAACTACATGTTGTTCTCTGCACTTTTACATTTAGCATATCTCTGTAATATTTTACTGAATTGGTTCAATTCCTTTTATTGCCCGTGGAAGGGTTGCTTTTGATACTGAAGTGAGAAGTTCCACTTTCAGAGAAATTTCAGTCTTGACACAACAAAATGCTTAACATATAGGAAAAAGGTTTGTCTAAGAGCTGTTTTCCTCATGGGAGGCTGGCTGGGTTTGCTTGCCTGAAGCTGTCAGTAGGCTCCAAATACTTTCTGACTGGGTGCTAAGATAGAAATAAGTCATAAGGCACGCTGATAAGTGGGGAACTGAATTGGCTGATGGTAGAGCAGCTCAGCTTGTCTAGTCCACTTACAGTAGTTTTCAGTCTCAGTAGAGATTTACAAACAAGCAGGAGCTGTCAAGGGCAGTTTGGTCAAGTGCTTTCTTTCTGCCCCTGCCATGAATCTGTTAAGTGAGGTTCAGGATCCAGGATTATCTGTTGTGCGTTTTGGGGAACACGTACATGCACAGAGGAATTTATCTGAGGACAGCTTCAGAAAGTGCCTTGTCTAGTGATTGTCACAACTATTTTTCAAAGTCAGTCTCCAAATGGTCTGAAACCATTTGATGCATCTGCACCGAGTGAATACAAACTTCTGGTTTTGTGGTTCTTTGGGGAAAGGCACAATGTGGGATTTCAACTTCTGTCTGTATCTAAGTAAGACAGTCTGCAAATGAAGCAAAACCTAAGCTTGTATCATATTTAATTTGTATTTATACCCCCTAGCTTAAGCTCTTATGTAGTTCTCCCTTGTAAGGAGACTTTTTTTTTCTCTTTTGTTTTGTTTGGGGTTGGGTGGGTGTTTTGTGTGTAAAGACTCTATCACAGCTTTGCTCCTGCCATCTTCATGTTAATGCCCCTTGAATTCTAAAAAAAACATCTGTTCTAAAATCTTTGCTTGTGTGACTTTGGCTTTAATGGCACTAAGCCACAGATAATTGGCTCAGTTTCCTAAAATTCCACAGCCTGTTGTTAAGATAAACATTTCTGTGTTCCCAAGAACACATGTATATGGTAATATAGTGATTATACAGAGCAACCTTTAAATAACAAATTCTTATTTTCCTATTTTATTCTTGCTGTTTACTCACAAGCGTCAGAAGCAGAAAAACGACTTGACAGAATAATTGTGTCAGTTTTTAAACTACATTGTAGCCGTTTGAGAAGAGCTGTGAAATGGCTTTGTTTTGCTGTAGCCATTAGCCCTTAGGGGAGCTGGAGGGAAGTAGTGCTGCCTCGGAATGGTGTGTGTTGAGATGCACCCTCATTAGTCAGGGGCACATGTCTCAGTTGCTGGGAAGGCCATGTGACTAAGGATTTGGTATAAGGCCCTGGATTGTTGGTTGTTAAGGAATTTGTGGTTTTGTCACTCCTCAACATGGGTACCTAAAGTGCCTTGTAAGGTTCAAATACCAACAGATGTTGGAGATCTGGCTTCCTCTGGGCTGAAAAGGGCTGTGATCTGTATTCCCCCCAGCCCAAAGCTTTAGAGAGGAGCTATAATTATAGCCCTTGTGACAGAGCTGCTTTCAGTTCACTCCTGTCCTCTCAAACATAACAGCATATGGATGAAAGCATTGCTCCCGTACACACCTAATCAGACATGGCAAAAGAAAATGGATATGAGGCCCAGGGATATTAACAGCCAGTTAAAAAATTGTGGGATGGGCTTTGGGAAACTCTGCACGTTCAGGTAAGGCAACCTTGAAGAATGATGGAGATTCTCACTGAATTGTGCCAGCTGCTTGAGTACATGGGGAGGCTCACTGCCAGGGAGTGAGGGCCAGTGATGCCAGTGAGCCAAAGCAGATCGACTTAGCATCTTACTCAGAAGCAGGAATTGGTGGTCTGACTGTCCTTGGAGGTAAGCTTCCCAGTAGTTGTCTCTGAAATTTCTTCTAGCAGCAACAGGTTATTTAAATTTCTTAATTTCTGGGGAAAAAAAAAAGAAAAAAAAAAAAAAAAAGGATGTTCTTATTTAACAGGGTTTTGATTTGTTTGTTGGTCTTTTTTTTTTTAAATCATCTTTTTATATAATTATTCAATTTAGTCCAAAACAGTAAGTGGATCAGAACACAGGAGTTATGGTGTGTGGGTTTTGAGTTTTTTGAGTTTTGTGCTTGTTTTGTTGGGTTTTTTTTTTAGGGCAGTTTGCAAAGAATTTTGTTCCTCTTTTCCTTGTTCTCACTGTGTGCAATAAGAAACAGTAAAGAAAAGCAGCAGTCTTGTGTTAGGATATTTTGTGCAAATATTTTCAGAAGGTCAGCTATTAAAATTTGAAATGATGACAGTTTTTTCCAATCCTGTAAATCAGTATTTTTTAAAATTTAAAGTGTGCCAACTCCATGTAGACTATTAGAAGTCATTGCAGAGGGTGAGAAATGAAAAAATTTCTTCTATAACAGGAGAAGAACAATAGTAATGCAAAACAAGATTAAAATTCCCCTCTTTCCCCCAGGTTTTAAACCATGATAAATATTTGGTTTGAGCCAGTCTGTTCTTTGTTTAGAGTTACTCGACTAAAACTCTTGGTCTTAACTTGCTGGCAATTAGGTCTATTGTATTTTTGATTAAACAGTAGTGTAGTGGTGGTGGGAAACCAGCACACTAGCATGGTCTTTTGGCTGTTTTCCCCTGCTCTTTAGTGTTGCCCTGAGGAACAAAGTATGGCTGGGCTGGCTCATCAGGGGTTTAGCTTGGAATGGGAACAGATTTTAATTTGAGTATCTTTACCTACTGTCTGCTGTCTTAGAGCAAGCCATTTTTCAGTGAGTTCTTGGGGGGATTTTGTTTTGTATCTCCTGTACAAGTAGCTAGTTCATGTGTGTGTAGTACATTTGTGACTCTCTGCTCTGCTGCTGGGCAAGTGCCCTTTTTTGCTCCTCTTCTGCTTTCTTTGGATGGGAAGTGAGCTCAGCACTCGAGAGTGGTGTTACCTCAACTGCTGCAGGTTCAGAGGGTTTGTGGTAATCAACAGCTCTCACCAACTAGCAGAAAAGCTGTATCCAAAATCCTCATTTGAAAGCCTTCGAGGTTTGTGGTGAAGTAAAGAAGTGGGGAGTTCCGTTCTCTTGTGGTGTATAAATAAAGAGAACTTTTCATATTTCTATTATCACTGTTCCCACCCATATTATTTGAGGACCTGGTTTGCTGTTGGTGTAGTCATTTTCCCCTTGTCTGAACTCTGACAGATCTTTGATACCTGCCTTTTTTTGGTGGTACAAGGAGAGATGCTGGTAGACATGGTGTTTATGTACCAAAACTGATGCTCTTGTATTCTACCTTCTGTGTTCACTGTGTTTGAGGCTGGAGTCCATACATATTAAATATAACAGCAGCCTAATCCAGAATGATTTGGTGGGTTTTTTTGTTTTGTTTTACTTTTTTTAAGTCATGAGATCTTATTCTTATTTTCAGCAAGTACTGGTCCATGCCTTTTGGACCTGTCTTGTGGTGAGCACCTTCAGCACATGTGTGGGTGTGAAAAGAAAGTGATGTTTATACTTTGCATTGCCGTACCTCTGAGCTTTGATTTCCTCCTTCATGAATTCCTTGTTTGCCTGCACATGCAGTTCCCAAACACTCTGCACTAGTGGTGGTAACTGAACAGTTTTCCCTTTCCAAGGCAGATACACAGCTGAGGATCTCCCAGCCAGGAGCATGAGGTGAAAGGGAATTCATCATTTATGTTTTTGCAGTTTCACTTGTTCACTGAGAGAGGGGGATGGTGGAGAGGGCATGGGTTTTGGCCTATATTTAATAAAAGGAAAGAGAGCTGTAAAAAACTCCTGGTGTAATGTGAGCCTTACACAAGGAAGAACTATTTATAGATGCCTGCAATATTTGCCTGAAGGAACTTGAGAGCAGAGCGGGGCAGTGTTACATAAAGCTGGGTGAGAGCACACTTGTGCCCTCACAGCTGCGAAGGTCAAACCCAGGGCTTCTCTTACAGTAAGGCTTCCACTCTCCCTTGCCCTGAGGGGAGAAGAGACTGATGGGCTCCTTCTGAAGGCCAGATCCTAGTGGTGAGAAACTTTGGTTTGTGGAGAGCAGCGGTGTGGTTTTCTTTTAAGAGGATTATTATTTGCCATGTTTTGATTTCATTGTTTTTTGAGAAAACATGATTGTATTGATGGATGACTTAAGGGTCAAATAAAGCTAAACAAGGTCACCGCAGCACCTTTGGGGCCTTGAGAGTGAGATTTCAGGCCGTACATGGTTTTATTATGGTTTAAGCAGCTTTTTGGTTATTGCTGCTGCTATTCTGGCCTTTTTTCTCTAGTGATGACTTTTTTTCTTCTAAATGACATTACCATGCCACTGGCAGTTAACCAGGTATTGTTCTGATTTTGGATGCCTTCATCAGCTGAATACTTGTTTGTTATGAGGCTTTATTAAACTGATTTTAGAAACCCTTCAGATCTTTAGCTTGAAAACATTTTTTATAGTTGCACAGGCAGAAGAGCCTTTCTTAAGGAGGTATATACCTTGAGAAGATCCTTCATAGCATGTGGCATTAACACTGGGTGCTGATTCTTTTCTGAAAGATTGCATTTGGCTAGGAAAAAGCATTCCTAACCCCACTATGAAGGAGAAAAATCCAAACCCAAGAAAAAGTGTGGGGTGGGATATGATATGAATGTACTATAAAGCTAGGAAACTTAGGCAAGAAGTTTGATTAAAATGGATTTGAATGGCTTTAAAATTTTGGATACGGGTGTAGTCTGGAGTTGTCCAAGATGTTTGTCCCTTTAGTTTTTACTGTAAAATTTTTGGAACTCTTGTAACATGAGAAATATACAATTATGTAAAATGTTTGAAGGTAAATAAAGAGCTTCTCACATTCTATCACTCCTCTATGATGCTTAGACTCTTTATGTCCCTTGAATTAGAAGTTTTAACTAGGCAGTCAGCATTCTGCGTGTTTAAAAGGTAGCTTCTGAGCAGAAGCTAAATCCCATGCTTTATAAGAGGGTATATACTAAAGCACATAATTAAAACAACTCAGTAAATTATTTGGGATCATATTCAGCCTTTATATAAAAGTTAAACAGTTAATGTTTATGTGTATGTATGTGTGTGTAAAAGCCAGATTTTGTGCAAATGGTTATTTTCTCAAGGTCTGACAAAGTGTATTTACATGGAAGAAGGCATTTTGACTGCCTTTTGAACCCACCCACGTAGTGAAGAAATTGTTTTTAAATTAAAAAAAGCAAACTTACAGATTCAAAATGCACATTGTGAAAAAAATAAGAAGTTGAATACTTAAAGCAATTCTAAGTTTGTTCAGTTGATTATTTTCCCAAACAACAAGGGTAGGTGAGCATATTAATCTTTTTACAGATAAGACAGACATATAAAGATATACATGGCTTTGATTTGCTTCAGTGTCTACATGGAGCATTTTGCATCTGAAGAATTTTTTTGGAGGGGGGTAGATAAGAACCTTGAGGATTCTTTTTAAATAGCATAGTAAAACTTACCAGACAGTTTAAAACAGAGGTGTTTAGTAGATTTGTAACATGATGGAGAAAATGAGGAAGGATATTTCTGGTGGGACTCTTTCAAGTACATAAAAGGGTGGAATTTGCACATTCTAAAACCCTCTCGTGTTTAAGCAGCAGTTGGTACTTAGTAAATGAGAATTAGTAAATGAGAATACAGGATCAGGGCTCTGAAGCTCCAGGCAGATGTGAAGAGTAGAAAGCTCTTTCAATCCCTTGGTATCTTGTGGTTCTGCCTAAATTAGCAAATACTTTGGTCAGTAGGGGTGAGTGACTAGATCAAAACACTGAAGCTTCATAAATCTTCATTACTTATTTGAGGGGGTTACTTTAGATTAGATTTACCTTGTCACCTTAGGCTGAATGTCCCTGCTTACCTGTGCAATTTGAAGCTTCTTGAAGGAGAAAATTTAGTAGGTACATGCCAGTGATGTAGCCCATAGGGCTACGCAAAGTTTCATGTCCCTGTGAAACAGCAAGTAGCATTCGAAGTGCATCTTGCAGCAGAGTTTTCAGATTCTTACACAAGAGGGAATTGATTGTTTGTATGCACCAGAGCTGTTATGCAAAACCAGCCAGCTCAAGTAAATGGTTTTGCTTCTGCTCTAAATCAAACAGCATAGTTGAATTGCGTATGAGAGTATGCATAGCAAAAGGATGACCTGGAAGACTTTAGTCAGATGTTCTGGAAAGATTTTTTTTTCCCTCTGTTGAGGAAGTATTTCTTTAAATTGGCAGACAGTGTTCACAGTGTCCCAGTTGCCATTTTAGACTATTGAATAAAAGCAGTGTTTGAATCACAGAATCTGAGTTGGATAATTAAAAATGGTTCAAAGCTTAGTAATCACCAAAGGATGTAGCATGTGGCTCTTGGGTAGCACATTAGGAGTTACAGATGTTTTGTGACTACACTAAATTGCTGTTGCTACAATCCAAGATGATGGTTAAGAATAATGTTTCAAAGTTATGGATAACTTACTCAGCATTGTTGGACTCTAGGTAAGCACATGGCTGAATATCTCTCTATCTTCTGCTTTTGATTGAGCAAGAATGATTGTTAAAAGTCATTTGTATATTTAGATTGAGAGTTAAGTTGCATTTAGTGCTGAATGCAGAAAAACTTTATCTCAAATGGCAGTGAAAAGGCAAGTGGTTTATTTTATTTGATTGTGTATGAAATTTGTAATGTATGAAACTCAACCCTTTCCCCACAAAACAAACTGGAATATAAAAATGAACTAATTTCTTTTCATGTCCAGAACTCAGAAATGGCTGACTGTTGTGGAGATTTTTTTCCCTCTACCTCAAAACCTCAAATTTTGGCTGTTGTCTAATGTAAATGCATCTGTTGGCTTTGAACTGCTTTGCCTAGGTAACTGGCAAAGCTGGATTTTATTTTATTTTTTGTTTGGGTTTTTGGGTTTTTTTTTTTTTGGTTTGTTTTGTTTGGGTTTTTTGTTTCGTTTTTTTGGGGGTTTGTTTTTTTGTTTGTTTGTGGGTTTTGGTGGGGGTTTTTTGTTTGCTTGTTTTTTGTTTTTGTTTTTTTAATTATTATACTAAGTGGAACACTGTGCTGACTAATCACAGCTCACTTCTTGACTTGCCTTTTGTAATCTGGGCTGCCACAGGTACACTACAGTCAGTACCCAGTGTACTTCATCAAGTCTTGATTACATTGCAGTCACAGTCCAATCTATTGTGTGGATGTACTGTTAGATTGCAGAGGTGTTGGCTGTATGTAGAATTTAAGGTCTTGGTATAGTAATCATGCCAATACTCTATTTTAGGTATTTATTGGGTTAAACCAAAATCCGAGCATTCTGCAGAGGTGGTGTGCAGGAGCAAGTCTTTATGCTTGTGTGATCACTCTAACAAAGTGCAAGGTTGGAATGATTGCCTTTCAACAAACAACTGACAAAGTTTTTTTTCAGAGTAGAATACATATAGATGAAAAACTTTAGGGAACTTTGCTCTTTCAGCAAACAGTTTTACACTGAAGAATTTAGTTCAAACATTCCAAATTAAATATTTCTTTAGTCCCACATCTATCTATTGGCCTCAAACTGTCATTGTATTTAGACTGGGAAAAACAGTACTATACAGCCAATGGTACAATACAGCTTTTACCATACTGAGGCAAAAGCTGAATGATGTCATATTAGGTAGGAGGAGTTATTTAAATCCTAAATGCAATCTGCTGTTGACATACACAGTAGAAAGAATGAAATGGGTTAAATTTTAAGAAAAATTATAGTCTGATTTACAAACTCAGCACTTGTTTGGATGTCAGATTAAGTACAGAACTACAATAATGATTTATATCCGCATTTGTATGTCAGAAGGAGTAAATACCAAGGAATTCAATAACAATTTGTACCATGGGAATATTGTATGTGCAGGTGACACTGACTAAAGTATAGTATTAATGCTGTGTATTTCCTGAGGACAGTAGCTACCATGTCCATTTATCTTCGTGGCTGTTTTGACAATCTAGTAAATAGTGCTCAGTTGTTTTTATGTTCTGCAGCAGGAAGACTCAGAAGTTTAAAGGACAAGAGTGCACTGCCTGAATTAGGTGGTAATTTTTTCCCTAAAAGAGAGGCCGTGAAAACAGTGCCTCTGTAAATTTTAGAAGAGTGAACATTTCTCTCCTGTGTTTATGGAAACTGGGGATATTTAGTAAGTCTAAAAGGAAGCAGACACACACATTTGTTCTGGCTTTCTTTCCTCCCTGATAACAAAAGTTCTAAGATCAAGGCAAATTCTCTTCCTTAAACCTGAACTTGACTTTCTCACATGGATGGTCCACATGTTTCTGTAGCAGACCAGGTAGACTGACTGTTGTGAATTTTGGGGGCTTTAGCTTTTGTTCCTTCTTTGTGCTTTCAAGCTTATTTTCTTCTAGTTTCCACAAGTGCCAACAGTGGAACAGTTTGTGTGCAGGAAGAGCATTGGTGACTTTTGTTTCTGGATGTATACCTCTGTTTACTCTTAACACAGAACCAAGGGTTGATGTGGAGCTTACAGGAGGGGGGAGAACTGCTCATTGGTATCTCAGTGGAGTGAATGTTAAGAGATGAAACTCATTCAACACGAACTTCTAATGCAAATTGGAATGTTATAGTCTGGCCAAAAATACTTTTGGTGGGAAATGTGTGAGAGAGAGTCAGAAATGGTGGTCAGGTATGTCAGATGTTGGATGTCATTTGTTCAGAAAAGTTACAAGATCTTAAATTCCCAGAACTCACTTGAAGGCCACATGCAAATCACCCCTTGGTTATCAGTGTTATTTCATTCAGGAGTGCTGTTTTCTTACTGGCTTCCTGAGGTTGCCTAGGCAGGGCCTGGGGAGGAGGGGAGAGGAGGGCAAGAAAAGCTGAAAAGTGCTGTTGATGCTTTTAGTTATTTAATTCTAGTCATGGCCTTGTTCATAATAATGCACTTATCTAACAGTTTCCCAAAACAAATGTAATTCACAGATGTGTGGTAGCAGCTAGGACAAAATTGAGCCTGTCTAATCAGTCCGTCTGTGCATTTCCAGTACTTTTTCTTATTTACAGCTTAAACGGTTTCTGTCTTCAGTGCAGAGGGGAAAATTAAGATTTGCATTTTGATTCCAACTTCATCTGAGCAAATAATTTCTAATATCAGTAATCTCCCTCTTGTTGTTTCTAAAGAGCCACTTGAAAGGGGACCATTTTAAAAGTAGTTGTTACAAATGACCTCATTGGTTTTTTTTCAGAATGTACTGTGATAGTGCAGGAATAATGGATGCTCTGCAGGGGAGCCATAACACTTTCTGTTAAAGCACTCGAGTGAAACTTTCTCTTCATGCAGCTGGCACAGTACAGTATAATTTTTATTGAGGTATAGCATAAGTTTATCATTCGATTTAGGATGTTCCTTTAGCTGTTACGGTCCTTACAAAATGCAGTTTTTGAGTCTCTGCGTGTGAGACATACTTCCAGGTTAAACAATACCATGCAGGATTACAAATGTATGTAATTGAGGAAAACTTAATGAAATACTACTTTGTGTATAAGGGTGTTTTTTCCAAGAGTTAATATTGCCCATCTGTTTTCTAGTTTTGATTTTCTGATTTCAGTGCAAATGTATCCTTGTTGAGACTCTCTGAAAGGGGGAGGGAATTTTGCTTTTTTGTTCTGAAGCCTGTGCTGAAGGGAAAAAATAGGTAGAGAAAAATGATGCTGGTGCAATGTTCCAGCTTTGTTGCACGACTTTTCTGGAGCTTGCTCCGAGAAGGTCTTAACACCTGATCTTTGTCTTGACAGTTTAGAGACTGATATTTGAGTCTTGCAGTGAGTTTCTAGAAATACTGTCATGTTCTGGTGGAGCAATAGTGTTATTGGCTAGAAATGCCAGAAAACAAGATGCCAAAATAGTGAGTGTAACTCTATCAGCAAAATATGATTATCTGGACATGTTCCAGAGATTAGAGAGAGCCTTTTTCACGTAGAATTCTCAAAAAAACTGTTGTTCTGGTTCTCAGTGAAGCACTGAACATGGCGTATTCTGTTGCTACACTTGCATATGGACTTGCATCCACACCTGCTGCTTGCAAATCAGTGCAATTGTGTTTTCATGTTGTCTGTCTTCTGTTTTTCCCATGTTGTCTGGGTGTTCCTGTGCAGCTTGTTCTTCAGCTGCTGCTTATGCATTTTACCTATTACATATATAAAGTCTTTTGAGTCCTTTCCCAAGTCTGTTTTTCTGCAATCCCATGATAATATTTTCCTTTCCTAGCAGTCGGGAGCATTTGCTTACACTGCTGATAACCAAAAGCAGTACCATACCACCAGTTTTTGCAGTGCCTTAAGCTCCCTATGCAAAAGGTTTGGTTAAGTTTTGGGAGGAATGTGCTCTTCTTCATTCCTTCTCTGGCTAAGTCCATCTTACTGGGGAAATCAGTTTCCAGTCGTGAGAGACTTGGCTCCCAGTTTGAGGCTGAGGCACTGGGAACAGCAGTGTGGTCAATCCTTTAACCCAGAGCACCTTGAGTTTTGTTTTCTGTGTTCTCTGTAAAGGGAGCAGAGGTGCCAGCTGCCGGCCTGTCAGTGAGGGGCTGGGCTGTACAGTGGAGAGGAAATTCTAGTATGGTTATAGTATAAACCTCTAATCATTGTTTTGTTTGCTGTCAGTTGATTTCAAATTATGATGTTATTAAAGTGCCAGTAAATCAACCAGGGATGTGCAGCCTGTCTGGCTGATGCAGATGCTGGGTTACACAGGGCTTTGTCCTGGCAAGCATGAGAGAAAATTAGTGAATGAGACAAGGTGAATGGACTGTGCTTACTGCAAGTTGGGATAGGCAAAGATATGGATATTTAATCAGCTGTTGGTAAAAAACACAGTACAAGAACTGGCACTTTGCTAATATGCAAGGTGGAGAGTGCAGGCAACTGATCAAAGTGCAGCTGCTCCACATGTGAAGAGAAATCATCTCTCCTGATATACACTGTTTGGAATGGCTTGAATTGAGTATTTGTTTCTTTTGTGTTCTGCAGATTTCTTGAAGCCAGCTCTGGTGAAGAGAAGGAGTTCCATCCGTGCCAGCCAGCCCCAGTCTCCAGTGCTGGTCCCCCTGATGGCACATTGTACAAGCCTGTGAAACCTGCCAAGCTGGACGCCACAGCTTTGCACGACTGCACTTTGGCCGCCACCGTGCCTCCCTCGGAGCTGTCGAACCATGCAGTCCTAGCCTGCGACACGGGCATTCACGAGGAGCACTATGTAAGCGAAGGCGTGGAAGATGATGTGCCAGACTGCAGAGAGTACAGGGATGCCTGCACCATTACTGGTAAGCAGCCAAATCCTTCACCCTGGTGAGCATGTGCAGGTGTAGAGTTGCGCTTCTGTTCTTAAGCTTGTGGTGGGCTGTCTGCCTCGTGGACCGTGCTGCCGCTGTTTGATGCTTTCTTTCCTTGTTTAAGAAGTGATTTCACAAGCACCAGGATTTTCAGTGAAAGCACTTTGTAATGTTTAAGATCCTTGCAAATAGGCCAGACCAGTGACAGCTGTGAAACCAGGTTTCTCTATTTATGTACTAGGGAAATTGAACCATTTGAAAGTTTGTTTGGATAATAAGTGAAGTCAGGGATGAGGGGAAGGGAACACTGCATCTTAAAGTTTATGGAATGCTTGTCCTAATGTTCACCATAATTTAGATTTCTGTCTTCATATGAGAATTGTTTTGTGGGAAAAAAGAGATGGGAGAAATAGGATCTAACATTTTTACCGTACATATTTTTGCTTTTCAAAGTAATTTCATTTTCGCATTCATTCTAGAACAGTAAAAGTTAATGTATATGGAATATTGTCTTCTGCATGCTTTTATGAAAGGTTGAATACCTTATTATAGATTCATACAAATAAATGGAATATGTGTTGAAGTATGGTATTTTAAATAGAATTAGATTCTTAGTGCTGTGGTCAGCTAATCCATTTTTTTATGTTTGAATAATCACTGTAACTCAATGTAGCCGTGGTTATGGCCATGAAACGACAGGAGACTTCCATTCCAAGTGCATGGTTTGTTGGCTGAGCTGTGAGGCTTCTTTTAGCCTAACATGACCTTGTGAGTTCAAAGTCCTTTGGGGAATGTTTGAGGAGTCAGCTGAGTTTTTGGAAGGGAGGAATGAGATGTCTGAGAAAAACAGCAATAAGACTAAGACTGTTCTAATTGGCAGCCAGATACTTCTACCCTGAATTACTTTCAGTCCTTTCTAGAATTGTCTTTAAATCAGAGAACTAGCTAATGGTGACTGTCAGCAGCTGCTTAAGTAGCATGCCTTAGCTTAGCTCAGCCCAACAATGGTGTAGTTACTAAGGGCTGATATTCTGGAAAAAAGAAAATAGAAAGAAGGGCAGAGGTGCTCTCAAGTCTAGCTTCGCTCAGCCCAACAATGGTGTAGTTACTAAGGGCTGATATTCTGGAAAAAAGAAAATAGAAAGAAGGGCAGAGGTGCTCTCAAGTCCACCTGATTTCCTTGGGAGGGTAAGCAGGAGGATTAACACTGGAGTCACTTTGTCAGGTATGCGTCTACATAAAATAGGTGTTTTGTTTAAACAAGCTTACTTGCCATCCTTCCTTCCTTGTTTTCATCCTTTTAGAGCTCCTTAACTGGTTAGTTCAAAAATGGTCATCCTTTTAACTTCCATGTAGGTACTTGCTGGTTAGGTAGACTAGAAACTACACATCACATAAATGCATTCTGGGTCATATAATTCTGTTTTCCAGGCCCCTTGTAGAAGGATCTTGCAATCTGTTCTGTTGGCTGTGGCCTGTCTCCCCTTCAGCCACTCTCCTCCTTCCCCTGTTAACAGGAATTTAACTTTTCTGTTTCTGACTACAAGCCAGGACAACCAACTTCTTTCGTGAATTAGGATGCCTTTTTGATTATGGTTTCTTGAAAGGCAAGACAAACTCATTTTTTAACATTTAAAAAGTCTTTATTAAATGGAGGCCAGTGAATGTTCTTACTATTTCATATTCCTTCAAGCCTGATGTAGTTTCTGAATCTTTCTTCTTGTTTAGCTGTCAGCCAAGTATTGCTTACACATCGATCCTAAATTGCTTTCTAAAATGGATTTGCTATTCTGTGGTGTCAGATTTATACTGTTTGTGACTTGAGTACAACATGATGTGACTTGCAGTAGAAATAGCAGTGTTTTTGTTGATTGTTTGGTTAGTTGTTTTTTTTTTTTTATTGGATGTTTGTGGATTTTTGAGTTTCAGCTTTTTGTTACGTGTTTTAAAGGTGTCAGAGGGCATAGGCTGGAAGTAAGGAATTAGTCTCATATTTCTTCTGTAAAATCTTTATCAGTATTCTGTGCAGGTATGCAGTGTATACCCTTGAAATAATCTGAAAGATAAATACTTGATTAAATTGTCAGGATTGTCAGAGACTTTGACATGAAGACTTTGTTTACTTCTAATTGACAAGTTAGCACTATTGGCATTTTTAAATTGATAAGTGGGAAAAAATTGCTCATATCAAGTCTGCATATACTATACTTTTTCTTCTGATGCCAAGCCATGACTCATGCTAGAGCTGAAATTCAGCAGTTGGGATAATCTGTATTTTTTATAGTCTTAAATTAATACCTACAGCCTATTGTACAAGTTATCTGCAAAAATTCTTGCAAATAAAGGCTTGAGCAGTTAAGAAAAGAATGGGAAACTGAGGCAGAGTATAGTGTGGTGATGCTTTCTGGAATACAGCAAGCTAATGGCAATTGGGGCTATCTCTGATATAGCTAATAGCAAATTATATGATGTGCACATTTTGCTACTTAACTTTTCAAGACCATTGATGCTCAAGGAATTTTTAATGCTGTTGTTTTTTTTTTTTTTGTTTTGTTTTTGGGTTTTTTGTTGGTGGTGGTTTTTTTTTGTTATTGTTATTGTTTTTGTTTCCTATTTTGTTTGCTGGCAGTAGAGGCATTTGAGCATTCTCTGTCAGCAGCACCATCTTTCCTGCCTGGGATCCAAGAGCAGATTCAGTGTAGCTGAGAGCATTGCACATTCTGATTGTGCTAAACCTGTATTCTTGGATATTGGGTTGGCTTAAACACTTCTTGTCCCCAAACCATCTCAGAACTGTGCTTGAACGATTTCTGTGGGAGTGCAACTACAGATATTTTAGGCACCTGGTCTGGATAGAATCCTTGCTATGCTTTTGTGTCAGAGAGGAGATGAGAGTTACTTTTTAGTTAGGTCACGCCTCTGTTCAGTCCTATTGTGTGGCCTAAAAGCAATTCTGTTGGCATAACAGAGGCAATAAGCACTGTAGAGCTGGGCCCAAGTGACAGCGTGGTGAAAAATTTCATGGAGCCAATGTGGAATGTCTGAATGAGGGACAGCACCCTAAAAGCACCTTTCCCACTGAATTTGATACTAAAGCACCAAAAAAAAGCATCCAGAGCTCATAGGTGCTGCAAGTGAAGCTTTATGCAGGTAAATGCATTTGAATCTGTGCTGGCTTCAGCACAGAAGGGCAAATTAAATAGGATAGTTGATCTGTTGAAAAAAAAAGTTTGTGAATGTTTTAAGAGTTATGAAAAAAGCTTTGGTGGAGCACATACTTTCTAAACAATAAACCTGAAAATTGACTCAGTAGCCGTTGTAATAGATTTTTTGTTTTGCTGTATTTCATTCTAGATTTTGTTAGCAAGATTTAGGGGAAAAGATCAATGTAGTCTGACTTCAAGTTTTCTATTGCTGTTGATTGTGAAGCTCCTGCAGGTGAATAGGCAGGAGACTCAAGCCCTGAGGTTGGTGCACAGTGGGGCAGCACTGTATGGAAGTGGCATGGTGCTGCTACATGTGGGAGGCACCTATTGTGTCCTAGTTGTTTTTCTTTCCTTTTAATTTTTTTCTTGCTTCCCTCGTTCATCCCAGAGTGTAGAGATAGGAATACGGATGTAGCACCATCTAGTGTTCCTTCTGCTAGAAGGGGACTGGAAATGCTTTTCAAGGTCTGTCTTTTCTGTAATTGCAGTTCAGACTTGAATAGTTTCAGTCAGATGTTGATGAAAACAGCAACTGGAGTTGGGGGCTTTTTTCTCTAGCACCACCACCACCCCCATCCCATTTTTTTGTAGAGCAGGAAGGGTTGTAATCTTGATAGGAAAAAGCAGAGCATCACTGAATTGCTCAGTAGTCCCAATTCTATGAACTACAAAAGCCTCTTAGTCTGATTGCCTTTTTCTTATCTGTTAGCTGCTGTCAGACAAATCCTGTCCTCCTGGAAATGAGGAGTACAGTGGGGATGGAAGTCTGAAACATCACTGGATATTACTCTTGGGATAGCTGTCTGACTACCAGAATATTTTTGTGGGGCTTTTTGGTTATGATGAGGTTTTTTTCTCTTAAAATATGCTGAACACAGTATTCTTAGACATCTTCAGTAAGCTAACATTTTCTGGTTTTGCATGTCTGAATACTCACTATTTGCACTGATTTTGGTATGGTGTACTTTGTAATTCAAGAGCTAACTGCTTAGTATGCCATGTAGGTTTCCTTCATCCCTCTCTGAAAAGGAAGAGAATGAATGGACTGTAATTTAAATTGCCCAGCTCCTTCATTAGTTTGCATGATTCATTTGTTCATTGTACTAGTTACTCTTACTAAATGCATGTAGGAGTCTGTTTTCTGGCTGTTCAGGACAATTTCCTGGGGGCTGGTGAATTATTGGGAAATGCTCTGTGGTAATAACCTGTTTTGTGTCTTATTTTCTTTGCAATTAACACAAGTAGATTTAAAAAAAAAAAATTCTAAAAACAAAGTTACATTACTGGAGGGGTCAAACAACAAAATGTCTTTTTTTCTCAGCAGGAAGGTGTCAGTGAGAAGAGTTGGTATTGTTTGACCTTCCCTGCAGGTTGTGTAACTTGCACATTACTGCAGTGACTGCAGTGGAAGGAATCATAACATCCAGAGAAACCAACTTTCTCTTGCTGTCAAGCCTCATTCACACAACCTCCTAGCAATGTTTGGGTGCAGAAAGTTTTCTCTGGCTTTTCATCCTGGCTCTATCCTTATTCAGGCTTTAAATATGTTCCCATATGAAACAGAGATTCCATTTTCTTCCACCAAATTACCATTCTTCACAGCAACATCAGCCAATTTTGATAACTGACTGATCCTACAAATGTCGTGATGTCGTTCTGACCATTTCTTTATGTAATCACTTTATTTTAGAAGATAAAAGATGCTTAGGGCCCACAGAATTTCCATTCCATTGTGTGTGTGTGTGTGTGTGTGTCCCAAGATGTTTTTGTGTTGAAAGGCTGAATTTCTCTTCCTTCAGTTTCAAGCGTGATAAAGCATGATTACTCAAAATGAACTCCATAGGGATTTAGGTATTACAGGTTGTTGTGAGATTGCTTTACTGTTGTTATGCATGTGATGGGGAGAATGCTGAATCTGTGGCTTTCCTGTTCTAGGTGTGTGAATTTCCTGTTCTAGGTGTGTGAATTATTTTCACACCTGTGAAAACCAGAATCCATGTGCTTGCTATTCTGAGAGTGTCCAACAGGATGCTCTAGTTGGTTTTGGTACTTGTTACAGGCCTGCTGTTTGTCTTCTAGGCTTTAAATGAGTGACAGTTTTGAATTGCTTCCCGTTATTTGAATCTCTCTCAGTTCTGTTGTGGTTACCTTTCTCTTTTAGCGGAGCATAACTTGCTCTACCCTTAGCTTCTTTTTCTGCTCCTCTTTTGGGGTGGGACTTTCACACTTTTCTCCGTTTTCTGAGATGTAAAATATTGCTTAGTGGAGCTGGAACTCCAGCAAAGAGGATAAGAAATGCTCTGCTGTGTTGGACCAGCTGGCCCAGGACTATGTTTCTGACTCCAGAAACTGGATATGGAGATCATATGCTCAGCCACACTGAGTAGTCTACTCTCAGCATAACTTATAATGCAGAATTATTTAGTGTTAGAACATGTCCATAGCTTTTTCTTATCTGGGTCTGCTGATTTTTTTACCTGGAAGTTTATGGTTGCTACTCCTGTGTGCAGTAACACCAATCTTGCGGTTTCTGTCAGTATTTGTCCTAGTAATCCAGGATTTTATTGAATATCAGGTCTTCTTTCCCTTTATGAAGTTATCTTCATGATTTTGAAAAACCTTCATAGCTTCTACATCCCTACCTACTTCTCTCCCAGCTCTCTTAGTTTCTCCTTTAAATAAAGCTATGACAATGTTTGTCCTTTCCTCAACTCATTGACTTTATTATTTGTCACCAGTCTCATCCTGTAAGCTTGACTAGTTTTGGTCTCTTCTCCCTCTTTCCCTACACTTCTGTAAGCAGTGATTGCTAAATTCTGAACAATCTTCTCTTTCTCCAAAGCATTCCGAAAATGCCAGTCCTGTTAACATGACATAGCTCCTTCAGCATGACTGGAACAATTTTATGAGTCTGACTGTATTTCTGTCTAGCATACTCTGACAAAATATCTTATTCTCTGTTCCTGCTACATCATTGCCTCTCTTTTGAATTTTCTTTCTGGCTTTTGGTGTGTTCTCAGTCAATTTCATGCAAATTCTCCCCCGTCATATCCTCCCCACATTTGCTTTCCAATTCTTACCCTTTTCAAGTAACCTGGTGCTTTTTTCTGATTCCTCTCAGGAATGTTACACAATCATAGTCAGGTTGTTACACTACCTCTTAATCTGTATCTTGGACATATGTTTTTATTTTATCAAGGATTATCTTTTTGTGGTTTGATGACATTTGGTTGGTTGGTTTTCCCTTAAGCAGAATTCTGCTGTGCTTCCTATCCAGCCCTCTTACTTATTAATTCCTAATACGATCCATGTTTTTTGGTGCAAACTGTCAATTCTGAAGTCACTATGAAAGCAGCTGCTGAAATTACAATTACAATTGGAACACAATTAGAGTGTGACATTTTTAAAGACATTCTTCTTAGATTTCCCTTGTTTTGGGAAGCACTTAGTACTTTATTCAAGGTAGAGGTGCATGAAAGAAAGCAGTAAGTGTTCATCAGTGTTCTGAGTTTGTTCTTTGGAGAAAGTACTGAATGCCAGTGCCTAGTAGATTCCTGGGGGGATTTTTTTGTTGTTTGCATTTTTATTTCCCTATTGTGGTGCAATGAATAGTGCCGGAAGACTAAATAGCTACATTTGATTATTGGTGCATTTAAATATGTGAAAATAACTTTCCTTCCATAATTTAGTTCCCTAACACATGAAGTTCAGCTTTACTTTTCTCCTTCAATGTATATGGGTGTGTCCATCATGAAGCAACACATTTTTCACTTAAAGTAAGCATCTGTAAAGAGCAAGCTACATAAGATTTAATTCTCATGTTTTGCTTGTGATTCTGTGAAAGCTTTGTTGACAGCCATTGTTTAGTGGCTGGCACATTTTGTAGCTGGGTTGAACAACAAGGAAAGGCAGGACAATTGCTTTTCAGGGTTTTCGTACTCAGTGATTTATCAATGGGTTTCTGAGACATTTGTAGTCTCTCTTGGCAGCTGGAAGATCCTAATGGTTAATGAATGTGTTTATTCTTACTGCTGCTGAACAGTGCGTTGCCAGCATGCCTTTGGTACATGAATAGCTTTTGTTCTCACTCTAAAAGAATAGCCATGGTGGCAAAGTTTCCTTTTATTTTCTGTTTAATGTCAAAATCATGACTATGGTTGCATTTATCTACAAGGAGAAACATTTCCATACTTTAATTTAAAGCAAAGTTCACTTAAATTTATGGCATAGTGTACTGTAGGGTCCTAATACTTTAATGGACCAAATGTGTCTCAGGTTTTATACTTAGCAGGAATGTGTATGTAGGATGGAACAAAAGCAGGGAGACTTCAACCTGGTAAACAATGGCATTCCTCACATTGGAACTGTACTTCCCAGGGGTTTCATCTTTGTTAGCTTTGACATTCTCAACTTTACCCTAGCCTTTAGCAGGTCTGTTTGGCCAAGCCAAAAAGAGGTCAGCATGGAGTCTTTTGTTTTCCCATGGAAGCTGGGATTTTGTGCAGTTTTTCCCATGTTCAGAGTCAGAAGAACCACTGCTTAAACAAGTTTGATTAAAGATGTGGCAGGACTTGCAATTTCAAATCGTGTCATGCTGTACCAGTCCAGTTAGAGACGCTGCCATGGTTGTTTGAGGAGTCTGAGTTTTAGAGGTATGAGACAACTTTCATGTTGAAGGGCTTTTCTTCCAGATGTTTGGCTTTGCAGCCAGTAGTGAGACTTCAGATGTATAAGGATGCTAAGGCTGTCTTTCCCTTTGGAGAATTCAGTGAATTTTTTTCTTTTTTTCTTTTTTTTTTCCCTTTGCCCAAGAAGCTAACCACTTGCTTGACATTGAAACACATGTCCTAGGTTCAGCAATATTATTTGAAAGACTTCAGTACAGTTAGCCACATTCTGGCCATCTAGGACTGACATTGAATAGGAATATGGTACGTTCTGGGGTTTTGCCTATTGCTGTGTACATATGCATGTACTTGTTAAATAATGCTCAAGAAATACTTGTAATTATAGACCTTAGTCAGTACTTAATGACTTTGTCTATGTGGGCCTATAGAACTCAAATGATGTGTGACCACAGGCCATGTTTTCCTCTTCAGTAGCATAGGTAGCAGCTTAATTGTGTGGTAGTACTTCATTCCCTCTGCTTTTCATTTTTATATGGACCTGTTTGTAGTGATAATGATGAGTTCATTCTATCACTGTCTAAATGGACAGAAAGCATGGGGAAGATGAGGCTGTTGGGCTGTTCCAAGCAGCCAGGAAATATCTTCTTTAACAACATTTAGAGAAAGACTATCCTTCTTGCTTCTGTCATTGGAATATGGTTAGGCTTCTGAATATGTGGAATATCTGGAATATATGGGTCTTCTGAAAAAGAAGAATGCTAATGTAGTTGTGGCCTTCTGGCTGCTTGTCAACCTAGATTAGATGACTAATCTCAGTGTCACATGGAGCAAAATTAGCGTCAAAATGTTCTGATATTTGGCATGGAATAGCCTCAACTTGATGAACTTCGATTTCTTGTGTTACATGTGGCTGGACTTTAGCCTCCATGCTGTAGCCCTTTCCTGCAGAGAACCTCACTTTTACTTAACTAGTATGGAGCCAGCACTGGAAGTGACCCTTTGCAGGTATTATATGCTTTTTATTTTTTAGAATTGTTATTCATTGACTGTCCATTCTCAAAGATTTAAAACAGAGGAACTGTTTTAAAAAAAACTCAGAGAGCTAATTGTCAAGGATGAGTATAATATGTATGTGGGAAATAGGACAGGACTGAAAACCAAAGAGAGGAGTGTGTGGTGCCATGAAGTAATGTAGTAGATTTCTTTAGTCTTCCAGCTTTCTTCAGAGAGTTTCCTTGTTTCCCTTGTCTTTTTTTTTTAATGTGCTTGTATCTACTTCTCTTTCCACAGCTGCCTCAAAAGGTAGTGACAAGTTATGATGTTTTAGTTCTTTTGCAAGAAATGAAAGATTTATGTGAGAGTGCTACTGAGGCATATTTCTGTTTGCTTTTAGGTTTTGGGGGTTTTTTTCCTTCTTTTGTTTGTTTGCTTTGTTTGTGTTTAAGAAGGAGAGGATATTTAGACTGTTCCTCTCTGCCTGTGGGCTGGGCACCAGCTGCTGCGGTTTGATGCGATGGAGTTTCCTGGAAGATGCTCAGAGTGGGCATGTGATACAACCTGATGACCAAAGCTTGTGTTTTGAAGGTTGCCAAGCAGCCCAGCACTTCCTGAAGGCGACACCCAAAATGGAGTTGTTTTGCTGCACACACCACTTTTGTTCAGCAGTTGTTTCCCTTTGCTCAGAGGAGGCACTTCGGGTAGCACAGCCACTTTGTGCTGTTTTCAATGTGTTGGCTTCCATCAGGACTGCAACTCAGGGGCACTGTGCTCTGGGGATGATACTGTCTCTGGGTAGTTTTTTTGTGGTCCTTCTTGTGATGACTTGTGTGTTCTGGCATGCCCCTTCTTGAGCAGAGCCGTGACCCTAGCATGGTTCCTGGCAGGGCCGGGTTTATGAGCGATTGTTTTTTCCACTTACAGCAGTGGGCTGAAAGCGGGAACCTGGCTGGCAAAATGTCCTGTGGGATTTGGGGGTGTGGGTACTAAGGCAGCTCTGCCGGCAGGTGGCAGTTCGTACTGCCGGCAGGTTCTGTGGGGACCTGGGAGACTTTTAACCACGGGAGGTGAGCTCTGCAAATCCGTAAAACCATGAAAATCAAGGATGGTTTGAACCAGAATGCAGACAGGCACAAACTATATATTTTATGTTCTTTGTGAGGGCTGTGCTGATAAGCTATTTGCATTGTGTTTTAAAGGCTCCTGCAGATACCAGGCTCTGAGATTTGTATGGTTCATTTTCTCTGCATGTTTTCTGTATATTTTGGGGTGTTCTTTGCTGCCTGCCACACTCCTCACATCCTTGTCTCTTCTCATTGTTCTAGGTTCATTCACTGAATTTATCATTAGTTCTCATGTGAAGTTCATGCTGAAATTGAGTAAATGCACCTTCTTTATCAGCCAAGCTAGGTTTTTCTTTCCTACAGTAAGGTACATCTATAGCCATAAACATATGAAACCCAAAAGCCTGGTAGGGAATAGAGTTTGACAGATGAGATGCCTTTAGGTGACCATGTTAATAGGAGTGAGATTTTCAAAGCTGTCTACCTGTGGTTCATGTTGAACTTAGCTGGACTTGAAGTTAGTTTGAGGCTGAATTGCTTGTTTGAGATGCTGGCATAGTTCCACCCATCCAAGTAACACTGACAGCTAAGTGTGTATGTAATTCTTTATGGGAAGTGACCTAATGTATTGCCTGGCTGTGTGAGTGCAGGATGCAAAGGACAGTGGGTGGCCACCCCACACAATGCCTTGTGATCTCTGTGTTGTTATATGCAGAGGGGGGTAGACATTCCTTGAGAAGTTATGCTGTCTCCATACAGTCAGCTCCCACTGTTTTAGACTTCTCACTCCGTTTTCTCTATGATCAACTCCTTGCTCACTTGTCAGCAGAGGAAAGATGTAAGTGTGCATCTGAAAATAACCAAGTATACTCTTATCCTCACATGCACATGGTTGTCCTGCAAATTATTTCTTTCTCTGCGTGTGGGGGGGCGGGAAAGTGAGGGAAGGAAGAAGCCATCCTCCCACCCTCACTTCCTCACTTCAGTCTCCACAGTGAAGTTAGTTTACTCTATTTAGAGCATTATTTATGGATAGAGATGTGCCTAGAAGAAAGGGAACTGATGATATAGTCAAAGGTACCTAAATCAGCAAGCATAATAAAAATTCCTTTAAAGAAATATAAGCAAGCTGAAATAACCAGTGAAACTTGAGTGGCTGTCTTCAGTTGAAAGGCATGGAGTAGAGAGGTTTAAAATGTCCAGAAAGGGAGAAACACGCCAGCCAGTCAAATGCCAATGTATGAAAAGATACGAAACAAGCTAGTGGGTTATCCATTAATGACTACTCAAGGGATACTGAAGTGGGAAGAAATATGCAGAAGAGAGCTCAGCTTTAGTGTTCTGCCTGTTTTGCATCTTCTTTATGGAAAGAGAAGATTAGAAACTGTAACAAGAAAATAACGAGGACAAACATCTTTGAAAACATTTGTTTTAAACTCATTTAGAAGAGAGAAAGCACAAGGAGGAATGTTGTCAAAAATTACTGCAAAGCAGACCTTCACTTCCTGAGGAATAGGGCATTGAGAAATACATATTTGCAGCAAAACAAGTGAGATAAGGTGTTCATGCATTTAAGCTAAGAAGAAACTGAAGCTGTGGAACATGCTTTAACTATTTCAAAAATAGCATGAAAAAAGTGAAATTTATTAATTTTTAAAAATATTTATTTATTTCTATGAAGTGCTGAAAGCTATAGAGTTACAAGAGCATAAACAGAACCTGGAATGATCCATGCTTTACTAAGTTCCCAATTTATTAACTATTTAAATTGGTTTTGATCTGCTTGTAGAAATTAGTTTGCCAAAATTGTTTTCCAGAAAACTGAAAGTTGAAAATTGCTTAGGTTACAAACCCCAGAATCCATAACTGCAATTCAAAAGGATGTGGTTCAGCTACATTTTGTTGTATCATTTTTTAATCAATTATCAGTTAATTGTTTTAAGCGTAAGGTGACACATTTTTCTCAATAAAATGGAGGTAGCACCTAGGAGAAGAGGAAGGGCTTTTCTATCTGTTGGATATCAGTCAACTTAATCATAGATCACAATCACAGATGATGCCTTGAGTCTTCTTGGTAGAGAAGTTACTTAATTGTTTGTCTTTGTAGTTCCAATCAGAAATAATGAAAAGACATCTGTGGAAACACAATCAGGGTTTTATAAAAATGTACCTGATGTTTGAGGATGAAGGGTAGTATTAGTCTGCGTATCTTCTCATAACAAATGTGTGCATCTCAGGAAAGGAAGGGGAGGAAGAGCGAAAGGGGAGAGATTGTGTGACTATAGCACTGAGAATATTGCAGTGATTTAAGTGCTGAACTAATGTTTAGTCATGAAAAAGTGTAATTATGGTGTCCTGTTTTTCTAAATAGGCAATTACATCAGAGCCTGTTCGTATTTCCTGCTGATACACAGATATTAAAATTGCAGTAGAAGTTAATGACAACAGCATAATAATAGTGTCATAAAAAGTTTCCTTTCCAATTATTCATTAATATCTTTTCCAGTTATTGGGCTTTTTGAATTGCTTAGAATTGCTCAGGATTTATTATATGGCAGAGTAGAAAATTTTCCTTGGTTGACTTGTCTTCCACAATAATTCTTATTTCTTTACTGCCTGGCCTTCACATTCTAGTGGATTTCTTTTCCACAATAAAACTGTGTGGGTTTTTGTTTGTCTTTTTTTTTTTTTTTCTGTGTGTGCATGTATGAGGGGTTTTTTTGTTTTTTTTTTTTGTTTTTTTTTCCCCTCACATTTTATTGGTTGCTTCCTTTGTGTTCATTTTTCACTAGTTTTTGGGATAAAACAAGCCAATTTATTTATCTGTACAATCTCCTGAACTCATCTATGCAGTCTGTTTCTTTTGGAAGCAGAAAAGAGAAAGATGCTAAAGGTTTGAATTTTTCAAAATTTTAATTTTTTGCTCCCAAGACCATCATCTTGGGCTGTGTAGATTCTTGCATTTTTCTGAAGAGGAAAACTAACATTTCGGCCAGAAAAACTCCCCCAAAACAACCCCGGTGAAAAATATCAGATCCATATTCTTGAGATTGAGAGCAATTAGGTAATCCAAAGATAGATGTATAAAAGAAAATTCTTTCATGTGTACATGTACACAGAAAGGTTTTTGAATGTCTGGTGGATGTTAGCAGGTTTTTTTTTTTTTAGAATATCAGCTGTCTTTTCTGCACTCAGATGGTTGCAGACACTGAGATGATGCTGTCAGCCATTAAAAAGATAGCCAGGGAAAAAGAAAGTTTGTATTTACAGGCTGACTCTTGTCTTTCCGAGCATAGGGAGCAGATCTTATTTCTCTGTGTAAGCCAGTAGTCCCTCTGAGAAGATTGCAAGGACCTCTTAAAACGATGTGTGCAGAATGATTCTTGCATTGCACAGAGCTCTATAAAAACAGATGTACATGTGGGCATCAAACTGCAGGGAGGCTTGGAAGGCACTCACATATGTACAACAGCTAGCAGAACAGTATGGATAAAGGCAGAGGAGAATAGCTTCTAGTAGGTGATAGCAGACTCCTCGAACCATAAAGTACAGCACAACTTTCCCAAGTGGATTATAGTTCTAGTCATCAGGGTTTTGTAAAGTCTGTAGGCAGGAGATTGACAGTATGAGTTCATCTTGGTATTCTCTGCCCTGTTGTCTGATAGAATAGTAATGTTCTTGCAATTTTTAGTGCTTGAGATGCTTTTGACAATGTAATTTCTGGCTTAGAAAGCTAAAACCCAGGTAATTAATGATGTATAGAGAAGTATGTGTTACTTCCCTGTTCTCTCCTTCCTCTTTTTCTTTGACAGAGGTGAGTTCCACTAAGTTACAGTGGAATTGCAGATCTACCTCGATGCAGCAAGAGTAAGTTTCTCTTACAAAAATTGGTGCCTTTGTCAGGAAGCAGCAAGAGCAGGGCTGCCTTGCAGGCAGCTGACAGGATGGGAAGGGCACAATCCTTGTCGGCACGGCCCAGTCCCTTTGTTCCCAAGCAGAGCAAAGGTGCTGGCAGCAATGGTTCAAGTTGACTCTCCAGGGGTCGATGATCAGACAAATGCCAGCAATCCAGAAAGCTGGACAATAAGTCAGTGTCAGCAGGGAGCAGAGCTGGGCACAGGCCTGCTTACAGCACTGCACAGGGCAGGACCAGGGACTGGGGTGTACATGGGGCTCCTGGCTGAGTGTGCTGGCTGGGGGACCATGATGAGCCTGGTCATGGCAGTGTAAAGGCATGTGAGAGCACTCAGGGCCTTGATAGTCTTTGCTGTTTACTCTGGAGTGAGTCTCAGCAAGAGTTGAAGAGCTATGACACTGGTTAAAGAGGGAGCTCTGCTGCATTGCTCTTCCAAAAAAAGACTTAGATAGCTTTTCTTTACTTTGAATGTGGGGGTAGGAGTTGTACCTGGACCATGGTGTTTTCTCTTCGTACTGGTGTAGAAATGGAAAATGTGCAGATTGATGCACTAAGTATTTACTGAAAACAAACCATAGGTTGCTCAGTTTATTAATAAATATTTAGCATGACATTGTATTTAATTGTATATGATAATTAAACTTAAATATTTAGAACTATTGTGACTGTTTTGGGTATTGATACACTCTCGGAATTCTTCATTATAGTATGGGTTAGAAAGTACCTTAAGAGGTAATCTGCTCTGACTTTTACTAAAAGCAGGTCTTTCAGAGTAAGTGCTCATGGCATTGTTTACTTGACTTCTAGAATCCCTGTGCCCCTGTTTGACCATCCTCATGGTAAAAAAGTTTCTACCTTGAATTGTTTGGGTTTTTTTTTTTTTTTTCTGTGTTGAAACTTCTCAGCTACCTCTTGGCCTAAATATAAAGCTCTGATTTTATTTGTAACATTTTTGCAGTTGTTGTCTGTCGGTATCCATTTTTAGAACTGTGTGCAAACTTGATATATTTGTGAGCATGAGGGGCTGCAGCACAGAATGCAAGTCAAGCAAGATAGTGTCAAAAGGTGCCCTGGAAGTTTCTGTAATCATCTTTACCAGTGTGTCATAGGTGTGAACTGTGATACTGTTTGCTCTTGCAATTCTGGATTTCTCTTTCTTGAGAAAAATCTGACAGCAGCAAAGGCAAAAAAAACCCAGTGGTACTGAATTGTAGTCCAAGACAAAGTTAAGGAGATATGTAAGTCTTGCAAGGTAAAAATTATCTGTGAAGTAGAACATCAAAAATGTACATTTCTCTGTGCACTAATACATTCTTCATACTCCAGTTGTAACTGGTTCTCTCTCTATTCCCCACCCTAACCCACTTATTCTTTAATAAATGTCTTTGCTTCTGGAGATGAGGCTTTTTGTCACTAAGAGAGCATGCCCTTGTATTGCTAGTAAATATGATGCTTTGGGATAATTTGTGCCAGGCATATCTTCTAAACTTACTTGTATTGAGCTGGTCTTTACATGCAGCAAAATCTTGTTGATATCAAACCAAACTGAAGTCTTTGAAAGTTTGTATGTACAGTACTCAGGTAACTAACAGAGATTGTTCCCTTTCCCTTAACAGATGTGTGCAATAGTACCAATCTTCCTGAAGTTGAAATCATCAGTCTCCTGGAAGAGCAGCTGCCTCATTATAAGCTAAGAGCAGATACAATCTATGGTTATGACCACGACGACTGGCTTCACACACCTCTCATTTCCCCTGATGCGAATGTTGACTTAACAACTGAGCAAATAGAAGAGACTTTGAAATACTTCCGTAAGTCAAAAATTCAGAAATGGTACTGAGAAACAAATAAAATAGTGCTGTTTTTGTTGCCTTCTTTGAGGTATCTGTGCAATTCTTGCAAAGCTGTGGAGAGCAAGAGAACAGTTTGTGATTTACTGTTTTGGTCTCCAAGATTGTGGTAGATAGAAAATGGAGAGAACATTTAATCAAGAACAGCCATTGCATTTGTCATTTGTGCATGCACTTTTCCACATTAACAAATACCAGAGAAACTGAAATACTTCTTTTTGCTTGTGATCTCTCTCAAAGAGACTGAAATTTCTGTATCTATGCACCTTAGAAAGCTTAGACCTCTTTCCATATCCACTTTTTTTTGAATGTGTTCTCTGACACGTTTCACTGTTGTCTGGTGCCACTATGTGCCAGCATCACAGAATGACATTAAATCATTTTGCTGCAGCTTAAGCTTCTAGAAGAGCCTTGTGAAGAACCAAACTGACCATTTGGTTGAGATGATCTGTCCTTTCATTCTTTCTTCTGTTCGTATTCATACTATCAGACAGAAAAATATTTGTGCCTAGAGGGAACATGAGTAGAGTTTTAACCTTTATGATTATTCCTTCCTTTGTTTGAGCCTGTAGACGCTTTATCATGGTGAATGGATTCATGTCTATCTGTTTTCTTCCACTGTGGGTATTGACTTAGGTGTGCAATTAGAGAAGATTTCTGTGATTCATCTCAATGACTGCTATGCTGAAGCAGTAGCAATGGATTTACATGGGTTGTAGTAGTAGGTAGATTTAGGTAGATTTTCTGCGGCACTGTAGAGCTTCAAAAGAGATGAGTTACAGGGCTCTGCACAAACATGTGCAAAAGATGGCTTCATTGCATTTTGAAGCACCTGAACAATCACTTTGTAAGGAGCACAGCTGCTAAAGAAAAGCATGACTGCTATGAAGAACTGAGTTTCTGATGTTCATGCTTCAATAAAAGGCATGAAGTCTTTTAATAAATAACTTACATATGCTCTCCACCTACCCCAATCACACAAAAACAGTGGGAAGAGTGGGGAGACAAGCTGAAGCTGATCTGTGGAATCAAGTGTACTACCCCTGGTTTTGTAGCAACCCCTTAGTGCTGTTACAATGATGGCCTTAATAAATATTTTGAAATGTAACATTTCCAAGGTCTTTAGTAACCTGATGAGGCTTGTCTCACAAGGAAAATTGTCTGTGTGGGTGGACTGTTGCAATAACCATGGGAAAAAATGTTTTGCTAGTGGGACAAGGAACTCAGAAATCCCCATGGCAGCGTCTTTCTTCTACCAACTGAGATGATGGTAGGTATGTGACTGCTGGGCATGGATGCAAAATACAACCTGTGTGGAGGATGAATTGAGAGCAACCCTGAGGAAAAGGACTTGTTGATTGACAGCTCAACCTGATCTAGAAATGTCCACTTGTAGACAAAAAAGCCAAATGTGTCCTGGGCTGCATGGAAAGAAATCCATGGGAAGTCAAGACAAGGGAGGTAATTCTCCCCACGTACTCTGTCCTTGTGAGACTCCCACCTGGAGTATATGTCCAGCTCTGGCACCTCCAATATAAGAAGGACGTGGACCTGTTGGAGAGAGTTCAGAGGGATATGAAGATGGACCACCTCTGCTGTGAAGACAGGCCAAAAGAGTTGGAGTTGTTCACCGTGGAGAAGAGAAGGCTTTGGGGAGCCTTCAGAGCACCTTTCAGTACCTAAAGGGGGATACAGGAAAGCAAGACAGAGGGAGTTTTTAAGCAGGCCCTGTAGTGATAGGACAAGGGATAATGACTTTAAGCTGATAGAGGGCCAATTTAGATTAGTTATATGGAAGAAATTCTTTACTGTGAGGGTGGCGAGGCACTGGAACAGCACCCCAGTCTAGTTGAAGGTTCTCTGCCTGTGGGTGTTTGGAACTAGGTGATTTCTAAAGGTCCCTTCCAACCCAAACCCTTCTATTATTCTCTGAAAGTGAAGCTGCAAACAACAGAGAAATTGGATAGCATAGCTGCCTGAAACTGTGAATACTTAACAATTTTATCTAGCTTTTAGCTTAGAAGCAATAATGACTGCAACTTTACCATGTTGCTGTGGTTGTAGATTTCTTCCAATCAAGTGGCTTGAATGAAAAAAACCCCTGAGTGTAATTCCTGCCACAGTGTATATTTTCTGCTTTTATTAGGAAATAAGTGCTTAAAAAAGAGGAAGCAAGCAAAGAGATCATTGATAAATGTTTATTTCTAACTGCTTACAGGCAGACACTTGTGTATAGATAGTCGTTTCTGAAGTTTACCAAATTTGAGTCTAGCCTTAGGCCGATGCCCTTGGAAACTGAGATCTCTGACTTTACCCTTGTTCAGTTCCTGTGAACATGTCACAGACTACATCTGTACTTGAGAGTGCAAGAACATAATAAATTTGCATGTTTCAAAATTAGTGCATTGATTGCAAAAATTGGTTTATAGCACAATGAACTATGAAAGCAAAAATACTATTTTAAGTAAGTCGGCAGAAAGGTTCTGTGAATTATGGACCACAACTACTGTGAATTATGCCACCACCACCTTGGAGAGTGTTCCAGGGTGTGACTGCTTGCACAATTTCCAGTGCTGCAATTAAGCTACTCCTTGTTTACCTGTTTAGTTTGTTCCAAAAACCTCAATGAGGGTGTGAGCAAATACTATAGCTTGTCTCTTTTAACATTCGAATTTTCAATGATTTAGGAAAATTTCCTTGCAGCTGTTTGCTTGTTGAGATTGATGGTGGTTTATAACCTGTTGGTAGAAATGTGATGAGTTTCCCACTGTGTTGATCCATATAGCAGAAGAATCAGCAACGACCCTTAGGCATACTGCTATGGCTTGTTGGAGCAGATTTTTCTGTCTTCCTGTGCTTTTTTGAGATTCTCAGTCCAATTCACAAAGGGTCAGAATCAATCAGAATCTTCTGGGCCATGTAACACAGGAGGATGGATATAAGGCTACTTAGCTCTCCTTTCTAATTAATTTTTGAAGCTGTCGTAGAAAAATGAGCAGTCAAATATCTAAGCATTTTAATGTATTTACTGCATTTATTAATTTATTTGAATTTATTTTTGTGGGGATTTAAGCTATAACACAGGATAGGTGATGTAGAGAATTAGTTCTTAAATTTTGGTTTGCTCTTGGGTAAGAAGGCAATTGGGAGGAACTGAATAGTATTAGGCCTATAACTGTTCTTTTACATTCTGAAACTCAAAAGCACATCTTTGTTATTATTTCCTTCAGATGGAAGGCTGAGCCAGTTTTTGCCAAATGAATAAAAAGAAGCTGATCTTATCCTAAAGCATAATCAAATAAATTCAATGTCATCTGACGAGTCTCATTAAACTGATGAGGCAGAGAGTCTTTTAAGTAAGCCTAAATGGAATGCCATGATACAGCAAAATGGCATTCCATCTCTCTGCCCCCAGATTAGGGGCAATCAAGCTCACTTTTAACTGGGGAGGTCTGTGTGAGAGCCAGGCCTAGAGCACAGCTCTCTGTGAGCACAGCTACCAGAGGCAGTGAGCAGGCACAGCCATCTGGGTTTTTCCTTGGCATCTTAGGGAGACAGGGTCCACCAGGGAACTCACTGAGAACTTGAGGGTGCTTGCTGCTGTGTGTAAGGTAAAGGTAAGGTGAACAACAGCAATGTGGGCCTCAGGAAGTCCTAGTGGCTTCTGAGAAGCTGTTCTTGACCCGAGGGTGTCCTTAGCCTTCTCTGGAGCTGCTGCTCATTAGGGGTGGTCAGACACAACCAACAGATGCAGTAGTTTCTCTGGAACAGTGAAAAGAAGGGATCGTCATCTGAGTTCAGAATAACCTGTCTTTAGATGTGGTGGCAGTGTGTCACAGGGTGCATTCTCCAGGACAGGAGTATCTGTCCCTCAGAGCAGAGACTTCAGCCCAGACAGACCTTCAGATTGAGAAGGCAGCCCTGCAAGAGTCACGTTGCTGGAAGTGCCCAGAGCTGCTCCTTATCCTGAGGTTGAGAGAGATGGCCTTCTTTTATGCAGCAGGTGTGCTGCTGTGGAAAAGCTGTCACCAGGTGGAGAAGCTATGAGGAAGTCAGGCTGTGCAGCTTCAGGGAGGGTGAGACATAGGCAGGGTCTAGGAGTGGCTGAGACACCGAAGGATTCAGAGGGACCTTGACAGGCTGGAGCCATGAGTCAAGAGCAGCCTTGTGCTGTTCAGCAGAGGGAAGTGCAAAGTCCTGCAGCTGGGAGGAACAGCCCCATGCACCAGTAGATGCCGGGGTCCAGCTGTTGGAATGCAGCCTTGCAGAAGAGGACTTGGGGCATTCTGGTGGATACCAAGGTGGACATGAGCCAGAAATATGCCTCTGCTGAAAAGCAGACTAATGGCATCCTGAGCTGTATTAGGAAGAGTGGTGCCAGCAGTTTCAGGGGTTGTACTTAATGTTGTTCTGGCCACGCCTGGAGTGCATGGTCCTCTTCTGGGCTCCCTTATTCTATATTCCTTCAGTGTAATGCATTCCTTTCCTCTCCCAGGAAGCTGC
Source organism: Brachypodius melanocephalos (assembly GCA_013398615.1). Lineage (NCBI taxonomy): Eukaryota > Metazoa > Chordata > Aves > Passeriformes > Pycnonotidae > Brachypodius > Brachypodius melanocephalos. The sequence goes on along the minus strand of VZSR01001283.1, from coordinate 39,555,333 downwards.
AATTATGTCTCTCAGTGGGTTTTTTGCTTTGTTAGAACAATAGGTCATAACCATGCAGCTGTAATATTTTTGTCTAGCCAATCAAGCATGGTATTAAGCTCAACTTCATTTTACAAATGTTTTTGCCATCTCTACGAAAAGTATAACAAATAAAAAGGAGGAGATTGTAATGTACATTATTTCCAGCTGGTGAACAATTTGCAAGATTTGTTTCTTTAAAGCTTTATTCTTGATTGTCTTAATTCTTGATAGGGGTCTATTCTCTTAAATGTCTGGGTCTTGCTATTATGGTCTTATTTACAGTGTTTAAGTGTGCTCAGTGATACCTTAATTAAACTACACAGCTGGTTTTGCAGGAAGGTTGCTGAAGACATCAATTTTGATTTTATTCAAATGCAAAAATAGTGCTCTCCAGTAATTATCTGGGGGAAGGGAGAAATAATCCTTTCATGTGGAAAATAGCTTTTTTTCATTAAGTACTTTAATTTCATCTGACTGCCCCTGTCTCATGTAAAATAATTTTGTTTCAGTGGGAGAACAGTTTGACCCTCTTCTGCATTAGAAGAGTCTATTCCTTGTATCGGGTGAGGTCAGTGTGCCCTTAGGATGTAGGAAACATCTGTAGGAAACACTTGTACTATTTTGAGGCCCTGGATAGTCATCCCAGTTTGATGACGAAGAGTCAATCAAGTCTGAAGCACCCATTTTTCTGAATACGAATTCTGAAAGCTGCTGGTAATAATGCCCTCAGTGCTCTAGGCTTTACTCTATGTTCTACTCTTTCCAGGCAAAGCAAGACTCCTTGCTGAGTAAAGTACTACACTGGAAGAGATCACTGTCCTAAGTTGCAGAGTTGTTTACCCTTACTAAATGTGTAGTCACAGGATGACTCCTATTCAGTGTTCTTTTAGAAGGTGAAAACACCAGTAACTCTTCACTTCAGTAGATGATTCCAGTTGAGAAATAAGTGTGACAGCCCATCCTTGAAAATCTGTTGGGCTTTTAAATATGCCTGCTTTGTCAAAGTTTGCAAAGTATGTGTTGTGGCAATGCTTGGCTGTGATCAATATGCATTGCATAGTGGTGGCCTGTATAGCTACTGCTCTGATAAAAAAGGACTCCAGACGATGTTAATGGGATGGGCAACTTTATCCTGAGTGGTGATGACTGTACTGGCGACTGTAGAAAATGATGATGCGATATGGTGTTTAGTTATCTGAAGCACCCTGAGGCTGTAGCCAAGAGAAGAAATGTGACCCAGAGATAATCAAATGGGAGGTAATCCATTGTAGCTGCCATGGAAATACTCCATCCAACTCCAGTGTTGAGTTTCAAAAAGCATCCTTACAGAATTGTAAAAGGTTTGGAAAAAAAAAAGCTGAGAATGACTAAGCATGAAAACACAAGATTTATAGTGACATGCTATGTAATGACATCCTTTTAAGACTTTATTTGTCAGCAGAGATGACTTGCTGCTGCTTTGCACCCTAGCAGCACAGTGCACTACAGTCTTGAGTGTGCTGCTGGGGTAGATGAAAGTACCTTTGTCAAAAATTCTCTTCAAACAAAGGGAAGGGTTTGTGTGGTTTTTATAACCTGGGTAATTTAGACACATCAGTTTAATGTGGACCGATGACATGGATTTATTTCAGCACAGAGGAAGGAGAGGGCTCTTGAGCTTTTCAAGACATCTTTTCTGACTAATGAAACCCCTTTGTATCCACAAACTTAAGGAATGCTTAGTCTAGCTGTTCACAGTTGGCTACCAGAATTCTTTATCTATCTGTGTGTTTTGTCCTGTGGAGAACAGATAAAAGGGGAGGGATTTGTTTACTTAGAAGTAAACATTAAAAAATAGAACCCAGTCTAGCAGCTGAAAGGGAATACTGAACAAACCTGAATAACTGTATTTAGGTTTGGAATAGGAAAATGCAGCTTTCTTATAGTCACAGACCTGTTGCCCAAAATGTTTTTTAGCCCCATTGTATATGAACTTTTAGATAAGTAATACAATAATACCCAAACCAAATACAGTATTGCAGTATGGACATTGGAATACAAAGAGGTTCAAAGTCTGTAGAATCAGTCCACCTGAAAAATGTACTGTCATGATAAGCTTACTCTAAAATGAATCTGATACACCCCTGTAGGAAGGAAAGGTAGGGCTGCAAAGGTTAAAAGTAGGTCCTGCAAGTGTGCAGCTGCTTTGTCAACTTGGTCACAAATTCCTGTTGAACTTGACAGCCCTTCCACCTGTATAGAGTACAGTTCCTCATGTAATTGGATGGATGCTTGGGAGTGGATACCTGGATATATAGTATTTTGTCTGCCCGGGGTTCCTGTCTTCATGCTGAGGAGATTATACACTTATTCCATATTTCCAAGTCTCTTGAGAAGTTCTAAACCATTTGGCCACACAAATGGTTTTCTTCACAGAAAAGTAATGCCTGTCTGAATTACAGCAGTATGCTTCCAATCAGATCTGTGAAAAAAAGTCAGTAAAACAAACAAAAAAGCTGTAAGCCCCTACCTTGAACTATTTTTATCCTGTCTCATTGAAGGGGAGTGTGTGTGCCATGGGAAGGAGAGTGAAAAGAAAATTCTAGCATGTTGAATATTTCCTTTGTTTAAAATGTCAGCAAATAAAAAAGGAGATTGTCCCTGCAGCAGTTTAAGATGGTAGCCAGTGTTAATTCTTTCTGTTTTAAATGCTTATTTAATAACATTACCAGACTGAAATTACCTTTTGGACAAAAATAATAAAAGTGGAACAAATAGATCATATGCAGAGCAATTGAGTTGATGTTGCCATAGGAACCTTTATTTTTCCCTGGCAGTATTTTAACAGTGTAGCCTTAATTGCATTTAATAGCCTATGTAGTTTTTTCCTTGTGACTATTCATAACTGAAACGCTGCAAGACTCAAAGCTACTGCAGTGATAATTTCTTGCACTAGTAGAGCTGAAATACTGATGTGATCAAGAAACCAAAGCATTTTCCTCTGCATAGCTTGACTATGCCTTACCCTTTTCTGTTACAGTGAAGCAAAGTGGTACCAGTCAGGGTGTAGAATGAGTGATAACCCAGAAGAGACATGAGTGAGGGTGAATTTAATATCTGCAAAATCATGAGTGATTGAAAAGGAGAGATGGACTGAGCATTCAGATTTCCAGAGCTGGAAGCATCAAATTAGGTTAGTAAATGTGAGTTGCAAAGCAAAAGGTGAGGGGTTTGTGTATCATGAGGAGTAGATGTGTGGAACTCCTTGCGAGAGAATATTGGAGATGCTAAAAATGTATGTGGGCTCAAGAACAGAGAGGGTAAGTCATTCAAGAATTGTTAAAAGTAGCAGTAGCTCTATCTGTCTCAGGCTGTCTCTGAAGATGAAGAAATTAGAGGTTGGGAGGACAGTTGTGGGAAATGTTGGATAGTTCTCTATTGTCTGCTTATGGGTATTCTAGACAGACATCAAAGACTTCCCTGGTCAGACCCAATATGGCCTCCTAACTTAATCTACTGGGATGGATTAAGTCGCAATCTATCCCAGTACTTCTACTGGTGTTTGCAAAGAAATAGTGTTTCCTAAAAGAGGGGGAGAAATGGGTGAAGACTATGTGCTGGTTATGAACAAAATGGGTGTCAATCCACTTGGTGTCTGTACCTGCACATATTCAGATGTGATTTTTGAATTGCTGTGTTTGATGATTTAATGCCGTCTGTTCCTCAGACAGGTTCTCTCCTAATAGCTTAAACACAATTTTATTGGGGGCTGCAGAAGTATTTACTTCCATTTCTGAAGCACTGAACACAAACATTAAGTTATTCTGACCTTCAGCATTTTTAGGAATAGAGTAGTGAAAATTTAGCCTAACCTCTTGTCTTCAGCCATGAAACTTAGATGCTTGGGGAAAAAAAGGGGGTGAAGTGGTTCATGGAGAGGGCAAAAAGTAGAAACACATTAACATTTTTTTGCAAGGAGAAATGTATTGTTGCCCTGGTTTTGCTGATCCTTTCTTTTTTTGTTTGGCATTTCCCAACAGCAGGATGCAGAAAGTGTTCTGTTATATCAGACCAGAATACTGTAACAAAGCAGTAACATAGTTTCATTTTCTGTGGGGAAGGCAGGCTTTTATCAAACAGTGTGGAGGAGAGTAGTAATGGACTAGATTTTCATTATTAATGTACTGCATGTCCCCAGTGAATTGCAACAGTGTGATGCTGTTGTTCTGTGAGCAGTAGCGATGAGTTGTATCATCTTTCTTAGCAACGATTTTTGTTTCCAGTATGGAGGACTCCTTCTAGCCTGTAAAGCCAGAAACAGCAAAATGCCTTTTCTTCATCTCTGCATCACTTTTGGAGCCAGCTCGTCTCCATGGCAACACATTAGCCTGAAAGAGATGTGGAGACCGGGGAGGAAAGGAATGAGTTAGAACCAGCCGGGCGGTGGTGTGTGTCCCCAACGTCAGCGCATCAGCCTTTTGATAGGAGGATTTTGGTAACGCCCATCCAAGGCTCCTGTGCAGAGCTTTTTTATTAGAGGAGCCGCCAGGGCTTCTGCTTCCCTTCTGCATCCTTTTTCTTCTTTTTTTTTTTTTTTTTTTTAATTTTTTTTTTCTTCTAAATACACCCTCCACACCCTCTCCTTTTATTTTAGTAACGGCCTCAGTGAAGATGTGCAGCTCATTTTCAGCTTCCCGTGAACTGCCTTGTGCTCTGGCATTTTGCAAAGGCAGGAAGGCATGGCTGCATTTCACTTGACCTTAGCAGCGAAGTGAAATCTCCTGTATGTCACTGAAGGATACTGACTATGCAGAAATTTATTGAAGCAGATTATTATGAACTGGACTGGTATTATGAAGAATGCACAGATGGTAAATATTTCTTTCTAGTCTCTTGTTGCAGAATTTGGAGCTTGTAAGACCGGAGCATCATTATTCAATGGTCTCAAAAAGGAAATACCCAGAAAAAGGCAACACCCAGGTGTAGCAGATATGCCTGCACCTCAGCATCTCTTGTGAGTGTGCTGCAAGAGACTCTGCTGTATAGCTTTTTCCTCTCTGAAGGGAGTGGCAGAGCAGCTTATGCTCTGTATGAGCTGTCTTTGGGCAGGGGAAAGAATCTTCAAAAAGCTAGCTATCTATAATAACTGAGGTGAATTTAAATATACTGACAGTAAGATTGATTATTGGTTCAAGTTTGAAGTCTGTGTTTTTTTCTGCGTTACCAATATCCTATAATATGTATATATTTGATGTGTTAGTAGGCAGTACATATTTTGTCTCTGGTTATTTTTCTGTGAAAGACATTAAAAATGTCAATTCTTAGAAGTGAGCAGGTTAGCTTTTTGAATTGGGAGAATTACAAACTCTGGCAAGCATTATCTTTTGTGCTGTTTGCAATTTTTATGTAATGTTTGCTAGGGTGATATTTCTGTATCAGGACACCGAATGTTTTCATCAGGCTTCTGACAGAATGCACACAAGAAAGGGAAAGGAATTGCTAAAACTGTATCTCTGCAGCAAGAAAAAATCAAGATCCTTTGTTGATGGCACACTGAAGCAAAATGCAGCCCTTGGGAATGCACAAATTTTATGTAGATTTAATTCTGGTTGGAGAGCTTAGCTTAAACAAGGCAAGTCGAAGATCACAATGAAGCAAAGCACAGAAAGCAGGAAGAAGTGTAGGCCCAGGGGATAATGTACATATGTAATACACAAAGATATGTCTATGATAGTGCTCTGATAACAGTACCAGAGGGGATATGAAGTGTAAAGGTAAGGGTGACAAAATTTGAATGGTTTTTATGGTCTTTTGAGTGTCATGTGCCTCCATTTGTTTCTCAGTACTAGATTTCGGAACTGCATGCAGTTTCAGAAGCTTGTTACACTTGAACTTCTCTTATGTTTGATTATTCCTGTCCCCATGTTCAAAGAGAGAGGTGCATATTTATTTGAGAGATCTGACCACTTTAACTTGGATTGAATCTATTATGTAACCTTTATCCTCTAGGTTTAACCCTAGTAAATACTGTAGCATCTGATTAATCTGCATGATGTAACAGCCTGAGTTGGCCTGCTTTTAGAGGCTTAAGAAACAGACCAGTTGTACAGTCAATAGAAGCTTTCCCCAGGTTAAGGCTCCCACAGGTAGCACTTTGGTTTTTATTTTCAGTTGTTCATTTTTATGATCCTTTGTCTGTCTGGTCAAAGTGTCGTGTGGAAGGGTGGTGTGCCTGAATGTCTGAGCTAAGAGCTGATCTGCTCACCCATTTTGTCAAGCTGTGCGCTGCACTGAAGAAACTGTGGGAGTTCCATGGTTATGGAATAAGCAACAGGTGTTGGGCAAACATTTAAATACCTTGTGGGATGAGGGCCTCAGGTGCACAGTAGGGGTTGGTCAGATTCTGGGCTTACAGGTTTTCCTGTCAATGCTGAGCCCCTGCCCTTCTTCCATGAGCCAAGATCTGCAGAGTCAGCTGGAGTATGTGCTGGCTGTCTGCTTGAACTATTTGGGAAGTTCTTCTCTAAGAGAAAGAAGGGTTTAATGTCTGATAGGGAAATATCTCTCCAGCAGGTAAGGCAAAATGCTTTTTTGCATTTTTATTACTATTTTTTAAATTAAAGTATTAGTTTTTATATGATGAAGGGTAGTGCTGTCAGTCCTGTCTCACCTGCTCAGATGACAAGCAGTCTCAAGGGGTTCATAGAATTTTATGGGGTTTAGCTTTCTTTTGCTTATTTGAGTTCAGGTGTGTGTGAGAGAGGAAGATTTGAGAGATGCAGTGGAAAGCACAGTCTTTGGCCTTAGATACTGCAATGCTCATTTGGGTTTAAAATAATGTTGGCGTTTACCCTTGACATAGAAAGGTATTCTAATTGTGATAGCAGACAAAAGGCATCATTATAGTAGATAATAGAGCTTTTCCAAAAACCTGAAGCAGATGACATATTAAAAGAGATGTCTGTCTCTTGATTGTTTTTTTTTTATTTCTCTGCCATGTGTTTGTTGATACCAGAATCATTTTCCTGAGATTCTTTTTCCATTCAGTATAGTGAGATAGGCAGGTGCAGCTCAGCTGACCTGTTCTGAATATCTATTTTAAGACAAATTGAAGCCCAAGTTAGAGCACCAATTTCTCTGCCATACGTGGATTCTCCAGGGCTCAGATGTATGTGTGCATTCAGTTATGAATCCCACACAGCTCATCCTTCGTGATAAATATAACATTGGAAAATAGTGGGTGGTATATTAAAACTAATAGGAGTCGTTACAAGACAATATCCTGCAGAATTATTTTTCTGATGAAATTGTTCATGCATTTTTTGTCAGAGCCTCTGGAACTCAGATTTCCATTTAAAACATATGAATTCATTTGGTTTCTTTTATTTAAAAATTATTTTAACAGTATATGGTTTCTTGTTTTTCAAAGAAAAAAACTAGTCTAAAATTATATCAGGATATAAGGTCTTAATGCTATTCTTTAACTTAATAGGTAAAGAAGTGACTCACTGTTACCTCAGATGTAATGAATTTCTGTACTGACTGACAGTAATGATGTCTTCAACTTGCATTTGGTGATGGTATTTTTTTAATATCTTACAAAAGAAAAAATGCTCAAAATTTACAATTTATAAGTCTTGATAAAGACTTTCTAGGGTTGAAATAATGAATTAATTCTTTTACATAAGGTCCTTACAGAGTTTATTTTTGGTAGGAGTGGATGGAAATAGACAATAAAATGTCACACTCTATTTGAATCAGTGGTGTTAACTAACACTACAATAAATTGAAACTTATATAAATAACTACCACACTGTGCTTTTTACATGCATTTTCAAGTATAATGAGTGACACTTGTCACCTTACTTGGTGTTAACAAAGTGTATTGTGTAGGTGGAATGGCGAAAGAGCTGGAGCTGTACTTGAGAAGGAAAGTAGCTATTTTCATAACAGATTTGGACAGAACCAGTGATAAAGAGAAAAAGCTGAGACTTTTCTACTCTTACTATGAAAGATAACAGTATAAAAGTTTAGGTTCATCTAAGTGTTTTTTAATAGAAAGAAATACATTCTTAAAATCTCACATGCAACTTGGGTGAAAAAAATCAATACTAAACCCCCACAAACTACCAAACAAGCAAACAAAAAGATAAGTATATATCCATAGAAATTTTAATGAATATGCTTGTTCCCTGCCTCTCTCTTACTGCAATATTTTTCTAAAGAACAATGCTTTCTAGAGAAACCTAGACTGACTTCAGAGCAAATTACTTTTCTTGTGATTTCTTCCATTACTTGTTTATTTCTACCTCAACTGTTTATAACAATGCATGAGTTCAGTTGCCTATGATTCCAGATGGCTTTGTGAATGTGCAGTTGGATCTTTCCTCCTCTTTTCATTTGCCCGGAGTTTTTGCAATTTCTTGTGGTGGAAATGGTATCTTTCCCTTTCTTTCCCTGTCAGACCCACGGTGTGCCTGGTTTGTTACACATGCTGAAACTTCTGACCACTTCGTTTGCCTGAGCCACTCCATCTTGTTCCAGCATCCCTTCCTGTATTTTCTTCCCACTCATGTTGAAACGCTTTTACCACCTGTTACATTTGCAGTTATTGTTTAGAGCTTCTCTCCTCTATTCTATTTTCCACTCCGTTGATGCTATTATCAACAAGCTCACTAACTTTCTTTTTAACAATAGTAGACAATGTTACTGCTTGTTCTTATTGATCTCTTAATGGTGGTTACTTATCGTTGCCTTGCTTATGTTAGTGTGGTAACCCATCATCTCCATCATACATTGGCCCCTTTTATGTTCATCCCTGTGAACAGAGTAACGCTGGTGATACTCTGAATCTTAGTGGATGCTGGCACTGGATATGCTACTGAAATCTGGGAGAATCTTATGAATGTCCTTAGCATGCAGTTTCTGAAACAGCCCTTGCTCTGTAGGTATGCAGCTAAAATGCTCATTCAGGTTGATCTCATTGTGCTCACATGTTTTTTATTTCTACATATGATAAATATAGCTGAACCTTGCTTATAGTCACATAACTTGATACTATTTTCCTGTTTTTCTGCTTTTTGCCATGCCACGTCTTTCTCTTTACTCCTTCATTGACTCCCTGTTCTTTATCAAGTCACATAAGCCATATAAAGCAACACACATTGCAGGATGGGGATATTTTTTTGTTTTTATTCTGTTCAACTCCTAAGTATCCAGATAAGTGCCTTCCCATTTGTTCCATTTCTTTCCCTTTCTGCAAGAGTAACATGCTGTCCTTTTGGTCGAGTGACAGAAGATACTTTGTGTGGGATTTTGAAAGAGTGGGAAACATGAAACCTGTAAAAATTTGAACAAACTTTGCTTGACTGTACATATTAAAGAAAGCACACATTCAATAAGCAATTTATCTCCCTCCCTGAAGAGCCCACCCCAAAACACCCATGTTTAAATCCAAATGCTGCCATTTCATCTGCTGTTTTTAGATTTGTTGGCTTATAGAGGATCTCTTTGTTTTAGGTGCAGCATTGTTAGTAACAGTTAATTGTGCAGAAGTTAGATATTTTTATTGATAAGGCAAAATTAAAATGATTTGAATGCATTGGAGTTCCTTGGAAATAATGAGTCAGAATATGAGGGTTTGTTTGTATTGTGTCCAGCCTCACCCTTCTTTAAAGTAGCTCCTTGTTTGTGTGTTTCCTGTTTCATGGCAGACCTGCTGAATAATAGTCAGTACCTCAGTGCAGCTATTGTACTGGGAGTATGCTTGGAGCACTGCAACCCCTTTAAAAAGCTTCCTGACAGGAGGTAAAGGTCTTAGCTGCTGATTCAGAGTGGGGATTGCAGCAAATACACCAAATTGCTTCCCAGTGGCAACTCATAAAAAAGCATCTTCATTCTAGTATACTCTTAAAGTCCCTTAGTATGTGTGTACAGGAAATATTAAAAATCTCTTTTGAATCCTTCCAGATTAGATTGTATATTTGCAGAACAGAATACAATGTAGATTTTTTTTTTTAGGGTTTTTTTTTGTTGTTTTTATCCATGGCTGCTTATTGTTTGGTGTTTGTTGGAAACCTGGCTCATAGTCTTTAGCAAGTAAATGTTCCTGCACTGTTAAGGGGGTGTAATGCAGAATCCATGAAAAATGAGCTGATAGTGTGAGGGTGGGGCATACATTCCTTCACCACCCATTATTGCTCCAGCATTTATCATATGCTGATATCAAAATAGGAATTGCAACACTTTCTCTCAGCTTTTGAATGTCAGAGTCCTTCTGTGTGGCATGAGTTGATGTTCAACACAGTTCAGAAGCCAGCTTGTGGGAATGTTCAGTTACTCTCCTTATATTGTCTTGTGTTTTGGACAGCAACATGCCTCCTTTCAGTCTGTCCTTCATAAACTAGATGGTTAGGTGTAGCTGATGGCTTGTCAGAATTATTAAAACCACAGTATGTTGGGCAGAGGAGGACTTTTCTGTCCCTAGGCTTTAAAAGGTGTTTTTGTATTCTTTTAATACAACTTACTGTTTTTACTTTCTCAATTTCCATTTTCTAACTATTACTGAAATGTGATAAATGGTCACTGAATGGCAAGTAGGTATTTAAGATCCTTGCTATCTGATTGTAATTAGAGTTGATTCACTGTTACAGGGATGAACTGAAGACACATAAGCTCTAAGCTTCAGAAACTAGAAGTAATCCTCATTATTGCTAAAACTACATATTTTAATGTAATGATGTGAGCAGAAAGAGACAATCCTGTTTTTCCACTGAGTTCTTGAGGTTATTTCTGCTGCTGTATATTGCAGTAAATTTTGGCAGTCACAGATCAGGTTGCTTTGAGTGGCAAAATCTTTCTTTAATCAGAAATGAGTGTTTCCTCCCTCAGCAACCCCTTACATGTATTTCATATCCTTTGGCTGTTATTTGTATAAACATTGCTGCATTGTTTGCATATAAATATCAAGAGTTTAAAATGTAGAGCAGAATCATTATCATTATCATGTAAAAGTAGTTGCTTCCCATCTCATACTACTACCCCATTCTTCCTCACCACTAGAGAAATGGTGACAGCAGAGTTGTTCCTACATGACCCAAACTCACGTTCTGCTGGCTTGCATTGTAATGTTTTTCTGTGTGTTCCTAGCAGCTATGTCCCCTCAGAGGATGATGAGGTGCCTTTGCCTTGCAGTGCCCTCACTTTCCCTGCAAAAGCTTTGCCCCGTGACTTGGATAGGAATGCTTTAGCAGCCAAGGGCGCCTGCTTGCCACTGCAAGTAAGGGAGGCAACTTAGCAAATATTAAAATATCTATGGCTACAAAAAGTTAAATAAGAAAGTTAGCCTGCCCTATGTGTGTAGTCAAGATTAGCAAATACAGGCTGTTGGAAACCAAGAGGTCTGAGTACAGGAGATTTGTTTCTTGTTGAACAAAGAAGAGATGCATGCACCCCTGAAAATTCACTTGGGTGCCATATGTGGACTTGTGAGGTATTTCTTTTCCCACAGCAGACTGAAGAGAAAAATGACTGTGGAAAATACAGAATTTGACAGCTAATGGAATATGTCGTTTGAGTTCTTTGTACCAGTGTAATCTCTCCTTTGTAGAAGCAATAAAAAAGCTCCTTTCCCCAGCCTAATTCTTCACTTAACAGTTCTAGTGTGTGGTGGATGCTGCAGCCAGACTGTACTGCACAATAGCCCTGGGTATCAAGATCTCTCTCCTGGGTGGGATTGGCTGTGTGTGCACAGGCTCAGGCTGTTCACAGCTCCGGTGAGGTCTTGCTGCATTGGGCAACATGAGAGGTGATTTATGACTCTGTGCCAGTGCACACCCTTCCCCAGGTGTGACAGTCAGGGGCTGGGTCAGACTTCCTTGTTGAGACACTTGTGGGGAGCTACCACTTGTAAGAGCAGGGGCAGAAGAGAGGGAGCCTTGTTGATGTGAGGACTGTCAGGGAGGGTCTTTCAACCCACTGACTTTGCCTGGAATATGTTAGTGGGGCTTTTGAACAAAAACTGGCTACTGTCAGAGCTGGTCTGAGAAGCAACATAAACCATCTAGTAATTATTAAACAGATGGTCTCCTCCCTCCTCCACCCCATCTGTACAACTCAAAGCTGTGGCACTAAGGACAAGTACTCAGTCTCTCTGGAGTTCCCTGGCTGAGCATGTGAGTGAGGAAAGATGGTATCCTGCTTTGTGGAGACCCTGCTCTGCTCTCCCCAAAGATACAGCCTTCGAGGGAATGACTTCCCTTTGCCTGTGAGGCTAAGGCATCATTTCGTGTCTGTCTGGGATAACTGCAGCAATGTCAGTAAACGAAGAGGAAAGCTATGAATATGAATATGACTATGAAAAGGAAAATGAGAGGCAACGCGCTTTTAACAGGCAGAGCCTTGGGATCTTGGAAGAAGGTACTTTCCAGCTTTTGATTTTAGTCTTTCATAATCTTTCATGGTGGCAACATACAAGTGATTTGAGTGATAGTTGTGGATTAAATAGGCAAAATTTTCTGGTTTATGTGTGTAGCCAGTATGTTTGGTTGAAGTATTCATCTAATATCTAAATAAGATAAATCTTAATCTATGTATACTTCTTTGAAAAAGAAAGGCAAGATCAACAGATGTAGGCTGTGCAATACCTATTTTATATTGAAACAGAAATTGGGAAATTTTCTCTCTTTGGAATTGTAGTGCATTTTTTATATTCACACAGTGTGTGTGTCTTATGAAACTGTGTATTTTAGGTTGTCATTCCCAGCAGGTGCTTCTAGAACAGAGGAGCAATTTTGTGCTCATCCATGAATTTGAAAGCACACAGACAGAAATAATCCAAGGATAGGGTCTTATGACTTAAATTTTCAATATTAAAACCGACCCAGAAATGTTGTCAGACTTTCTGGAAATAATGGGCAACTGGCCCGTTCAAATGGAAATGGAAGTGTACATGCAGTGAAAATCCTCTTGTGCACCTGCTCTGTGGAGAGGGCTGCTCTTCTAGGGCTGCTTCCAGCTGATCTGGTAATCTTTTTCAGGGTTTCAGGTGGCAAAAGCTGAATGCACCCCATTCCTGTTATTTCATGTGCTGTAAATTTTGCTCCAAAGCAGTAGTTTTGTGGTAGAGAATTGTTACTTCCAAATAAACTATTGTAAAGCTGATGTAAGGATGTTTTGAAGGGTTGTTAGCACAGAAAATGTGACATGCTGTGAATTTACATTCTTGTTCACCCCATGGTTAACAGTTCCTGTGTCCAGAGTTCTTGGTGAATGAACCATGCTCTTTGAATGCCATTGCATAGGATTTTCCTGTAAAAACTCCCTCACAATCAAATATCCCACCTGGTTATCAGATTTGTGCAAAAAAGAAAGGTGCTAAAGAAAATACTGGTAAAAAGAAAATTTTAAACTGGGGATTGGGATGGAGAGGAAGCTTATCAAGAGAGGCCAGCTGACACTTTTTTATCATATATATAAATAATTGTTTTATAATTTATTCCTTCTTTTTTAGCAGTTAAATTATTGCTGAAGCATACATCATGCCATTCTTATTCTTTTTGCTGACTTTACCTTTCATCCAGATCTAACAGTCTGAAGCTGTTCTTGTTGATTTTGAGAGGGGGAAAAGAAAAATTTGAGTTCTATCTGGGATAAATTTATCCCTGTGTTTCGACAACCTTCCTCTCAAAAGCTCAGCATGTGTTTGAAATGTCTTCTAAAGATGCCTTTTCTTCTCCACCTATGCGTTCATGTCACCTACACACTCGGTGTAGCAGAGATACAGATACACAAAACCTATATACGGTATTTCTATGTATCTTTGCATGTGGGAGTGCTTGCAAAGGGTAGTATTTCTCTTGGAGAATGGGTGAGTCAATCCGTTCTGTAAGTAAAGCAGATGGAAACACCAGCATGCAGCCTTTTCATTCTGAACAAAGGAAATGTTTTAGCTATATCTGGCTGTAAATGTGGTACCAGAAATGGGAAATCAGAGGATATGCTTTACTTCAACCATTTATAGTTATTGAAAAGAAGAGGATAAAATCTGTACAATTAAGGCTCCTTAGCTGTTTGGCCTATTCCACGTGCAGGATGTGTGCTCACTTCTTGACTGTTATTTCCATAGCCATTCTGATGTAGTGAGGTTTTTCTCTGTCCCAACATTTAGATGCTGTAACTCCCCTCAGTCCTGTTTCTGGAGCCTGTCACAGAACTAACATTGTGTCTGACAGCATTACAGTCTGCTCTCTTGATGAGAGTGGAAGGCACCTTCCTTCCACTAAGGGTCTGAGCAGAACAGTCCTAGAGTCACTGCTTTGCTTTGGAATTGTAAAGTTGCCTGACAGCAATTTGTTTACTTCTCATTTGATAAGCTGGCCTCAGGGCTGACTGCAGTGAAACTTTGCCCTGGGATATCTGTTGGTAGTGTCTACTCAGATTTTCTTCATAAAGGAATCTGAGCTGTGAAAGGACAACTTGACAGCTTCCTTTGATTAGTGATTTGTTGGGTCAGCTGCTTCTGAAAGGTGTCTATGTTTTGATTCTTGCTTTTGCAGCTGGAAGAGGAAAAAGACCCTTACTTACACAGGACCTATGGTGACAGCCATTTCCATCTACTAATGTAGTAGTTTAAAAGTCTTATTTATCTAAAGTACTTAGTAAATGCAGGCAAAGAATCTGTCTCAAGTTGAATTAAAAAGAAAAAAAAAATAAGGCTTGGTATCACTATTAAAATCTTAAATCAGGCACTCCAGGGATCTGCCTTTCAGAAAATGTAAAATACAATAGGATGGAGGCCATTCAGAGCTCTAGAATCTGTGAATGCTAGAGCAAAAAAGATGGACAGGAGTCAATCTTCAAAGCTTTGGCACAACCATTCCATCCCAAAGAGTTGGAATAGGAAAAGATCACATATTTAAGACAGGAGACAGCTGACAAGGTGTGACTTACAGGCTTGTAACTTCATTTTAGGATTTTTAAAGATGTATAGTCCAGATCCTGGTTTAAATCTTTCGCCCATGTATTAGTTACATTGACTGCAGTCTAGACATTTCTTGACAAGAAATGAATGGAAAAGAATGTCAAGACGGTAACTCAGTGGCTAGCAATAGACATCCTGCAAAAAAGGTTTTAACTTTGAAGAGAAGAGCTATCCTGAGCTGTATCTGTAAATGATGTATGCATTAAGGCAGTTAAGAGAATTAAGGTGTTCTCTCCAGAGACTTTCTTATTTTTTTAGTTTTAGTTGTGTCTGTATTTTCCAAGTTACCGCATTTGATCTGTTTATGCTAATAGAAGGAACAAGTGTCTGATGCTCTTTTTGAAATTTCTTTTAACTTGATTTTTCATTCATCACTAGAAAATTTCATGCAGTTCATGTCCTACTTAGAGGAAGTACTTTGAAATTACTCCCTGCCTGAGGTTTCAGGCAGAGGCTTCAGAAAAGAAGTAAAAGCAGTGGTTCGTTGTTTTGGTGAGTTTATTTGCAAACCTGAGCTTAAGTAATGACAGAGGTTTGTATGTGAGGGTTTAATATTGGATTTGCTAAGCTATTTGAATGCCCTATGAGAGACACGGCATTTAAAAAAACACTCCTTGAACCACAGCCTTAAACAGCAAGAAAAAAATTTATTTTTCCAGAAGAATCAGTACCTGCAGCTTAATATTGAAAGATTATTTTGTGAACTGTGCCATTGAAATTACAGTAAGTCGTGCTGTAGCATTTGAACAAGACAAAAACCAAATCAAATGGATTGTCTGTTGAACTTCCTGACTATGTAGCTCTCACATTATGTTCTTCCAGACTCCTGCAGAGAGCTCAGCCACAGTGTGCCATGACAGCTGTGAAGCAGTTGGCGTGCTGTGACCACTCCTTATCCCCCTAACCAGGGTCACGCCGCCGCTCACCTCTCTGACTGCCCTGCTCCCTGCTTTGGGGGTGCTCAGGGGGGCTGGGACAACTGCTGGGCTGTTTTGTTAGGATTTGGATTTCTAGCAAGTTGTGACTCAAAGCACATTCTTCAAGCTCTGGTGACAGTAGTATCTTAAAATTTTTAAGCTCTTTAGAGGGCATATTCTCTTAAGGCTGTCTCAAATGTGGCAGGCAACAGTAGACCTGAAGCTTCTGCCCCAGTTTAGCCAGGGCTGCCAAAAACACCTCTGCACTGGGGGAGAAGCTACCATGTTTAGCTTTAACTGTGGAAAATCAGTAACAGCTGACAGCACATTTGAGGTACAATTTTCCTGAGTTTATTTGAAAGGTGATATACCTAATATGGCACAGTTTCAGAATTCCACATGTGCTTGGCTCAAGTTGATGCAGTGCTCACAATAACCTGTGCCAGAGCATAACTATGAGTGGCTCTGGAACTAAAGCTGTAATTTTTAGTGGGTGCTTTATCCTTGGAGTGTAAAAATAGCCTTTGAGGAATGAATCTATCGAGAGCTGAGGAGTCCAAGTCTGCCAGGGTCTTTGCCAAATGGCAGCAGGGAGCATGGCTGCTCAGTCACATTTGCCATGTGTGTTCTGTGTGTCTCCATGTGCAACCTTCAGGATGCGATGCCCTTGCCATTGTGTCTTTGTTGTTTGGACAGAGCTGTGAGCAGAGGGCAGTGAGACAGAAGCTGATTGTGAGGCAGGGCTTGTCATGACTGAGCGAGAATATAGCAGGCCTTGCCATAGTAAAAAGCTTTAGGTAGGGAACTGTTACGAAAAAAAAGCAATGTCCTCTCCTACCACCTTGCCAATAAGAAGCATGGATGTTTAAATGGCAAGAGATCTGTGCTCCATGAACAGTATTCATTTTCCCTGATAAAGTTTCTGATGAATTAAAATTTTGGTAGTAGGGAAATCCTCATGCACTAGGGCCTTCCCTGTTAATCTATAATTATACAGGTCAATATTATCTGCCCCAGAAGTGAAACTTTACAGTGGCATGTTAGCCCTCTTACGCTTCCCAGTAGCTAGAAATAGATGTGAAGAGGAGCAGTGGGAGCGGGGCTTTCCTCTTCAGCAGTTGTAGCTCTCTTTTATTTCATTAGTTTATCCTTGGTTGATAGGTCTCAAAAATGAAGACAGAGTATATGTTGAGGGATGTAGGAAGCAGGAGCTGAGGATACCTGTGACTGCTGGCACTGGTGTATTTTTTTCTTCCTTCTATTTGGATCCTTTGTTTGGCAGATGGTGGCTCATTGCAGAAGCTGCCAGTAGTGGTATTCTCGTTCCCCTTCCCTTCTATGGCTGTCTCCTGTTCCTGCAACATCCTATACTCTAAGGAGCATACTTATTGAATAGGTGACTTTCACAGAGCAATCCAGAAAAGTGCATGTGTTCCTCCATGCCCCGGTGCATCTTCAGCTTGGGAATCAGTGCTCCATTAACTAGATGACAAGAAATAAATGCAGGGTGCACCCTTTCAGCTGTACTTTTGAGAAACACAGGAATGTGATTACCAGTAAATTTGCAGGATGGTGTAAAGATGGTGTAAGGTACTTTAAGGCAGAGGAAATGTTTGATCTGTGTAGTGTTTGTCCATTTGTGTGTTTTGCTTTAAAAAAAACCCCAAATACTTCAAACTGCAAATGTGTCTCCAGTACCATGTATTTAGTGCAGTCATGAAAATAATTTGATGGGAGCTTTCTCTTTTCTTTGTTTCCTGTTCTGGATCTGGGACATTACCTTCAAAGCACTTACCAAAATGGTTTCTTTAAATTACTCTTTCTTTCTGTATTGTCTGTCAACCTTCTCCATAAGCTGAGAAGTGCAAAGTGTATTTGATTTGGCTGTTTGCATGCATCCATGTGCTTAGACACAGTGCTCCCTCTCACCCTCAAGCAAAAAACTACTGATGTGTGAGTGAGCAGAAAGAGGTCAGTAATTTGGCACTGTAGGTTTTGCATTACAAGGCACTGTCCTTCATTTGCTCTTGTTTTGTCTTTACAGCAGCATTACCAGGCTCTCATCAGAAACTCCAGCAGGCTAGAAACCTACTATGCAGGATCCATTACATGTGTGGCATGTGGGGGGGATTTTTCTGCTGCGTATTTCACTGATCACACCTCTAAATGATTTTTCAAAATAGTCTGTCATGTTCACTGATAGATTTTTTGATCTAAAGAAGTAAAATCTGCTGCACCAAGGAATTGGCTAAATGTTTTCTCATAGTCTGTGGAGGCTGAATAAGTAGGTATTCAGACACTTTCTAGGATTTTTTTCAATGATGCTTCTGAATTCCACTCTCCCCTTATGTTTCACCTTCTCTTTCCTGTAAGCATTGATTTCTGAGTAATTGAAAGCAAAACCTTTATGCAAGTTTGCCCTCCTTCCAAAAGGAAATTCTTCCTTTTAGTTAGTAGCTCTGTGTTTCCACAGTATTGTATGTAGTAGTATGGACAGTAGTTGACTGACAGATTTTATTATATGCAGTCTATTAAAAATTATTTCCACTTGCATGAAGAGGATGCATAAAAGGACACTTCTACTTTGAAACCCTTTTACACTGTACAAAGATCTCTGTTTTGACAATCACCAACAGAACTTTGATGGAAATTTCTAGATATAAAAGCTATTGGTGACCAGATTCTACTTTGCTGCTGGTAATGTCAGTTGTTATAATGCTGTGGTATTACCTTGCCAGGTTAAAGTTTAAATGGCAAGCTCTGAGGGAATAACCAAGGGAGTATCCATGCAAATCAACCTTTATCACTCTCTCAGCTGACTGACTTTATTCTGTCTGTGAGAACCCCATCCTTTTATCAGCCTGGCTGTTAGGAAGGTTATACATTTACCTGAATTAGGATGATATGAGGTTGGCACAGTCCTGCTCATTGGTGATTGTTAGTGCTAGGTACAGAGTTGAAATGAGCTTGCTAATGACAATGTCAAATATTATTTTATAGTAGTGATGGAATGTTGTAACCAAGGGAACTGTTTAGTGTGCAGTTGTATTGGAAACCTGCTGGCGTCAGGGTTTCTGATAGATGTTTTATGGCATGACTTATGAACTTACTATATTTAAAACAAAACTGAGTTTATGGTGATGTCAGTTTGTGTGTGCGGATGAATAGTCTTCTGAATATTCTGTCTTGATGTGAAGTTTTCATGGAAAACTTCTGTTAAACCCCCTTTTTAATTATAGCCAATGGTCTTTGCAAGTTGCTGCATTTTTTTCTGTGGAATCCTTATTAGTCTACTTTTGGGAAATATAGCTTGTAGTTTACAGATGTACTGTATTTTTACTTCTGCAGTGGTAGAGTTATTCTTTCTATTGATATGTCATGTTTGCCAGGTTATTACTTTGAAGCATAAACTTTTTACTGTTACCACTTTCAGACTTATTATTTGGATAAATGCAATTATATTTTGAATACTTTTGTACAGTATTCTTTGGAGTTCACTGGCACTACTCATATCAATAAATATTATAAATGTTTTTAGGATGTGATCTGCAAAAACAGAATTAGAGAAGTAGGAAAATAAATGAAGAAATTTAATTTCTTGTCATAATTTAAATAATTTTCTGATGTTTAGGTAGGGAAAAATATCCTCCAACATTTCAACATATTATTGCATTTGATGTATTACCAATGTGCATTAGTGGTGATCAGCTGTATATTTATATATGCAGATTGTATATTTATGAATTAGGTAGTGTTGTTTCCTTAGTGTGACAAACTGTCTCCTGCTAATATTACTGTACAGTTCTGCTTTTTTTTTCTCCTCACTGTATAAATCCTATTAGGCCTGATCTGTCTCTTCCCCTGCCTTAGCGTGCACTAGAACATTAGCTTATCTGCCAGACGGAGCTTTAAGTGACATTGCCAAGGATAAATCCCCAAAGAACAGTTCAGGCTACAGCAGCCTGGTAACTCATTGTCCATGTGATCCACTGAATTTTATTAACAGTCCTTTTTTCCAGAATTACAGGTTTTGAGGAAAAAGTGTAGTTGAAAAACAAAAAAGAATAGAAGGGTAGAGCAGAAAGTGCTGTTGTTTCCTGTGACTGTTGGTGAATTTTGAAAACTTGTTGTCTTCTAGATAAGTCAGGGTAGCTTCTTAAAGGATCCCCTATGGTGGTAGACTGAACTTCTGCATACTTTCTTTGGTCCTCTTAAGTTTCTTCAGAAACTCCTGGTTCCACCTTAGTGATTAACAATCTCAACCAGTCTAAGTAAATATTTGTTATGGGTGATACTGTGATCACTGTGGTGTGGCTGGGTATTATATTACAAAAACCATTTCTTCTTTGAATGCATACTTTGCTATCTTGTACTGTAAAACCCAGTTCTTATCAGCTTGATATGACATAGTCTCTTTCTGATGAACAATGCCCTTAACAGTATTGGAGTTACTTATTCATGGAGTAATGCTACTACATGTCATACAATGGGTAGGTGATATGATGGAATCCTAATTATGTGTCTAAGAATGTCTGTTTTGACTTCCTTTTTAATAGACTCAAGATATTGCTCTTCAGAGAAGAAAGTTTTAACATTTTAAGTTTGTTCTGCCACTGACAAAAACAAGTGCTTATTACAAGAGGAGTATTTGTATTACCAGTATAACATGAATCTTGGACTTTTTTTTGAGGGCCGATGTGGGGCAGGGTGGGGCAGGGGTAGAAGTTTGTTGTTTTATTTGTTTTGTGTTTTTAGCACTTGATGGGTTCATCCAAAGGTCAGCATAAGCAGTTTTTTAGACGAAAATTTACACACATCTAAACTTAGAAAGACATTTCTTGCAAAGGATGGGAGGTGAACTTCAGTGAACCTTGTGTGTGTGTGTGTCTTCCAACTCAGAATATTGTGATCCTCCCCCAATAGTACTCCCTATCTGATTTTGCTTTATTTCTTTGCAGTTTTATGTGCTGAAAGAGTGGGCCAGATGACTAAAACATACAATGACATAGATGCTGTAACACGTCTTCTTGAGGAGGCAAGTATTACATCTGTTTAAAGACCCATACACAGTGTGACAAAGCAGTACTGAAATTACGTGGTACCACTACTGAAATTACGTGGTACCACTACTAAACGTTGTTGGTAGATTCTCCTCCATTGTCGATGAATAAGGGCTCTCTCTAAGTGTATGTACACTTTATCTCGTTGGTAAGGTAAATATTCTTTCTAAATAAAGATAATTTGTTTATCTCAGTCAAATGGATTCATTACTTCTGGTTATTTTTCAGTTGAGGCCATGTAACTTGTTCTTGGCCAAACGTTCGTCCTAATGAAAAAGGAGGAGGAGGAGAAATAGTTTTAAAATGACACCTATTTTTACAGTATATGTAAAACTAAGAGTATCATTATTGATGGATATATTCTTTTCAGAAAACAATTTTAAGAAGCTCGCAGACTTGTTTTCATAATAATTTTTCTCACATAATTTCTTTCCAAAGAAGTACATAGACAAAAAATTAGAAAATATCTAGTAATCTGTTTGTCTTCTTTCCTTCTTTTCCTTATGTTTGGTTGATTTGGTTGTTGTTTATGGGGTTTTTTTAATACCATTATTATGAAAATTCATATTCTTGTAATCCTCAGCACTCAAGAAATGTCAAAAAGCAACTGTCACAGTACTATGCTTATGTTCAATAAATATCATGATAAGTTAACTAAAATTAGCTGGTTTTCTGCAGTAAACTTGAGCAATGATTTTCCAAAGAATGCTTTTGAGTAATTCTTTAGATGAAAACTGTTACAATTGTATTAGTTCATGGCTGACTGCAGTTTAGTCCTTTTATAGTCAATTGCTTGCTTATTGCAATAGCAGTGTTGAAAATGGGGTCTTTCCAGCCAATTGGGTGGTCTGTTATTCCTCTAATTCTGCAAGGAAACAAGCGTGGGACTGAATGCTCACATCTCCCACCTGTTCTGGATACCCCTCAATGCAGTACAGTCTTAAATTTTGTGCTTTGAGCCAAACCTATTCAAACACCTCTGTACAAATTATCTGTTAAAACTGATGTGTTACCCAAAAGACATCTGGAATAATTCATCACCTTGTAGTAACAGTCTGTTTATTTGTTTGTGCCCTATTCCCTTTGCCTTGTTTGGCTGAGATTTAGTGCATTTGGTCTGTGGTTCCTTCTAGTAATGATGGCAGCATTCTGCCAAACTGTTTCCTCCCCTGCTTCCCTGTAGCCAAATGTCTATAGATCCAGGCATCACACTCATGGGAGCAATGCCTGAAGGACTTGCTGAGCCAGTGTTTTAAAGCTTCTTGTGTTCTTTCCTATCTGGTTGTTTGGAAGGGAAAAATAAGGGAGTGCATGGCATGTCAAACTTTATTAAAATAAGTACTTTCAGTGAGGGTTTTTTTTTTTTTTACCATAATTTCAGATGAAATTACTCTGTTCATAATGATAGGTGCACTTGCAGCACCTTTCTCTGTTCTCCATGTGATGATTATCATAAGAGATTGCATCCATTTGCAAAATTTAACTCCTCCTGTTGCTTTACACACACCAGTGGGAGAAAAAACAAAAGCTACCCCTTGTCTGTCCTTCATGTTTGCAAGCTTCAGGTGCTTGCATTACAATGTCGAGAGTGAAAGGTGCAGCATTTGGGAAGATAGGAAAGAGAAGGTCTTGAAACAGCATGTGTGCAGATATTTCAGAAATCTGAGCCTATAGCCCTGGAACTAAGGAAAGGGAGTGGCACCAGGCCTGCCTGGGTTTGTGGTAAGAATTGGAGCAGATTTCTTCGTGAATCTGCTTTCACATCTTTTTCTAATAATAGTGTAAATGTGCCTTGTTTCTCAGTATTGTTTTTTTACCCATTGCTGTAGTAAATTGGTTTCTCATTATTGTATGAATAAGAGGCCTATCCTCAAACTGAGATTTAGAGCTGAATTGCTAAAAATCATGTAGGAAGGCTGGAGGGGTTATTTGAAGAGCCTGGACATGCACTTGCATTCTTCAGATTGGAAGTTAAAAAACATTGCTGCTAGATAGCTCCTCCTCTGTAGAGTCAGAACCATTGCAATATATTTTTTCCACTCAGTACTTATGAAGTGAGTCAAATTAGTTAACAATAAACAAGTTGGCTTGAAATATTTCCAAACGTATTTTGGGTAACTTCGTGGCACCTAGTGTTCTGAAAGACATAAGATTACATAAAGATTTTATGGCTAGATAATGCCAGTAGCTTTCAATGCAAATATAAGTCTGACCTTCAGAAACCATTTGGAAAATGCTATTTGCAGATACAGCATTGATCAGTAACCTCTCTTTTTATTTACTGGTTATTATATAACTTTTTTTTTCCATTATGAAAGCCTCTTCATTCAAATTCATTGAGTTCCAATCCATGTGAACAGTAGCTGCAGGTTTTATAGGCTTTGTCATTAATGTACTCATGACATAAAGGTAGCATTTAGTCATAAAATCTGGGAGGTAGTCAGGGGCAGTAAGTAAGCTCCAAACAGAATTTTCAGTGACAGGGAGAAAATTCTTCCTCAAATGGTGTTGAACTAAGGGTACATTAGGGAGTTAACCACAGCACCATTTTACCACTATTTTTTAAAAATCTAGTAGTTCAATAAGGAAATTATAAATAGAAATGCTTAGTGAACAGCGCAAAATTTTGTGCAGTTTATCATCCTCTCCCAGGCAGATTACAAGCCCATGTACCAGCTTCTGCAAGGCTGAGACATCCATATGTACATGTCATCAACAGGATAAGCTTCTGGGTTTTGTTGGTACCTGTGGTAAACTGTCAAGACAGGTGATTTCCTCTACTGTGCTCATAGAGGAGGGGGAGGAAGAGGCCAAGCATGACATGAGAGTAGCCACTTGATGTAGTTTGAGGCATCTGCAAAAAGGAAAGAGTTAGGATTTGTTTTCATACAAAAGCACTAATGGTTGGTGTACACAAAAATAGGAGCTGATCAGTCATTGTGGTGGAACTGGCTTCTACTCCTGCATAGCTTGTAGCCTTTTATTTGTAGGTGGAGCAAGTGGAAACTGGAGAATGCTTCGGGAGAGGGTCGGTCTTTTCTGAATAATGCTGTTGTAAGATATGCAAGAGTAAAAAAGGAAAATCAACAAAAACCCCCAAACAAATAAACCCTCAGAGAAGGAAAAAGTCTTTTTGTTGTTGTAGTGCTTGCTCCTTCCCTTTCAAGGCAATTTTACTCTCCCTCTGATCCTTTGGTGATTAAAAAAATACAAATTGAAATTGGCTTTCTATTCTTAATGCTTCACAGAAAGAACGGGACTTAGAATTAGCTGCTCGGATTGGCCAGTCGCTGTTAAAGAAAAATAAATCCCTGACAGAAAGAAATGATTTCCTAGAGGAGCAAGTAGAACACATCAGAGAAGAGGTAAGATTTTTTATGCCTGAATGCTGTATATGCAATGATGGGAGAATTTCCTTCCAGCTTCGCCTTTTCCATTCATTTCGCTGTGGGCAACCTGCTCCTGTGTCTGACCACCCTAACTGCTAAAAATGTCTTCCTTTTATCTAATCTAAATCTGCTTTCCTTTGGTTTAAAACCATTGCCATTTATCCTATCACAACAGACCCTGCTAGAAAGTCTGTTCCCATTTTCCTTATAAACCTCCTTTAAGTACTAAAAGGCTGCAATAAGGTGTCCCCAGAGCGTTACCTTTTCCATGCTGAACCCCAATGCTCTCAGCCTTCCTTTATAGGAGAAGGAATATTTTTGTGGCCCTCCTCTGGACCTGCGTGAACAGGTCCATGTCTGTCTTCTCCTGTGGACTCCAGAGCTGAATGTTTACCAGAGAACAGTTGAGGAGGAGAATCACCTCCCTCAACCTGTGCTACACTCCTTTTGATGCAGCCCAGGATATGGTTGTCTTCCTGGGCTGGGAGTGCACACATTGGTGTGATCAATAAAACACACCAGAAAGCTTATATGATTTCAAGTAGCACCTGTGCTTTAATAGAGCTCTTTATCTATAAGTACAGCTGTCACTAAACTCCAACATAATAAATAAGCTAGTAGCCAATATTGTTTCTCCTATTCTCAGGCAGTGATCTTGCTTTGTGCATCTCACCCATATAGGCAAGATAGAGAGCAAGAGAACAATGAACCACAGGGGAGTAAAAACTTTAAACATGGTTCATAATTAACACTGCTCGGGGGTGTGAAATGTTGCATTATAAACATCACACATAACGGATAAAGTGTGGATGGAGTGATCAATGATGTGTGATAAATGGTGGTAGAGCACACACAGTGATAATATCCTTTGATGTGGCCTACCCTTTTTGGCAAGGAAAACTAGTTCTGTTCTCTCCCAAAGGAGTGCTGTTGCTTGCTGCCCAAGTCCCATCCTGAGGCAGACCAATCTGTTTATTGGTCAATATGTCATGAACTAGGTATGTGCAAGGTGACTGGGCAGGACTGTCCATTCATATCATCCATCCAGAGTGGAAAATTTGATTGAGGAAGGTAGAGGACAAGGACAAGCTGCCTCTGTCCACGTCTGTTTTTATTTAGTGGGGCTGAGGAGCAGCATTAGGGAAAGTGCCACCAGAAATAAGCCTCTTGCCATGTGGCTTGCTATGTTGGGCTGTACGTTCTGTCAACACCCCTCTTTCACACTGTTATTTTGACTCCTTGAGAAACTGATGCTTTTGAGGCAGAGCTCATCAGACTTCAGAGTCATGACACTTTTGTGTATTGAAAATCTGCCTTTCGTAGGTTGCAGATTTTCTATTAAAACTGCATTTTGAATATTTGAACAGAATGGTAACTAAGACAACTGTCTTTAGAGGCAAGAGATAAGAGAAAAGAATTTATTTGATACTTCTAAAATACTATAAAAATTGCCTAAAAAATTATTTGTCTGGGAGATATGTGTTTTCTGTAATGCAGGGACAAATTCCTTCCGATGTGTGGTGTAAAATTAAGGTTTTATTGGTATATGTATCATGGCATGGATAATTAACTTTATATCTGTATCTCTTTGACCTTTGTGAAAACCTTTGTGACAAAAGCTTCTGTCCATCACATTAAGCAGACTGAGTTTTTCCTGTGTGCTGGTAACATGCCATGTTGATAGGTGCATGTCAAAGTTATAAAAACCTGTGCAAAGTGTATCAGATTCTTGTGTTTGTCTTTTGAGTTTGTGTTGTTAGCTGCTGCTAAGTTTAAGAAGGGAATGTAATCATGTTCAGTAAAAACTGATCTGAGATTTTTGCTGTACTAGGGAACACAAGGGTGAGTGGACTGAAGCAAGCACCTTAGTGTGTGCACAGACACTTCAGTCTCAGCTTACTCTTTCACTATTGTATTCTAGAAGCACAAACATTATACTGAGGAAACATTCTTAATTGTAAAGTATTTTGCTTACAGAGGTCTGCCTTTTCAGCAGAAGAGAGTAGTTCTCAGGCACAGTGTATCTATCTGCTGTTCAGGAAGAATGCTGCAGCTCTGTGTTTCTTTTCTCTGGGATGGTGCTGCCTAAACTTTGATATGGTCTCCTTTGACATTAGAGCTCAGTATCAAAGAAATGTAAACCTTAAATCTGCACAGTGTGAATTGTATTTGGAATGGAGTAGCTCACTAGGTTTTTAACTTCTCCTAATCTTTCAAAATTTCTCAGTTTCTGTTTCTTTTTCCTCTACATATTTTGTCCTATGTTTCTGAAGCTAAAATGGCAGCACTTCCAATGCAGTGTCAGTCCTTAAATAACACCACCTCGAACCTGTGTTAACTTCTGGGTAATACAGCCCTCTAGACCTGTTATTCAAGTTCCAGGTCACCTGTCACAGTTTGTGTTTTGATGATAGCAGGTTTCAAAGTCCAGGTTTGATTTTGTTCTGTGTAAAGTGAGAGGAAAGGAAAAAGTTGAATTATAATCTGGAATAATCTGGTTTTAAAAAGGGAACATTGCTTTTGGTCTAATAAGAGTAGAAAGTAATGTTAGAAAGACAGAAATGCTCTTTGACTTGGTACTTGTATGCGTGCTGTTTACGTACAGTGTAACAGGGTGTCTTCCTTTTGAGTAATTCTGGCAAGAAAACAAATCAGCTCTACTCTTGAAACAGCTGTTCATGTATCAGTAAAGATTAATCCAGTGAATTAGGTCCCAAGTCTTTAAACTGTTGTTCTCTCTGTGAGGATACTTTTATCTTCTAGTTAAATTATTGTAAGACAGGTACAGCTATTTCATGAGTTAGTTCTGAAGCTGAGTAAAGCTGTCAGGCCAGCAAAGGTGATTAAAAGCCTAAAGAAATGAGTTATCACCATGGTTGGTTCATGGGGTGTCCTGGGCCTTGTCCCATGCACAGCAAAGGCTCAGTCTCTATTGCTTGGTGACAATACCAAGACTGTGCAACAGTAACACGCCAGTGTTTGCTCTGGAGGGCACATGTTGTAGTGTACGAAAATGTACGACAGGCTATTTCTGTTCATAAGACAAGTCCAGTGTTTTGCAGGATAAAATGTGTACTGGGTCTGTCTGGGATGCTGATAATATTATTTACCAGCCTACCTGGTGCTGTGCTTTGGGTTTGGGACTAAATCAGTGTTGATAGCAATGTTTTGGCTGTTGCCAAACAGTGGCTGCACAGCATCCACCGGGCTCTTTTGTTTTTCCCTCATGCCCCTCCCAACCTCACCAGCGCTTTCTTTTTTTTTTTTTTCCTTCTTCTTCTCCTCCTCCTTTTTCCCTTTTCACTCTGTCCACCACTGTCGCCGTTTGACCGCACAAACAACACGGACTCCAATCAGAAGGCTGAATATCTGACTCCATTTATTTCCGGGAGTCGTCTTCCTTTTATATTATTTTACGCAGACCAATAAATTGGTGAAACAAAGGTGAACTTTTTCAATCACATTGGTCAAACCAGAGGGACATCAAGGAAAGTCCCTCCTTGAGAAAAGAATGCCCAGCGTATGTAAACATTTGTCCTGTTTATAGAAAATTCCTTGGGAAAGGAATTTCAGAAACCAAAACATGTCTCAGGCGTGAGACCAGGGCTACACACCATCTGCCCAAGATGGTGGAAAGGTGCACAGCTCTGGTAGCTGACCCAAACTGACCAAAGGGATTTGCTATACTATATGTTGTTATGTTCAACAATAGAAGGTCAGGGAAAGGAGGAAGAATCTGGGAGATTCATGGTTATGGTGTTTGTTTTCACAAGTGACAGTTCTGTGTGTCAAGGTCCCACTTTCCAGTAAGTAGCTGAACATGCACCTGCTGATAGAAAACAGTGAATAAATTCCTAATTTTGCTTTGCTTGCATGCGAAGCTTTGCTTCACTTACTAAACTGTCTCAGCAAGACGTTTTTCTTGCTCTTGACCTTCTGAGTCTCTCCTTCATCCTGTGGGGATTGTAGGACAGACTGTGTGCTCAGCTGGTGGATGCCTAGCCGCTCACCAAAGTTAACACACCACAAAACGCTGCACCAAAGGGAGGTGTTGCTGGAAGTCACTTAGTGAGTGTTTCACAGTTTCACAGCCTGACTAAGATTGGAAATGAGCTCTGGAGGTCGTCTTGTCCAAACCCTCTCCTCAAGCAGGGCTCCCTACAGTCCATTGCCAAGGACCATGTCAGACAGTGTTTGACTGTCTCCCAAGGATGGAGACCCCACAAGCTCTCTGGGCAACCTGTGCCAGTGCTCAGTCACCCTCTCAATTAAAAAGTTGCACCCGATGTTTAGGAGTGACCACTCATGTTTCAGTTTGTGCCTATTGTTTCAGGTCCTGTTCCATTAAAAGATCAACCTTTTTTGACTGTTCACCCTCTTTTGGACGATTGGAATGCTCAGAAATGGCAATAAAAATAGTATCCTCAATCCTTTTAATTCATAGAAAAAAACAGTAGCAGGAGCTGGAGATGATCTAGTGTCCACCCACAGACCGTATCTGAATTCTTGCTTCTTAAAGAGGCTGAATTATAATGTGCTGAAAGGAAGTAAATTGTTATTTTTGGTTCAGCATTTTCACTCTTCCTGAAATGGAGAAAGCGAGCCTCCAAAAATTAATGCGCAAATTTTGTTTAATGATTTTCTAAAATGTGGTTAGATGGGGATGGTTTTTTCTCCCCTTGCTGTTTAGAACACATGTCTCAGGAGGACCTGGTGCCTTAGCACTTCTCATTATGAAGAACAGTCTTAGTTAAGTAAAAGACCTTGTTTGCTTCAAATTCTGAACAATTTGAGAGGGTTTTTGGATTGTGTCTGCTCTTTTGTTCGATGAAAATGGAGTTCAAATCTATGTCATTGATGGTGTCTGTTTTATTTCTAATAATAACTACAAAGAAAAGTATGCTTACAGTATGAAAAGCAGAAGTTTAATAAAAGGAAATATACTGTGCATTTTTTACATGGGAAAGGGCAAACTGAGGGCCAGGTCTTGCAGTGCAAGTGGAAGGGAATGGATGTGTCTGATCAGTTATGCTGTCTATAGTTGTGCAAGGCAAATCAAAGCAATCTCCTGCTGCTGGCATCTTAAATCACAGCTGTGAAGTGGTGTACATGCTACTGTCTATTTGGGCTTTTAGCCCTTTTCTTGGAGAATAGCAATATAAAATAACAAAGATTACATTTGTGGAGCTCACAATTACAGGGAATCTTAATCATCCACTTTTGACATTTTGTTCATTTTTGATGTATTTGTGTACTAAGTATGGGAATCCCATAAACTACTTTACCAGAGCCAAAAAACCTCCAGAAACTGGCTGCAACCTCCACTGTTGGAGCAGCCTCAGAACAGCAGCCTCCCACTGTGTGGTGGTGTTCTGCAGCTCAACAGGCACTTGAGTCTCAATTGTAACCTTACTACACAAGCATTTCAGTAATGTTATGTTAAGTCTCCTGGAGAGGAAGAAATGTCTGCATCTGAGGCCTGCAAGGTTGGCACCCAAGCCAGGAGGTGACAGTCATCACACAAAATGGATAAAAGCAATGTTTGGCTTGATTGCACCACGTTAATTTCTTGTTGTATCGTTGCAATATATCCATTGTGTGGTGCATGTGAATCTAGACTAATGCAACAGTGAATCAGGATTGCTCATCGTAAAGAAGGTAAAAAAGAAACATTGTAATAGCTGTGAATAATTGCATATTTGCACTTGTGAAAAAAACCCATTTAGTGACTACTTTGAAAGGTGCAATTTTCCTTCTTTCTAAGAAATAAAAGAAATTGTTCTGGTCTGTTTCAGTCTTGGACTCTTGATTTAGTCCAAGATGATGCTTGGAGGGTGAATAACAAGCTAATTTGTGGGGGGCTTGCTTAAAAATGTGTTCTGGAAAATCAGCTTACTGATCTGTGAGTTCTTTCTTTGTGTAGGTTTCTCAGTTGCGGCATGAGCTGTCCATGAAAGATGAACTGCTCCAGTTCTATACCAGTGCTGCTGAAGAAAGCGAACCGGAGTCCGTCTGTTCCACCCCGTAAGTCAATCCACCTGCAATGTTGAACCCTCATCTGTTGGATGATTTAATAACTTTGAAAAGTGGTAAAGTTGCTGGAACTATAAATGAGACTCAAAACTTGGTGCAAGGCTCCAGCTGGAAGGATTTGCACTGAGCCAGCTGGCTATCCAGGTGCCTACAAGAGCCAGGAGGGGAGAGCACACAGGGAGGCTGCTGACACAGCGCTGCAACCTTCAGAGGAATTGGGTCGCTGTTGTGGTGGGGCAGCCATAGGTCACACTGACAGCAGCCCAGTACACCACATACATTTGCATGTGCTAGGACACACTACAAGAGTGATCTTTGTGCTTGAAGAACGTCTGAAGGCACTGTGGAAAAGATTCCAAGCTGAGGGAAAAGAAATAAAGCATGGCTTACAGCGTGGGTTCCAGGCAGTTAGCTGGCTGAACAGCATTGCAGGCTCTGAGGGGCTGTCTGCCCTTGCAGAGTTATTGCTGCATTCTGATAGAGCATGTGCAGCATTAATCAAGAGCTATTGGATTACTCCCTGTAGTAGCATTGTTTCTTTTCTCATAGCCTTGGCTGAATAATTTTCCCATAGGAAATGTATGGAATAATAAATAAAATTTTTAAATGTTCTCTTTTGAAATTCACTGCAAATTTATTGCTGCCCAAAAGTACTGGCATGAATAAGCTGTATTTCATGTGTCTCTCTTTGCTTTTGAGACTGTTGTTCAGTCTATGCTTCTGTGAGATTGGCCATAATACATGTAAAAATTATTTAAAATCATTGCTTTTTCCTGCAAGGCTGAAAAGGAATGAATCTTCTTCCTCCGTCCAGAACTACTTTCATTTGGACTCTCTTCAAAAGAAACTCAAGGACCTTGAAGAGGAAAATGTTGTGCTTAGATCTGAGGTGAAATTGCTCCCTTTGTTTTGCTTAATATAGTTGTTCATCTAAATGCTAGAACACAGGTATTGAGAAGCTTGTATTAAAAGCTGAGAGTCTAACTACGAGTATAATTCCACGTATAACAGATCTCTATATAGCTGTTTAATCACCGTCCTTCTTTATCTTTTTAAATGAAGGAAAGGCTGATATGTGGAAGCTACGTGGAATCACAGAATTGTTTCAGTTGGAAAAGACCTCTGTGGTCATTAAGGCCAACCTTTGACCAATCAATACCTTATCAGCTAGACCAGAGTCCTGAGTGCCATGTCCAGTCCTTAATTGAACACCTCCTGAAATGGTGACTCCAGCCCATCCCAATGTCTTATTGCCCTTTCTGTGAAGAAATTCTTCCCAAATGAAGCTACATGCAAAGCAGTGTTTGTGCAGTAAGAATCTGCAAGAGATTTTGGATAGAAACAGGTTTTAAAGGACTGGCCTGGCAGATAGTATGTGACTTGAGCTGCAGATCTCAAGTTTGTAGCATGGTCTCTCGTACCAATTCTGTGTTTTTCAAAACAATAATTTTTAGCCCAAATTTGCATTACATTTCTTCATTTTGTGTTTCAGGCAGTTAGTATTTTAAATTGAATGTGCCCTTGTTCTCTTTATTTCTTAAAATATTCTGTTTGTTTCACAGATGACAGTTTTAAAAAGTTTTATAATTGAATATGAAGTGAATAATTTTATATTTTCAATCCAACTTTTAAACCGTGGGAGCCTGTTACCACTTGGCAAACATGTAGCAGAGTGGGTACATGTACCAGAAGAGATACTTTTGGTCTAAGAGTAAATATATGAAAACAATGTCATTGCCATTTTCCACTGCAAATGCAGGGCCCATTGTAAATAGGTAGTGCCACACCTTTGCACAAGACACCAGGTAGTGGCCACTGCTGTGCTCTTAACTGAGAAGTTGCACAAGGAAGATGAGCAATAGATGATCTGAGAATAATGGATGTTAGAGCTGAGGGAACCACTGCATCAGGAGCTGGTAGGGAACCCCATGCAGCACTGCCTTCCCATCCAGGGAGATGTAGTCTGTGCCAGCAAGGCACAGGATGGAGCCAAATGTGACCCCTGTGAGCTGTGCAGTTCAGATGCAGTCTGTGGGTGTGTGTGCATGCCCCCAGCTTTGGGAATAGATTACAGACCCACCGGGGTGGTGCCAGACAGAACCAGCTGGCTGCAGCTCTTGGCACTGCCAGAGTCAGAGTGGAAAAGACAAAGCAGGGAAGGAGGTAGCACTAAGGAGTTTTTTGGGATATATGGTTACAGTGCCAGAACTTTTCAAATAGGATTAAATAGCATGTTTTTAAAATACTTGAATGTTTAATTCAGTTATTTAAACCAAGCATTTATTTAGTTTTTTATGATACCTAGCTTTACTCACGTGACCAGATCAAGTTCTGCACGTTAGTATTTTGTATGTCGAAGCCTTTCTTTTTCTTTTTACTTTTAGTGCAAAATACACAAGTGACATCTAGTGGGGATATGGTGATAATGATGCAAGTTTCTCCATACAGTAATGTCTCTGCTGAATGTTCACCTGGCCTCTTTTTCCAGAACATGTGGGGGGGCAGGCAAAAACTGTAGTTTCTCACTGTCTTCCTGAAGGAGTGATTAGAATAGCTTGTCTTTCTGAAGCAGATGGAAGTGCAACAACAGACTGGCAAAGAACAAATGTGCTAATGTAGCATATTTGATGTGGATTTCTTGAACAGGCCTGTCAGCTGAAGACTGAAACAATTACTTATGAAGAGAAAGAACAACAACTTGTCAATGACTGTGTAAAAGAGCTAAGTATGTCCTTACTTCTTTATACTTTTTTGAGACAGTTCAGTAAAAAAAACAAAATAGATCAGTCAGTCATGTTTTCTGTGGTACTTATTTTCCTTTTATAAATGGTTATGAGGAGGAAATTTCTGGCTGAAATTTCACAGCAGAAAATGTTGGCTGAAAGCTAAATCTTTCTCATTTAAAAACAGTTTTGCATTGAAAATGTTCAGTCTCCTTTGCAGCATGAGGACTTGATGCCTTTGTGGTTGTGTGTCGTACTGTGTTTTTCAAAAATACCTTACTGTGAATTTGGGGTAGGATTCTGCTGAAGCAAGTGATGTTCCAAAAGAACATCTTTATGCTTGCTTTTCTGATTTGGGGTTTGTGATGTTAATTGTAATTACTTATCTTAAAGGGGATGCAAACATCCAGATTGCCAATATCTCCGAAGAGTTAGCAAAGAAAACTGAAGATGCTGCCCGGCAGCAAGAAGAAATCACTCATCTTCTCTCTCAGATAGTCGACCTACAGAAAAAGGCAAAAGCTGTAAGCAATCCAGTTGAGAGACTACTGTTGTTATTTGCTACTAATGTAACTGAAAGACAGATTAAAATCCTCTCTGTACTAGAGCCTAAAGGGAATATTCCACCTTCCATATGTGGATGACTTTGGTGTTTAATATCTGGCATACTTGACTAGAAAGCATCAATTTATTAAAAGAGGATATGGTTTATCAAATGCAATGGTTAAAGTTATTTTAAATATTAGATACAAAATTCTGCATTGAGTGATGTTGGGGAGACAGGAGTGTCACTGCAAGTATTTCAGTGGGCACATATTTTTTTGGAGTTTCATGTAGCAAGGTGCATTCTAATGCTGTATATTCTTATGTTAACATTTTAAACATTTTTAAACTAATGTGTAGGTTAACATTGCTGCAGAGGAGAAGTGAGAAAAATTAGAATGTTCCTGCTTACCTGTAGTATAGGATACAAATATCACAGGACAAAACATCACAGTATTTCTAACATTTTTTTGGCATATTTTAGTGTGCAGTTGAAAATGAGGAACTTGTCCAGCATCTGGGAGCAGCTAAAGATGCCCAGAGACAGCTCACAGCAGAGGTGAGTACATTACATAGTTATACAATAATTTAGTAGCAGAGCAATGACTGTTCACTTTGCCATGAGAGGTTTAGTCTGAGCTGGATCAGAAATATTAAATAGTCTTGCCTGTGTATATAAAATGAAGGAACATTTATATTCCTATTAGAGTTCAACCCCTTTTCTTTGCTATTCTCTGCTCCTTCAAAGGACACACATTTTGAAACACAGAGACTTATGGGCTGTACAGGAACGCCTTTAGAGGTTGACTTCTCCAGGCTGGTAATTTCAGCCTATTTTGACTCATGAGATAACATGGAAGAGCTCATTTGTGCTCTGTTTGTTCAGTGTATAAACATAAGGCAGTCCAGTATTTCTGGTTGTCATTTAGGTGCTAAATGAATTTTTTCATTCACATGAAAAAAAATGGACAAGATGATATGAATAGATCTTGATCCCTTTAGGATGTGTCTTGCACTTGCACTACTTGGTGATGAAGGTGGGAGTGGCCAGAGAAGCTTTTCCAGTGGGTGGACCTTTTGTATCTGTGGTGCTTAACAAAGGTTGGGCTCATGCCTCACCATTGCTTTTCTTGGAAAGAAAATGAACCAGATTTCTTTTTCTAAACCAAATAGCTGATTTTTATGGAAGTTGTAGGAATGTGGTGTTTCAGACTTCTGCCCCTTTGCCAAACTTAGTTAAAGTGGCTGATGAACCCAAAAGCTGTGAGGATACACAGACATCTGTAGACAGAGTGGTTACATAAGATACATTTCTTGAGAAAGTTAAAAAAAAGGCATGGTCTTAAGCTGTTGAAAGCTATATGTGTATATGTATGTATGCATGAAAGTCCTGGCTTTAAAATTCCTGAGTCCTTTGGACCATTGTGGAATGTCTTGTCCTCAGACCATGGTGTTTGCCACTGTGGTCATCGTGGCAGTGATTAAGCACTAAACCTGATCAGACTAAAGATACTTTTTTAACTCTGTGTCTTCTCCTTGACAATGGCTTCATGTCGATACTTAGGGAAGGAAATGGAGAAAACCATTCCTTCCTCATTGTGACCCTCCCTGCCTGCCTTCCCATTACTAATCCATGTTATTATTGACCCTCCAGTGATACTCAATTGTTGGAGATCGATTCCTTTAAAGTCAGATATTCTTCCTTACACCATTATTGCTTACCAGTATTAAATGAGTTTGCAGGATTTTTATGGTAATAGTGCACCCCTTAAGGTCTTGGACTGTTTTCTCTATGTTACAGCTGCGAGAGCTGGAGGACAAGTATGCAGAGTGCATGGAAATGCTTCATGAGGCTCAGGAAGAGCTGAAAAACCTTAGGAACAAGACAATGCCAAACGCTATATCACGTCGGTACCACTCCCTCGGTCTCTTCCCTATGGTAAGCAGAGTATGCAATTCAGACTGGGAAGCTGGATCATGTTGTTGCCTATAATGCTTTTTTAAGGTTCTTTGGCAGATGCTATGCATCATCGGTGGTCCATACTGCAGGAAAATGAAGCTAAGCTATATTTTTTCAGTTCTTTAAATGTCTACATTAGTTTTCCAGTAATTTTTCATATTTAAACCTTCCTTTTTTCTTCTTGAAATATTCTTCATTACTTAATATTTTGTATAACTAATTCATTATTATCTGTCATGACAACTTATCAATACTATGATATTTGTTTCTCTTTTGTGCTTATTTTTAACAGGATTCTTTGGCAGCAGAGATAGAAGGGTCAATGAGGAAAGAGCTGCATTTAGATGAACCCGACTCTCCTGACTTGGCGTACGACTGAAAAGAATTGCTTCCTAATTGATTGGTTACATCTGCAGTTAATTATTTGATGAGAAAAGAAGAAACAGGAAATAGTTGAGCTAGATATCTAGAAAGAAATATTTCTAGCTGAATGTGAATGATAGAGAGAAAGGAAAACAAATTGCCTAGTTTTTGGGGTGTTTTTATTTTCTCCTAAAGCTGCCAAAAGAAAACACCTATGTATTGGCTTTGCCTTGTCTTGTAAACTTTTTTCTTCATTGGTGAGTGCTGAGAATGAGAAAAGGTTTGTTTTCTTGTGTGTTACCGTGCTAGATTTCTTCAGTTACCATTTAGGGGAGGAGTTCAAGTTAATGGGTTTTTTCTTGGTGAGTTTTATAACATAAGTCACCAGGTAACTCTTGGTCTAATCCACTTTTTACAGGAAGAACATCAGGGCAGTAAAGGATTTGGAATGGCCGGGTACTTATCGTGATGCCCATTACACCTGTGCTGAAGTTCTGTTGAATTAAACAAGAGAGTAGTTAGAAAAAAGTCAAGTGCTTCTGACAGCCCCAAAGCTATAGATAGATACAGCTTGGCAGAAGTGGCCTCACTGATGCCAGTTGCACGTGTACTCCAATAGGTTTATCTCACAGATTTGCACAAAGCATGGATTGATTAATTTGAAATAAGTTAATCCAGTTTACAGGGTCTGTTACAGAAACAGAGTTTACAAAACAGGACAGTCAGGGAAGGTACAGTAGGCACTTCCCAGAAACCTTCTAATTGCATTTACAAAATGCCTGACGCATCCACTGACCTTTTATGAGCCTGAGCCAAGGACTATAAATGAGGCTTTGACAGAGAGAAATGTTGATTAGAAAAATGTAAGATCAGAAAGTTGTGAGCATGCTCAAAGCCCATAGGATCCTTTCATCCTTCCAGTATAGTCTAACTTAAAGCTAGTTTAACTTCTTCAGAATGTCTTATTTACTTTGCCTATACCAGATGAGGATACTTTTTTTTTGGTTATGTGACTTGTCTTGGTTTTATTTGTTTGTGCAGTGGTAGTAACTGCAAGCTCCATGGGCCTGTCTCTTGATGAATACTCTTAGATACAGCCTTGTAATGATATACAGCTATAGACCTGCAGCCTCCACACAAAGGGCACAACTGTTGAGCACCCATGAACAGAAGGAAAGAAATTTAAATGACATTAAATAGCCTAAGGCATGCAGTGACTGTTACAACCTGGCAGTGTTACCTTTCAGATAGAAGGAAAGTGCTGTGTTCAGCACTTGTTGTTCAGCCATTGTTGCACTATAAAACAAAGCAGCAATGGCACTTTTGCAACATGATGTAGGGTAACTTCATTGTGTCAAGAAATTTTTGCTGACGTGTCATCTAATGTCAGTCTTGAAGCAGGTCAGCAGTGTTTGTTATGATATAAAGACAGTGGTGATAAAGAATGAACTGTAGAAGTAGGTCAAAGAGTAGGTTTCCAGCCTTGCAGCCTCTCTCTCAAGTCTTGGTCCATTATATTTCTGGGATTTTTTTCCTTTTTTTTAAAGTACTATTGAAGGGGGTTGGAAATTGGTTTCAAAGAGAAAAGATACAAGACTTGCTTGCATGGAGATACTCAGGAGAGTAAATTCAAACTCTCTTTAAAATGGATTGGCCAGTTTATAGTTAAGAGTTGAATGGAGGTCAATCCTGGTTTTTAAAACCTCATTTTTACATAATGGCTTTATGGCACTTCTAGCTGATGTACTGAAATGATCTTTCACTTATTTTTATGAATATTTGAAAGGGCCCATGCACATAATTGTCTAAAGTTCTGTCAAAAATATTCTAGGGTGATGGAAGAATTATGTTGATGGATTAAATGTAATGGCCAGACTGTAGCTAGTATGGGACCCTATGCATACTACTTTCCAGAACTATATGTAAAACCAAAGTGTTTGACAGACCTGTGAACAGGAAGGGCTGTTGATAAGCTGTTACCTGTTTCTCTGTTCCTTTCTCTATGGTAATAAGTTACTGAGTGATTATTAACTGTGTGTGTTTTACAGCCATCAGAAGCGGGTCTTCGAGACGGTGAGAAACGTCAATCAAGTTGTCAAGCAGAGATCCATGACGCCGTCACCAATGAATATCCCAGGCTCTAACCAGTCCTCTGCTATGAACTCAGTCATGTCCAGCTGTGTCAGCACTCCACGTTCCAGTTTCTATGGGGGAGACATCTCTAACATTGTGATAGACAACAAGACCAACAGCATCATCTTAGAGACAGAGTCCTCAGACAATGGGTCAGTACCACAGCACTGGAATTTGCTTTTGCTCTGTTTCTGACTTAAAGGTAGAATGTTCCTGTTTACCTCCTTTGTCTTATGTAGTGCACTTACCACAGTGGTGTGCATCTTTAAAGTCTATTTTGTGCTTATAGTTTTTGAGCACTCAAGTTTATTTTAAAAAGAAAGCTTTTAGAAAGTACTGTGTATCAATCAGTGTCTGCAACTCAGACTGGTTCTGAGATGCAATATCACCAGATGATGTAAACCCACTCTTTATTTTTGTGGGTCAACACTTAAAAATAATTGCATTTTCACCATTTTACATAAATGTCAGGGAGTTCTGACATTTGGTGACAAATGTCAGCTGACATCTGATCCCAGATGCAGCTACAGCTAACTTTTTTGATCTTAAAAATAAATGAAGTTTGCATCTGTAGGTTACCTAATATGAAAACTTAGGGATGAAACCAATCAGAGCTTTGTTTTTCTAGCTACTTGTCTCTTCCTCCAGTACAGCTCCACACTATGCTGTATACATTTTTCAGTAAAAATGGTTTAATCCCTCAAAACAATGTATGTTTGTCAGTATAATGTGCTCTTGTGACTCACTGTGGTGTTCTTACGTCATTTGCACTTTAACGTGGGGCCTGCTTACCTGAGTTTTCATGACTGTGAGAGATGCACAACAAGCAAGCAAACACCTCTTTGTAGGAGGAAACTCTTAAGTAAAATCCAGGTTTCCAACCAGGAGTTTCCAGGCAGGATCTAGGACTCAAAACTTCTATGATGAAAGAGAAATGAAAGACTGGTGTTTGCCTTTGAGCTCTCCAGATGAGTAGCAAGTTGTTCCCAGACACAGTAATGTAAAGGTATTGGTCAGTGTCTCAAAACTGTTATGTGCAAGTCTTAAATATTTCTAAGAATGTGGTTTTTTCCCTCTCACCCTTTTTTTTAAAAATTACTTTTCTGTGTCCCCCTCTGTGTTTTAGAAATGAAGACAGGATGAAGAAGCCTGGAACTCCAGGGACTCCAGGCTCCAGTGACCTAGAGACTGCCCTTCGTAGGCTCTCTCTCAGGCGGGAGAATTACCTCTCAGAGCGCAAGTTCTTTGAGGAAGAGCAGGAAAGGAAGTTGCGGGAACTGGCAGAAAAGGGAGAACTCCACAGTGGTTCCGTTACCCCCACAGAGAGCATCATGTCACTGGGAACTCACTCCAGATTTTCAGAATTCACTGGATATTCAGGAATGTCTATCAGCAGTCGCTCCTACCTGCCAGAAAAGCTTCAGATTGTGAAACCACTAGAAGGTGATAACAAAGGGCCTCGGCCTTTATCTGTTGTTATTAGTGACTCTCTGTGGTCTCTAATCCATTACCAGAAAGCAGGAAATCTTTGCAATACATATTCTTTTTACTTTAGAGACAGTACCCCACGCTGTTGGTTTGAGATCTTCTAACTACTATATTTTTCCACAAGCCTTAAAAGTGTTAGGAAACAATCCCAGCCAAGGCAGTAAAATAAATATTACAGGCCACACATGCACATCAGCAGTGCAGCTTTACATCCAACCTAAATGTTACCATTTCCTAGTTGGAAGAAGAAGGTGCATAAGTCTATGAAATCTAAAACACAAGAGTTCTGTAAATCACTATCTGGAAAGGGCTTTACCTACTTCAGTTAGTCCAGTTGGTCTGGTAAGACTGTTATAGTGATTCAGAATTATCTCTGGACTTAATGGGTTGTTTGAATGGTCACACATGAATCACTATGGCATTGTG
Organism: Brachypodius melanocephalos; assembly: GCA_013398615.1. Taxonomy (NCBI): domain Eukaryota; kingdom Metazoa; phylum Chordata; class Aves; order Passeriformes; family Pycnonotidae; genus Brachypodius; species Brachypodius melanocephalos. Next base: position 39,515,318 of record VZSR01001283.1, on the reverse strand, counting down.
TTTCCTGTGTGAAGTAGGTGAGGTTTTTTAAAGTCAAATTTCCTTCATACATTGTCTCAGAAAAATGCAAGATAGAGATAGATGGTAGTCAGAGCTAGAGCTGTATTTCAAAGTTCATTTCAATAGACTGTTTTAAAAAAGCTGTCAAATCACATGTAGTATAGTCTCCCTGGCTTTCTTCAGTTCTTTCAGATTGTTACTGGGAGTTAGTTGAGTCAATTCCTCCAGGTTTTAAACCAAATGAATTTTTCCTGTAGTACTTCACAGATACACTAGGTAACATCATTTAGCTTTGGCTTCTCTCTCTCTCTCTCTCTCTCTCTCTCTCTTTTTTCCTTTAACAAAACTCTTATATTGTATTGCATTGTGTGTGTTTAAATTGCAGAAGTTCCTTTTTTTCATCTTTTTAGAACAAATTTATTTCACCTATAGGGAGCATATAGCATGACAGGTACTCAGAAGCAAAACCAAGCATTCTTCTGTCCTGAATAGAATGATGTACTGTCTCTGCCTATTCAAATGAAACCACACCATAGCGCACAAACCCATACTATCGAGCAGATTTTAGTAGTTTGTTTTCATGGCTGCTTTTAAATGATCATGAAAGTTCTTGTACCACGTGAGGTAAAGGATTATCCCACTTTGTTTCAGTTTCCAATTGCTACCACTGTAATAGATTTCTGTCACCATCCCATTATATCTGCTCTTGTCTTCCAATAAACTCTTACAGTCTTTATCATCTTTCTATCTGTCTGGGTTTTTTTTTTCCACCTGTTTTTGTTCAATGTTATCACTGGGTCATTTCTCTCAGAATTATTGCACCTTTTAAAGTACTTCCCATGTTTGGTTTTAGATCTTATTTGTAGCATGTTTGTGTCTGCCTGTTTCGAAAGTTTTGTGTTTGTTAACTTTTATGAACTAAATCTTTGATTTTGTTTTTCGTTTCAGTTTAGTTTCTTTTCTGAATATTTTTCATGAGCCTTAATTTTTTTTTCAACTTCATGGATGCCTTCAGAATACTGGGGGGAAAATAGTCTGCTCGACCTGCAGACTGCTATAAGTAGTTGTGTCTTTGGTTTTATTACTGTTTGGGGTGCTCATGTCATAAAACATAATAAATAAACATTAGTTCTATAATAAATTCACTATCGGTTAATGACTTCTGCTCCTTTAAAGCAATCTTTTAAATCCCACAGAAAAAAAAAGTGACAGAAGCACTAAGAAATTAAATTTCCTTTGCACCTTTAAAAAACAACACAGGCTTTCTTTTAGTGAGACGGGATTGCTTGATGTGACTTGTTTTAGTTATAGTCCAGTGGGATTGTTTTGTTTTGTTTTTTAAACTATTCACCTATGACTTGTTGTGTCATAAGCATGAAATATCACTATCTGTAGGAAAACTGAAAACCTGGACTGATTGTCTTCACCCACTTCACTGCAATTGTGGGAGCAACACACTCTGAATTTCTAAGCTTTCTCTGATCCTCAAAGCCTATGTGTAATCATGCAGAGATATCAGGAATACAAGAAAACAATTTACTCTGTTCATACACTTACTTTGTTCTTAAATTCCTTCTTTCTTCAGTGGCATGTTCCACTGTTACACAGTAACTCCCTCATGCCAACTATTTCTGATAATTTACTAAACTGTCTGCTAGGAACCTGGGACTGAATGTAGGTCAAAGAAGTGTTGTATTTCCCTCTTCTTTTGACTTCTGCAGCTTTCTCTTTTTTCTTTTTATTGGGGATTTACAATGGTTGGATTCCCTTGTACATTTGTGTTAATTTTCTGTATAGGAAATGAAAGCTCCCTTACATGCATTTTATGAGATCAGGCTCAGATATACTCCTGTTTGTGATGGAGCTTAGGCCGTTTTGATTTCTGCAGTTTCAATAGAAATGTCAAAGCTCAAAATGCAGATACTTTGGTAAATATATTTTCTGTGGAAAAATATGAGATGTATATTGAAAATGAAGTGCTTGTATTCTCCCAAGTTTATTTTAAGTATAAGTTTTGGTGTGCTCTAAGGTGAAAAAGATTACTTCTTCGGAAGCTAGCACTAGAAGCTAGTAAAAGTTAATTAATTTTTATACTTGCATGCAGTGCAGAAAGAAATTTGGATTTCCTTTGCTCTTTAGTTCTTGGAGTCAACTGACAGAAAACCTCTTCTCCTAGGTTAAGACTTGACAATATCTGTCACTTCTTCACATTCCGTGGTATTTCTTTTACATAAAAGCAAAAAAACCTTGGCCTTTGTGACAATTCAGAAGTAAATACAAGTTGTAAGGATGTCTCTTCTCACATTTTGGGGTTGTAATGGCTTCTACTTCTTGAGCCTTGAGGGTGCAAATTTTCTGTAATCCCTCTAGACTTACTTTAAATAAAAGCGAAAAAAATATAGGATCATTAGCCAAAGTAATCTAGCAGATCCATTTATTCTGAGCTAAAAAAATTACAGATCTTAAAAAGTGAGATAGGCTTAATTAAAATGCCACTCAGTTCCCAGTCATTCTAGAGAAAGAGCTTTTCCCTGTTCACTTCCTATTTACAGTAAGCTTCCTCAAGTGCAATATGTGAAATGACAATTTTTCTCATTCCATAGGATTTTTCTCAGATTGAAAATGTATATGAGAGCCACCCCTTCTCTAGTTATTACAGTTGCATACACCGTGCAACTAATTGAACATTCTTGGTCTTTGAATATGGGGGACACATTTGTGTGCCAGCTTGTTGAATGAGTGGGTCTTCTGCTTTGCAGAGAGGGAACAGGAATAAGACTGCAAAACCAGTCTGATTTGATCTGGCAGAGGTGAAAAGAAAGATGTTTTGTTTGTGTCACAGGACATGTGTGATTTTAAGTTAC
>VZSR01001283.1:39495677-39512354 GCA_013398615.1 Brachypodius melanocephalos | reverse complement strand
ATTCACAAACCTTTGTGTGGCATGTATTCAAGTTGTGTGTGTGTTTAGTGCACGCTGTTAAGTGTGTGTAATGTACAGATGACATATTTTGTATTACTGTAGTGCAGACACTCTTCTGACAGTTCATAAGAGGTAATGCCATGTTTTAGATTTTTTACTTTGGAAAAAAAATGAAGACTAAATGATTGGTGCATTAAAGGTGCCTCTACCTTGCCTTTGCTGAAACAAATGGAATGCCTTGAAAATCACCAAAGAAATTCAGAAAGTTTAATTCACTTACCTCAGATACAGTTACCTGTTTTTGAAGTCCTTCTGAATAAAGAATTAAGGGGATGTGTTTATGCAGTGACTAATAACATTTCCCTTATTCTTTCTCCAGCACACTATTGAACCCTGTCCTTCCTATGTATACCATATTAAGACATAAACATTTTTAAGTGGCACAGTACTGCATGAGTTATTAGATACTCTGAACTGACACTAGCAGTCTATTATTGCACAAGATTACAGATTCTCAAGACTATAGATGTGTTTTGAGTTTGTGTGGTTTCTCTCTTGTTCCTGGAATTTGGGGGTTTTGTTTTAATAAGCTATATAGTCTTCATCAAGATTTGCCTCTGGTAAAGAATTTTATTAGTCCAGAATCAGAAAATTGCCAGAACTCCTTTTTTTTTCCAGACTTCTTGTTTTTGTATAACTACTTTAAATGAAGACACTTCCTTCCCTCTCTTTTTTCTGGGATAAATCATAATTTAATATTTGGCTGGTCTATGGAAGATTAGATTGTCTCAGGGCTAAGCAATAATATTTCTGTTCTTGTCATGACATGCAAGGTATCTTCAGCTCTCACTGCAATGGCAGTTCAGTGCTTTCAGCTATTAATATAAGCTGCTTCCTAGAGTCAGTTGTATTAAGGTTAAACTTTGAATCATAGAATCATTAGGGCTGGAAAAGACCTCTTAAGATCATTGAGCCCAAGCATTAACCCAGCACTGCCAACTCCACCACTAAACCATGTCCCTAAGTGCCATATCTACAGATCTTTTAAATACCTCCCAGGGTAGTGACCCAACCACTTCCCTGGGCAGCCTGTTGCAGTGCTTCAACATCCAAACCCTTCAACTTCTCTTTTCATTGGCAAAAGTTGCCCTTGTTCTGGGAAATCCCAGAAAGAAAGTTTATATTATTTTTTTATATTAATACAAAAATAAATAATGCTTCTTCAGGCAGTTGTGTACCATTTTGGATATTATCCAGGTTTTTATAATTTTGAAGAGTCTGAGTAACAACAGCAAGAAAAGCTGGAGATGTGAGAAACATGGACTGAAATAATCAAAGACTGAAATAATTTTTAGATTAATCAAAGACTGGCATTTTTAGGATCTAGGGAATAAAAGATTCAACAAAATACATGATTAATTATAAAATGTGTTGCCATAGAGAGGAAGGGAACAAGCAGTTCTTCATGTACTCAGGGTACAGTAAATGTGCAAAAAAATGTTGCTTGGGTTGCATTTTTAAGAATTTTCTAATTGCAAGAGTGTTCAACTCAGGAACATGTCAACAAAACAAAAGACTCATTGTCATAGGCTAAACATAGATAAAGATATAGTTTAGTTCCTTGTTGGGTTTTTTTTTTTAAGAACAAATTAGTCTAACATTTCTAGATAATAATTTGAAAGTGTTCTTTCTTTGGAGTTGAGCAATAAATGTAGGCCTCCTCCATGATTACAAACTGGTAAGAAAATCTAGCACTTCCTTCCATTTTCTGTCTCCATTATGATTTGAGTAAAGGTCACTGTTTATGAACAGTTTATTTACCGATTACTGTTGACTTTTCCTGGGAAAAGTCTATCTCAGACAGGGTTTTTGAAGCAAATTCCTTACCTTATAAATTGACAAAGTAGATAAAATCAATGAAATTGCTGTAGCAATCTTATTTTACCTTTGTATTGTTTGCTGGGTCATTTTAATACATTACAGAAACAAATAGGTCAAAATGAATAACTTTGTGTAGAATGAACAAGTGCACCACAAACTTTAATTTCCCATTCTTTTGCCTTCTTTCAAATTGTCCTGTTGCATAGGGTTTAGGAATATCCGTGAGCTACCATATCATTATTGGTTGTATTGTTCAAATGGAGTAAAGACACTGTATCTGCTTTTTGTTGAAGCAATTTTTCAGGCATTATACAAGGAGGAGATGATTGTGGATTTTTTCAGAGTAGGCACTTACTAATGGAGCAATACATCTCAGGGTCCACAATCTGCCCACTGAAGAATGTCTTTCAAGGAGAAGGTGAATTTATTTTGTATTTAAATATTGTGCAGCCATTGCTTCTCATTGCTTCTCCTCAGCATTCTTTCTTGTAGATATCTCTGTAGGAGATGCAAGGCAGATGTGTATGGATATGTGGCACCTTATCACGAGCCCATCATGAGTACAAGGTTATGACATCATTGTCATGAATCTTGCATGATTCCAGTTGGGAATTGGTTCCAGTTGGCAACATACAGAATAAACTCTTGCTAGAGAATGTGGAAGTAAAATAAAAAGGGAAGGAAAGGAAAATCTTGCACACAGTCTCTAGCAATAGTGCCTTTGTTTGTAATCCAGGATAGTTTCATTGTGGAAAAATCTCGTTCAGGTAGTCTGTAAAAGCCAGAAGGTATCTTCTTACAGTTGCTGTTGGCAGGCCTTAAAGTGTGCCAGTCTAGAGCTACAGGTTTTCTAGCCTCAGTCCAAAAGGTCTTTAGTAATATGGTGTGCCTACAAGGACCTTCCCAGCAGGTGTAGGTCATCTTAGTCTGTTGGGCAGGTTTCTGCTTCAGTTGATTGTATGCTCTGAGGTTTGTATCTTGCCTCTTGGGCACTGGATATGTTCTCTGTCACAGTACTCACAAGTACTATTCATATTGCCATTTTGTGTGTGCAGAGTGCTGCTCAAAATGAGCACAAGAGCTCTTTTTAACTTCCAGGCTCAGGAGAGCAAACACTGCTGGTGCCAAAAATACCTTGTAGGCAAAACAAGTGCATTCAGAACAATTATGATAGATATTCTATACTTGGGAGAGCTGGAGTCAGAAATCCCTCTGACTAAAAAAGGAAAAGTTATGTTCCTAGTGTTTTACTGTCCCTATGTTGAAACCTGTAGTACCCATTGATCTGTGAAATAGCATCTTCACCTTCAATGCATCTTCTACCCCAACTATGGCACTGAACATCAAAGGAGAAATTAGCACACATGTGCCTTACGGTCTGCAGTTGGTCTCTTGGAGCCACGTACTGTGTGTGGGTAGAGTCAACTTTATGGAGGGTTGGAAATTCCAAAGTTGCAGTTCTAGCCTAATACACAGGAGTAGGTGGAGATTTGTGTATCACTTACGTAGACTCTCAGCATAAATGGAGTTGTAGAGAAGTTACAGGACACAGTGTTCTTAAAATCATGTAGAACAAGTAATTTTTGCAGCACAAATTTTTAGTAACCTCAATATATTTTTTTGTTCTAAGAAAGAAACTAGTTTATTATAAAACTGTACAGAATCTGTTTTGGAGGGAGGGGTTGTTTGGGCTGTTTTTTTGTTTTGTTTCTTGTGTTTTTTTCTTAATTCACTGGCTTTCATGTTTCCCTTAAAGAAAGAAGCGGAACACCAGCCACACAAAGCACTTAATGATGTTATGAATGTTTTCAGTTTGAAGTTGGAAGGGCTACACTTTATGCAGTGTATACTTAATTGCCTGCTAGTATTGGGTGTATAAACTGGTCTTTCAGTACTTGTGCTTGTTAGCTCCACTGATGGATTGCTTTGAATAGACATGTGCACAGCATTACAGGATCAGCACTCTTGTACTTCATGCTTAGACCTTAACCATGACATGGAGGGCTTTCCAAATAGAGCCCTAAAATTACATAATGAATGTATTACATTTGAGTTGTTTTTAGCAGGATTACTATACATGCTTCTAAAAAGTTTTCATTGTACAAAAAAGCAATAAATTTTGTTACTCTTCTTAGAACTGAGGTATTGATGCATGTTTAAATATACTTTATTTTCAAATGGCATGAATATTTCACAGGAATAATTTCTATAAGAAGAGTCTGTCAGCAGTTGCTTTCTATGCTGTTAAAATGCTTGAATTTTAATTTGGGGATCCTAGCCTGCATAAACTTCTGTTGAAGCCGCATTGAATACTTTGAAGTCTTTTTACATCTATGCTCAATGGTTATATACATATGACAAAGTGATCTCAGCCAGAAGAACACCCTGTCCAAAGAATACCCGTCTTTGTTCAGTTTTTCCTCTCTTTCTGTTTCCAAAGGCAAAATAAATGAAAAATTCTGGAAAACCAGGTATTCAGAAAATAATTTTCTTGTTTAGGAAACATAACAAAAGCCACGCTCCTGGTGCAGACATGTGAATTCTTGGAGGTTTTGAGTATTCATGGTTACACCTTTAGGAAGCACCATGTTTACGTTTCACAGCTGTTGTTTTTATCACTAATCTCCTTTTTGTTGTAGTGGTTCACCCAGGCATCAGATCTAGCCTACTCTCTATTCCCCCCTACTCTGTAGCCGGGCATTTTCAGTACAGGTAGCACTGGATATCAGAGCTCTCACCTTTAGCCACCTGGAGGGGATGAACTCTGCTAAATCTAGACACTGCATGAAGCCACTGTCTTGTCCTGTGGATCCTAGTGGGATTTTGTGACCTAGTTTCCAGTAATTTCACTTCACCCAAGAATGGAATTAGTGGCACAGACTGGCAAAAGTGAAGTCCATAGCCTGTATTCTAGATGATCACACTGTAGGAAAAAAAAAAAGTCTCCTCATGGTCCTTTGTTATCCTCTTTTAAAAGCAGGCAGAACTTTTCTGTTCAGCAATAAACTTCTGATGCTTTAAAACACCCTCTGTTGCTCTAAGGATGCCTCATTCTGATTGTCACTCCATCCCTGTTTCCACAGCCTGTGCTGAAGAGATGCCCTAATTCCAATTCCAGTGCGCTCCCTGCTCAAATAGCAGGGAACCAGGTTCCCTCCTCTTCTTGAAACGTGCCAAAGAAAGGATGGGGCAGAGTGGCTTGCTTCACTGTTGGACTGAAGTGTTAAGTGTTGGACTTTGTGCTGGTCTGGATCAAATCATACTCTAAAGATTTCTCTAACTTTTTTGACGTTAATTTGCTGAGACATCTGGATGTGCCAGAATAGGTGTTTGTACAAAATGCAAAGATGTACTGGTCACCTTGAGCTCTCTGCCTCCTCACTCTTATTTCAGCATAACAACAGATTTGAATTTTGATCCAATGGTACAAAAGTTAATGGTGTTTTAGTATAGCTACCTCTTACAAATCTTCCTCAAACTTAATTTTTCTTGACATCTTCTTGTGGGTGGGGCAGACCACTTGTTTACCTACTGTAACTCTGTGCCTTCTTCTGCACAAGCTGGTTGAAAATCCAGATAAAATGGCCTTTTGACAGTTCCCTGGGCAGAAGGTCCTGTCCTAAACATACCTATTTTGCTGTTGACACCTAGCAGAATGGCCCACAGGCTCTGAATCCTGAAGCTGGATCTGGGACAGCTCTGAGATACATAAAATAAGCTTTATGTTTTGTGAGGAAAGCCCTGTTTGTTTTACCAGAAGATGAAGCTCTCTGCACTCAGTTTGACTGGAGCCTGCCTTTTTTTTTTTTTTTTTTTTTCTCAGTATTTTAAAAGGTGTTTTTACAATAGTGTTTGTGCTTACAGAAGAGTCCCTTTCAGCTGTGATGATTTGCATTTTTGCATAATGCCTGTGAATTGTTTGAGAAAACTTAATAAGTGAAGAATCATTAGTTCCTGAGTGCTGAAACATGATACAGCAGAAACCTTAGGTTTAGATTTCATTTTAATTTAGGGGCAAAATGCGCTGACAGTTTGCACAGGGTATCTGATGGATGAAATAGCATGATGTTCTGTAAATTTCGTTAAGCACTGAATTATGTACAGATTGTTTTTCATACAGATACAAAGCCTTGTTGTTAAACTATGGCTACTTTGGAAAAGAGGGTAAAAGTAAAACATTTGGTTTCAGACAGTTACATGGAGCAGGTGTTTATATTCAAGAGAATACTTTGATATATGTTAATGTGAAGATAGTCTTTGTTATTAGAAAATTGTATTACTTCCTTGTGAACCTATACCAACTCAGAAGATGGCCATTCATATGTAAAATTACTAAGTTAGAAATTAATCATTTTGTTTCGATTTGATAAACTTTGTTCATTTACAGCAACAGGTTCTCACACTTTTCACTGTGTCCAAAGGATGGAAAATGCTACAGCATTATGATACAACCCATTGTTGACTGATGAAGGATGAAGCTGGTACAGGACTTTCTTAGTGGTATTTGAGGGTGAAATACATCATTGGAAATGGATAGATTTTTACATCATTTCAGTTTGCCTCCTCTGATTAGAGTTAGTGATTTGTCTACTTTTAGCAGCCTTCTCCTATCTTTGACTCATTAATAGCAATGAGTCTTGCTTTTGCTAATGCAGCTATGTTTCTTCAATGTGCCTGTCTCCAATCTGAGGGGATGCCCAGTGGATATTACAAATGGGGAGAATGCACTAATTGTATTACAGCTGTGTGCTTTGGGTTGAGCTTGCGATCTTAAACCAGCATTGCTTTATTCTGTTCTCTATTCATCATCCAGGGATAATTGCTTTGTTTCTAATTGATTTATGCTAAAGTCCTGTGTTTCTCTAAATAACCAATTTTTTCATGTCCAGTTATTTGAGTTCTTTCTCCAGATTCTCTTATAATTCTCTACAATATGGAGAGAATCATGATTGCTAGGCTGTGCTCCCTTGTAATAGCTTTTGTAGTGCTCACACTAATCTCTAAAGCAACTGGATTCCTGAAGCATCCTAATTACCATCTCTGGAGGTGAAGTAGAGCTTGTTGTTATGTTATGCCGTGCTAACATTTGAGTGTGTTAACATGACACTCCAGTGGGTCCTTAGAAATATCCTCCTCCAATGTACAGCCGTACATTCCAGCGCTGACTCGGAGTTACCTCACACTGTGTGCTCAGCCACTTCTGCTTCCACCGTTCACACCGCCCATGCTCTACCCTTCACACACTGCTTCTATGTGTTCTGAAAGGGCTACCTAACCACACATGCTATTTTGGAGCTGTGATACTTTATATGTGAAAAAGGGAACACAGCCACAATTAAGACTTGCCTTGCTTCTGCTGAGCTGCTCTGGGAGTTCAGAATGGTGTCTGGTCTAGCTGGTCGGTCTGTCTGTCTTTTGCAATGTGTTGAATAGTTGTGTACTGTGATACTAAAATGTGGCTTAATCAGGGAGTGGCTCAGAGGGTCGGGTAGGAGGGTTGGTAGGAGGGGAGGGAGCTGCACATGGTTTTTATTGTGCATGCCTTTTGAGCACTGCTAAGTTTGGTTACTAAGTAAGAAAACCTATGCAATCATGATATCTTTGGTGTAATATTTAACTCTGGGTGTTTTTCAATCAGCTTTTCAGATGCATGGCTCTTAAATTCTGTAGTTCTTCTGCGGTGACCACAGCTGCATTGTATAGCAGGTTAATACAGTCACAGAAGTGTTTCTACTAAGAAGAAAGAAGTTGGCCTAAGTCCTTCATATTTAAAACTGAGCTATATTGCTTCTTCCCCAAATCACTGTTCTATCACCAGAGTGGCAGTTTTACAGCCATATTTGTTAGGAAATTTGCTTACTGCACTGTCTACAAATACTCAAAAACTGCTATACTATGCAGCTGAGGGCATACATTTTTAAAGAACCTAATCACATGCACAAGAGAAATGTTACAGATGTACAGTAGTGGATCCAAAAAACTACCACTTTCCATATTGTAGATATGAAAAGTCAGAGGAACAGTAATGAATGTGTGTCCCTCCCCTCCCCACCCCAACAGTCTGTATTCCTGTAGCATTACCAGATGGATCCATTACTGAGAAGTAATGGGGATACCTTTTTGTGGATCAATCTAAAAGCTGAAAGGCACAAGCATTGAGAAAATCCTGGTGCTCCTGAGCTGGTACTAGAAGATTTTGCTTGTAATTTCCTACTGATGCAAGTTGCTAGTTTAGATAAGGGCTAGCATTTCAAGCACTACCTGGCCTAAATTTGGTTTGAACAAGACTTAATCTGCAGTGTTTGTGATCATGGGCAAGTTTCAGCAGACCTTTTTAGCACTGGCCTTGGAGTCCTAGAGGTGTTTCTTTTGGAGAACAAGTGTCTGTTTAACACTGTAGGACTTGGGCATTTCACTTTTCTTGCATTGATCCCATCAAGGTGCCTCATCACTTTTTGCATCTGTCTGATCAACACACAGAAGTTTGGTTTTCCCCTTTTCTGTGTAAAATGCAAAGAATTTGCTTTTTTTTGATTTAGTACCTCATCCTGGGAAGTGCATGTCACAAACCAACTCCACCTTCACCTTCACCACCTGCCGCATTCTGCACCCCTCCGATGAGCTCACACGAGTCACGCCAAGGTAAGGGATTCTCATGATGGCAAAGCCTTCAGCTCTATCAGAGTTTCCCCCCTAAACAAATGCAAGATAATAGCATAATCATAGGCATTGACTGCTTTGGTGAATTACAACACACTCATCAATTATTACTCTCATTTTGAGTTACCTCAGCCTGAATTTGGGAGTCGTGTGTGATGTTTTAAAAAGCCAATCAAAGTTTCTTAAATTTTGTTGTCTCTAGTTAAGATATTGCAGGATTGGACATAACTGTATTGGCTTCTGATATCCAAACCTGGCTACTCCTCATCTTAGACTAGTTGTAGTCCTCATAGATGAATACACAGGATGAAATCTCTTACCAAAAAAGATGAGAGGTTTTTCTAGGGAAGAAGTCTAAATCTTTTTTCCTCTCAGAAGAAAACGGGATGCGCAGTTAAAGAAATCCAGGAATTAAGTGAGGAATGGAGGACATATGCCTAAACTGGAAACAGAGAGATGTCTACTTTTTTTCTTGGTGTAATTGTTGGGAATAAATTCATAGTTGCCAAGACTGAAGGTAGAGAGCTGGTGATGCAATAGCAACTGGTATAGACACTGCATGCCAACAGAAGGCAGTTCTGTGGCCTTATGGAAGGTGAAGATCTGAGAACCAGAGCAGGGGTGTGAATTTCATACCTAAAGAGAGAGCTTTCCTCCCTTAGCAAATCAGGATTTAGAGAATCTTCTGTTTATAAGGACAATGTCTGATTGTTTTCTCTGCCCCTTCCAGCTCCTCTGTGGAGTGTGCCACTGTGTAGATCTCCGTGCAGAGGTGTTGTGTTTACACTTATTTAGGCATGAGATAGGCACTGACTGCCTCTGAAGGGCATGAAAAGTAAGGGTATTGAATATGAAAACCTGTCAAGTGGAAAGGAAATATATGATGTTTAAATGTAACTTCTTTGCTTCCCTTTCTGAACTAAGTTAGTTATTAGTAGCCTGGCTGGTTTTTTCTTTACTCTTTTCTGTTTTTCCCCTCAACACAATTACTGAAAAGATCCTCTTATATGGCTGGAATTCTATTTTAATTTTCTTGGTATTGTTGAATTGCTGTCAGTTGTGATCATAGTAAACTCTTTGGGTACTAAATCTAACAAATCAGTCAGAAAAGACAGCTAAATTCAGTGCATTTTCAGCTGCCTTAGTTAAATGGAAGTTCATCATTCCTTCAGGACAACAAAGAGGAAAATAAACAAAACGGTGTTTTCAACAGATGTTTAAGGATCTCCTCCTTACCAACTATAAATGATTCTTCACAGGTCATGTGAGGAGGACGAGAAACTGCGTTATGTCTCGTTGTGATGAGAGGAGATGTAGGGCAGACACTGTGACCCAGCGTGGTTGGGGGTGAGCAGCACTGCCAGCAGCATTTGTGTTGGCAGGGTCATGTACAAGGAATGCTAGCGTGTGTGGCACCAGCTAACCCAAAGAGGTTTGGCATTTACCTGCCTGGTTGCATTTTAACCTGTGCTACCCCAGGTGTTGCTCTAACCTGACTAAATTTCATCCAGCTAAATGAAGTGCTCCTTTATTTGTTTCTTTTCTCAGTCTAACTCTGAGACCGTCACTGGGCTGAGTTGCTGAGGCCACTTTGAGTCTGTTTCTGTGGTTGTGTCCAGGGTGCCCTGCGGTGTTGGTCAGTTTGATGGGAAAAATATTTCCCAGTTAAAGCAATGACAAAATGATGAAATGGAAAAAAAGGCAACACCTGCAATTGCTTTCTGGCAGGAATGGCTTGTTTTTTTAATTGCACTGTGGTGTATAACTGTGCTGAAAAATTAGTAGAAATACTGATCTACATGTCTGTGCAACTGGAATCTGTATCTAGAAAGAGCGAAGCTGTTTGAGTTAGTAAACCACTGGAGTGCTATAGTTTTCATCTTGTGCCTAGGATATCTTGGAAGCCTGGCAATTAACACCATATGTCTGGATTTCTGAAATGTATATGGTCATAACTTGTAGAAGGTCAGTTCATGCAGTAACTTCTCTTCCTTTTCTCTCCCTCATCCTTTTCAAGACTTCTGTATTCCGTATTTAGCTGTATGGAGATGCACCACAGTGGCTGTCACTGCTCTTTAGTTCCACTGGAATCAGAACTATGAGGCTCCAGCTTTAATCAGTGCTTAAGAGAAGAGTTGTGAACTAATTTCTTTCCACTCAGCCTTGCCTTCAGAGTGTGTGTGCTGCTGCCGTGGGTTTGTGTGGCCTCCTTATCTCTGCTGGAAGAGATCCTTCTCCCTTGCTGCTGCTTCAGCCCAGGCAGAAGGGACAGGACATCAGGATGTGCCTTAGCACATCTGCCACGTGCACTGACAGCCACAGCACACATGGGGGTGCAAGGAGACTGAGTCCAGAGCCACTAAGCAGGGCTGCCAGTTTCCTCAAATAAGTGTTTCACTACGGTATACCAGGAGGAATATATGGGATTCCTCTTGCTGAATTGCAACTGCAATTCGACTTCCTCAGTTTCACCTGCTTGTGGTAGAGGTTGGTACAGTTCCAAATCACTTGTTAGAGATCAAGTTGGTCAGATCCTATTTAGCCTTGGAAAGAAGACATGACTTGAGATTTCATAGCATCGGGCTAATATTTTCTTAATTAAGAAATGCCTTAAAGATATGCTGGTTTTTAGATCACGGCACTAGTGTTATGTGAATTCACATCACCTGCTCACTGTAAACCAAGGATCTACATGATGTTCTAAGCTCATCAGAAGCTGCAGCTCAAAGCATTCCAGGGTGTCTAACCTGACACACACAGTAGTGTTGGCTGCACAGAGTTCATTAATGTAAGGTGAAATGAGACTTAAAATTTCAGTCAAAACACCATCTCAGCCCTTTTTGTCCATGTGGGCAAAAAAGATGCAATTTAGTCATTGGCCAGAGTCTTCTCTTGAAAATCCAACCAGGTTGTCTCAAAGTGGCTCTTTGAGATACTTTTCTTGGTACAGAGAACCCCATATAAGTTAATATTGCACGTTATGGCTAAAAGCCAATCCAACAGCATGGCTCTGCTGGAAAGGGAAGATCCCACTCTCTCCCATGTTCCTTCCCCTCCCAGCTGCTTAGTTTTCCCACTGTCTTGCATTGGCTTTACTCTCTGTCTGGCTCTTTGCTGAGTGTCTTCTACTTGCTAACCTGGCAAGGTGAGGAGATTTCCTTGTTTGAACAGTGGTGAGCTCGTGTTAGTGAATTCTTCATTAGCATCAGGTGTTGCATTGCTCAAGACCCTTTAAATGCCATTAGAGGGGATGAACCCATGCTTAGGAGATATTACTGTGGAATTATTTTTTTTTTTATTTGTGTGTGTACTTGTGGCAAAGACCATAATTTGTGCATGGTTAGAAAAAGTTGGATTTTTTTTTTCCCTGAAGGTGCATGAAGCTCTTAGGATTCGGTCAAATAGACATGAATTTGGGGTGTCATAAATATCCCACATACCTTGTTTCTGGAATAAGTACACCATGCCTTAGTGAATGAGTGCTCAGAAGTGACACTAAAAAGTGGATGTCCTGCTTATACCATTGGTCCAGTCTCCTGCATTTCCTTGTCTCTTAGAAGCAAATGGGAGTTGTGACAGCCCATAAATCGGGAAGAAAAAGTGGAGATGTTGGTCACAAAACCTGTCAATAGTTTATCAGGAGAAATGTGGTGCTGGGTGTTGGCAGTGGCATTAATCCTGTGAGGCTGGGCTCAGAGTGTGCAAAGCGGAGATGTGTTTTGTAAGATCTGATGGTTTTGCACTTGCAAGCACATTTGTGGGGGGCTGGGAACTGTCAGTGTCCTGTGCACCCTCCAAATGGATAGAAGGCCCTGCTCAGGGTTAAGAATTTTGCCTGCAGTAAATTTTAATTTTCTACTGGAGAGAATAATTTGACTGCTCCTTTGCTTTCAGCCTTAACGCAGCACCTACTCCAGCTTGTGGCAGCATTAGCAATTTGAAAGGCACCCCGGTGGCCACTCCCTGCACTCCTCGGCGTCTGAGTTTGGCCGAATCCTTCACCAACCTCCGGGAATCTACGACGACGATGAGCACGTCCCTGGGGCTGGTATGGCTGCTGAAGGAAAGGGGCATCTCAGCAGCAGTGTACAATCCTCAGAGCTGGGACAGAGCCAGCAGGAGCACCCTGCTGAACACATACTCCCCGAAAATGGCGATCATTCCTTCCACTCCACCAAACTCACCCATGCAGACACCTTCTTCTTCCCCTCCATCTTTTGAGTTCAAGTGCACCAGCCCACCTTATGACAACTTCCTGGCTTCGAAGCCTGCTAGTTCAATCTTGAAGGAGGTGAGGAATAAAAAGAACATCAGGAACAGTGAGAGCCAAACTGACGTGTCTGTTTCCAACCTTAATCTCGTGGACAAAGTCAGGAGGTTTGGTATTGCCAAAGTTGTAAGTTCAGGGCAAACGTCAGCTCCTCCTTTAACTGATGACCAGGGACCTCTTCTTTGTGGGGCACAGGGACCAATGAGGGCCCTTGTTCCTGGAGGCCTGGCACCTGACAGTCTCCCCTTGGGCTGCCCTGCCGTGACCAGTGCCATCGGGGGCATCCAGCTGAACACTGGCATCCGGAGGAACCGGAGCTTCCCCACCATGGTGGGTTCGAGCATGCAGATGAAAGGCCCAACGTCCCTCACCTCGGGGATCCTCATGGGAACCAAGCTCCCAAAGCAAACTAGCTTACGATGAAGGACTTTATTTTTACAGCTAGTCTTTTTAAATGAAAATACTCAGATTCTTTCTCCAATCTCCTTTTCCTTTCCCCACCAGCCCTTCATTGCCTCTTGAGTTTGACAAATCAACTTTGTGCCTAATGGGAGAAATGTGTAAACTTTGTATAAAATGTGTAAATATGTACCAGATCTATTGTAACGAATTGGATTATTTTACTGTTCAATCAAGTGCAAAAGGCTCTATGTTATGATTGCTGTATTAAGGTTAACTTGCTAACCTTTTGAAAAGGTTTGTTTTGGTTTTTTTTAAGATGCACTGAAAAAAAAAACAAAAGAGCAAAACCAACAAAAAATAACTTGACTAGAAAAAACGTGAATTCCGTAGCTAGCCTAACTTGAGTCAAAGGTGCATGGGAAGCTATTGAATGTGCTATGTGAGACCTCTCATTACATCACTTGAAGCATGGGAGCATTTGTGCTTCATTAAATACTGAAAAAAGCACTCAGTTTAACATGTGCTAGTTTTAATTTTGCCTCTGTAGATGAGCTGAGTTATTGGAGTGCCTGGCTATTATGCCTGAATGGATGAAACTTTTTTTTTTTTTTTTTTTCCCCTGTTTTGTATTTGCCTCTTCCCCAAGATTATAAACTTGAACTAATACTGTGTTGAGGTCAGCAGGCCTACTGGGTACCTGGAATATTGACATATTCCTACCACCACTGTTTCCTTTGGCACACTTACACTTTGTGCAACTTCTTGCTTTGTTGTTTTTTTTGTTTTGTTTTGTTCTTCAATGCTGCACTGGATTGTAGAAGGGAAAATGCTTTACTATGTGTTGCTGCCACTGAAACATGCTTTGTCAGTGCGCCCAAAGAAAACAGTTTTCACAACTCGCGAGGTAAACATGGCAGCGACTTCCTAGAAGTCCAAGTTGCGGAACAGATCGACAGATAAGAATGTTATAAAAGAACATGTAGCAAAACCAGTATTAGGAAAAGGTGAGTCCTTGAAACCTCAGCAGAGAACCACAGAAAACATTTAGTAACAGAATGGTACAGGCAGGAAAGAGCAGCTTGCAGCCCTCATGCTGATCTTCGTGTTTCTTGCATGTCAGAGACTGTGGCCTTGTAAGCAGGGTGAGAGTATTCTCCACCCATTATCTGTTTTCTTTCTTCAGAGAAACATTTTTCATCCAAAGTTGGACCCTAGCATAGGTAAAAATAGGGGAAATGCTTTATTTTTGCGGTGTTCTGAAAATGAGGAAAATACCTGCCATTCAAATGTATAGCCCCCTGCTTTTTCGGACAGGAAACATAAGACCTCACACAACCTTTAGTTGCCAGGCAATCCTAATTCTATGGCAGTTTTTTCTGTTTGTCCCAACCTTCTGCTGGGTGCTTGTAGAAAGAGTTGAAATACCTTGGAACAGGAACAGACTGGAGGGAACTTGTTTCTAGAGCAGAGCTGAGACATAAATATTTTTTTGGAAGAGGGGATGGAGAAGAGAAAAGCAGGGAGGGTTTAGCATCCACTTTCTTTTCCTTGCACTTCTTGTGGCATCTAAAATCAAGCTCCCCATTTGTTACCGTTGTCACGCTACACATAATTGCTGTGAATTGCCGTTTGTACCAGACTGTTACTGAATTATTAGCACTGATAATTTCTTGTATAAATGAAACTGTCTTTTAGTCTTTGTGAGGAGAGGTAGGTGGGTGGTTTGGATTTTTTTCTGAATGAAGTAGTTATTGTGGTAGTGCTATGGACACTAAGGATATTTTTTGAGAAAGAAAAAAAAGAAAACACATCGGTCAGTTACAGCATGTGTTTAAAGACTTCTATTTATTCTATGGACTTACAATGTTTTAGTAAAATGCCATCAGCTCTGTTTGCTGTTGTATGTGTGCACTTATTGCAAGTAAATTTAAGTATCTTTTTATTTGAATGTATCTTAAACCAGTAGATAGAATAACAGTTGATTCTGACAAGAAGTCATGGACTTAATGGACCATTTTATGTACCCAGAAGGAGAAAGCAATACTGTAAGAAAACTTAAAGTGTAGAAGTTAATCATGCAACTGGGAAGTATTACTTAGCCTTTAAATAAGCTGTAGGAGCTGTCCACCCACCAGAGAAAGCAATTGTAACACATCAGAATGATGAAATTTAATTTTTTCTTCACTAATATCAATAAAATAACAGAAAAGTTGCACTGTTGTGTGTTACTCAACTTTTTCCTGTTCTTTTAAGGTGATAAATCTTCCATCTTGATCCCTTGCTCTCATCTCTTAGTTAAAGCAAAATAAGAGGCCATCCTTTGTTTTTTTATAATTCTTAGACACAGAACTGGTTGAAAAGTTTTCAGCTTTTAAGTTTGCTGAAATCAGTGAAACTTGGGTCAAAAGAAAAAAGAGAAGCAAATGTGCTTTTTGATTTTTTAATTTGAATTGTGAGAATGCAGAATTTTATGTTGTATGGTTTCTGTATTTTGAGGAGGAGTTTGCACTCTCCTGCCTAATACAGTGCAAAACCTGTAGTAACAGAATGTGAAAGTACAGAATAAGGAGGAAACATCCTGTGTTTTTCAAAAGAGACAGGACTGAGGTCTGCTGTTAGCTAATATCTTCGTTCTGAGGGAGGGAACATTACAGTGATGAAACATTAAGTAGTGAGGAGCTCAAAAAACTTGCATAGGTGGTGAAAACTAAATAATGGAAAAAGCTCCCTGGAGGAGGGAATAATCAGGCAGTAACTCATAGAAAGATTAGACAGCCCCATTGAGGAGAAGAATGTGTGTGTGTGTATGAGATGGAGAGGGAAATAATAGCATTTATATCACATACTTGCTACAGGGAGAAAATGGGACAGCAGTAATGCCAAAATAAACTCGTGGAGGGGTTGCATTAGTGTGACGCAGTGCCCTACGCCAGCTGCAGGAAAGGCTTGTGCCAGGGCACAGCCAGGGACTGTCGGTGAGTACAGACACTGATCCTTCCCCTCTGCACAGCTCTGAGCCTGAGGGAAGCTCATGGTCAGAAAGTTAAAGGTTAATGGGAGGGATCCAGGGAGGAGAAGCCCTGTGCATCCAGCCCTCCTTGCCTGGGAGCAGGATGAGTTAAGCAAGTGCTAAACTGGGGAAGATAAGAGCTGATTCTGAGATGCAGAAGAGAGAGTGTTGAAATTGTCCTCCACCCTTGCAATATTCAAGTATCTCAGAAACTTTTCTGGATGCATCTTTGCTTCTGATAATCCTCCTCTGAAGCTGGGTTGGAGGGGAGAGGAAGATGAGGTGCTGAGGATTGTGTCTAAGACTGGGCTGTAGATGGATCCTGGAACACAGGATGTTCTTTGGAGAGCTGAGACTAGCTAAAAACACCTTTTGAGGCTCTTTGCCTGTCCCTTTTACATGTATGCTAAGCATGGGATAGCACCACTACCTACTGCTACTGTGCACAGGGGAT
>VZSR01001283.1:39474648-39492120 GCA_013398615.1 Brachypodius melanocephalos | reverse complement strand
ATGTGAATAGCTAAATATCCTTGCTAAAGAGGAAGGTACAGGTAATTTTGTTTCTTCCAGCCTAGTATGTGCTGCATCTCCCTGATCTACTCAATTCTTATTTGCTTTTGTTTCTTTGGAAGCTGTATTTCATAAAAATTTAAGGGACTTGAATCCATCTCTGTGGAAAACCTCGTGATTCAAATATTTCAGTATTTTGTTGCATTAAAACCCTGTTGTTATTACAGATACTCAGTTTTGACAAGTTCTATGCAGAGCCTTTATTCTACCAACCTTCATTGATTTGAACTTTAGGGTTCAAGAGGTTTCATCTCATCATGCACAAAAAAGAAAAAAATCCAAAAACTTGCCCCAGTGAAAGAAAACCCAAAGTCTAATACTCCTGCCCCAAAGCATTTGATCTAATAGCCGGGGTGGTAATAGCTGTGTAGTTAAAAGCTGTAAGAAATAAAGTGCAACTTCATATTAAACAGGAAATTCAGATTTCTACTGCTTCCTTAGATGTGTACTAAGCAAAACAATGTTGGTTTACTAAATCGTTTTATCACATAAACTGAAATGGTAATTTTTCCTGGAAACAGAGAAATTACTTTCAATTCTTAGAAGAAACAAAATACCTAGTACTTCATGCTATGGGGATAATTTTCACTTATGAATACACATGGGTTATCTCGGCTACATGAGATTTGTTTGAACTGCTTCAGTTCCTTAACAGTACGCCTAAACATTAAATTTTAAAAGGGGATAAAATTAGGTTTATTTCCCCAACACATACACTAGATCTAAATAATTCACAGTATATGAAACATGGGGGTTTTAAAATATTCTCAGGAGATGAGTGAAGAAAGTTGAAACGTCACTCCAAGGTGGTTATTAGTGATGTACCCATCTGGGTTTGGGTACTCAGAAACCGAAGGCACATTGCACCCTTGCAGCTGTCCCGAGTCCTGCATTTTTTACATACATGTATGTAAATATATATAAATATATAAAAGTATTCCTGTCTTTGCTACGGTCTCCAAAGCCCACATCTCACCCCTGCTGGCCGGTTCCCTTCCCAGCTTCCCAGCGGTGGGAAGCCCTGCTCGCCTCCTCCCGCTCCCCGCGCCGGGGTCCGCCCGGCTGCCCGCGCTTGTCGGGAGCGGCCAGAATCCTTCTTCCCCGCCGGGAAGCGTTCCCTCCGGCAAGAGCGGGATGCCCTTCAAGCCGCCGCCCAGGTAAGCGCCAGGCATCCTTTGCCTCCCCACCCTCAGAAGTGGTGCCGTCAGAAGCGGTGCTCCCTACCTTTCCGCTACGCTTTTCCAAGGTCCCACTCGAACTGAGAGCAAAGAATCCCGTGTGTGCCCAAGCAGGGAAGTCGGGGGAGACTTAGCCTCGGCCCCTTAAATAGCGGCGGGCACCGCGGCGGTGTTTACACATCTCTGACGCAGCCGGGGCCCCCGCCCGCTCAGCCCCCGCCGCCGCCTCCCCCCGCCCCGGGCCCGGCACCGGGGCTGTGTGCGCTCCGCGGGGGCAGCGGGGCTCCCTCTCCGCCCTCCTTCCCCGCCGCCGGCCAGCGCCGCGGTGCCGCTGCCTGCGGGGGAGTGCGGGCTCCGGGGCTGGCCCTGCCCCCGACGGCCGCTCCCGGCTCTCTCCGAAGGGAAGCGCTCGGCGGGGCGCGAAGGAACTGGGAACCGCGGCTGGCTTGCAGCTGGGCAGCGAAAATGCTCCTGACCGGGGGTATGCCCGCACGTCCCGCTCCGGCCAGAGGCTCCAGGCGCGGGTCTTTCCCTCAGCAGTGGCGGCTCCGACGGTCGGGAGCGGCCGCAGGCGGGAGGGCTCGCCCGGGCCGCGCTCACCGGCGGCGGCAGGTGCGGGGTCTGGGCCGCTGGGTTCCATTCTCTGCGGCCTCCTGTGACCTGAGCCCGGGGACACAAATGCTTCCATCCTCCCCTTCCTCTCCCAGGCTTTTCCGAACATCTGCTCGGGAAGACGGGACACTCATCTTATTTAAAAAGCAAAGTATAAAGCCATGGACGATCTCCTCAGAAAATCGTGGATGGAGATACCTTTGGCATGGGTTTTCCCTCACTGAGCACAGAACTACCAGAGTGTCCCTCGGCCGCTGCAGGGACCCTTCCTGCGCCATCGGCCGGGCCGGTGCTGCCCTGAGCCGATGCTCACCAGGTGTCCGCAGCAGCGTCGGACACCCTCCCGCCCTCCCTCCTCCTGCTTTTCGGGGGATGGAGGTGCCCTCAAGCTCGGGCTGCCCGGGCTGCCAGGCCGAGGCCGCAGAGGGACGGGCAGGGCAGCTGGGGCAGCCGTGCTACCACCCAAAACTCTCCGCAGCTCATCCCCCGGGAGCAGCCCAGCCTCGGACCCAGCGCGGGGCCCAGGCGTCATTGTGCCGAATCTGTGCCTTAAAGTTTACAGTTTGGAGGCAAGCGAGTGGGCGGGTTGCTTTTCCCTCTCCGGGAAGGGAGCCGGGCACCCCGAGACACCGAGGCTCCTCTGGGAGCCGCCTGTGCTGCGCGGGCCGTGCGCGGCTGCGGAGCGCCGGCCGGGCCGTGCCCAAGAGGCAGCTGAGAGGGCTCCAGGCCGCCAAGGCCGGGCACGGTGGGGGGACCGTGTGTGCTCTTAACCTCTTAACCCAGGGCTCCTGGGGGAGAACCGCGCTGCTTCCTCATCCTTCCCGCAGCGTCGGTCCGACCTCACATCGCCCGCGCACCCTCCGCGCCCTTCCCGCCGAGGCCCGCAGAGGGCGCCCCGGCCGCGCGCACCCGGCGAGTCCAGCGGCGCGAGGGACGGAGATCCACGGAAAAGTCACGAAATCCCGCGGCAGGACCGCGCGAGCGGGGGAAAGCCAACCTGCCTCCACCTCCTCAGCGCGGGGAGCTCTGGATGCCGATGCCCAGCGGTGCCCGAGCTGAGGCGCCGGTGTTGATGGAGCGGGACGGGTGGGAGAGGGATGCCTTGGCTCCCGTATCCCGTCACCCCGGTGGTGCGAGGCTCGGAGGTGGCGGGGATGGTGATAGACCAGCTCCCTCGCCGCCTCCCAGCTGCTGACAGGGTGCTGCCGAGCGGGACACGGCACCTGAGCTGCAGGCTGCCTCTCATCTCCCGCATCGGCGCTGGCATCGGGCAGAGTCATCATCCCGAAGTGCTTAAAAAAAGCAAAATCAAAACTCCCCTCTGAAAACGGAAAAGTTAGTCGAAGCAGATTGCCAGGGAAAGGAACAGCCCTGAAACTATTCCAGCAGTACCTATCCAATGGCTCTGTCTGTCTCTGGAAAAAAACCTGGTAATATTCCAGATAATTCAATTTCACTACTTCGGCTCAGTGGGAAAAGTACTCGCCGCTATTAGACGGTTAAATAGTCAACTCTGAATTGAACTGTAGGTGTCTGGGAAGAGTATCACAGTCTTTCTGGGAAGGTACAATAACAATTCTGGTAGAGTCCCATCAAGCCCTTGTGAAACCCACTGTAGATAATGAGTTCCCAAGGGACCAGCTCAAAGCTTAACAGAAGAGAGAGAGCTTGCTAATATATGCTCATGCATAATTCATATCAGACAAATATAAATGCAGGCATTTAAGTCTGACATATTACCCTGGTTGAACAAATATGCACTACATTTACTTTGACCTGATCTGGAATATCAGTTCACTTATAAATATATCCGACATTGGACAAATGGAGTGAGAGAAAGCGTGTACGTGTGTGCATATGTGTGACAGCCAAACTCCTTAGTTGTGCTCATGAACAGACAGAAAGGCAATGCCATACGAAATGGAATAAGGAAAACAGGAATAATTCAACTTAATAAAGTCAGCTGCATGATCTATAGCCTGGGTAATTGACTTTTGAACACTGGATTTTCCAAACTGAATTCCTTAATACCTGTATGTACAGTCCTTGGTGATTATTTTCTGACTTACTCACTTTTTCTTCAGTGAAAGTTTGAAGTTGTAGGAAAGTTTCAGTCCTCAGTAAATATATGTTAATTTAGGGCATTTTAGAATTGTTTTGAGCAGAGATAGAAGAACAGAAATCCTGTCTGGCATGGGCAAATACGACAGCAGGACTCTGAGGTGAGTTGCCTGCAGAAGGTCAGACTATGTATTACTTTACTCGTTGATGTTGCTCAAAAGGAAAGAATTGGGATTTAATTTGCAGTGACCTCTAGGTTCCAGGTGCAGTGTTTTTGTCAGATGTTGGGCCTAGGTGTGCACCGTGGATTGCTGAGTGTCAGCCACAGGAGGGCCTTGTGCCACCATAACAGGAGGGGTGAGACAGAGGCTGCCCTAACACAAGACTTCAGCCTTAGATCACCAGGAAGGAGAGTGCTTTGACTGCACCAGAGCTTGAGTGGTATTGCAAGAATCCAAACATACATGCAAAACAAATTCGAACCTAAAGTAAACCCTGCAATGCAGTAAATGCTAATATAGATACATCCCTGAGGAGGAAGCTGAAAGATGCCATAGTTTAGATAGTGCAGGCTTTTAAAAATTTGTTTTCTGGCAAGAGTCTGTTAAAAGATTTGAGTTTCTCTAACCTTTCCCCCGACAATCAAGACATCTCTGTCCTCAATAGCTTTCTCTATTTATCTGCCAAAGGTTTTTTCCTATTTAGCTGAGGTGGCAAAAGAGTGTGTGTGGTTAAGCATACATTTTGTGCTGTGCCAGCACAAAGCTGGGAGTTTTGAAGTGGGAAGGCAGCATGAGAACAGAGGGATGGAGAGATTTCCTTATGTCCATCCTGTGATGGGAATGGGTGGCACCAATAGCTAGAGCACAAGTCATGGTGCTCATGTCCCTGTCCCTCTGCTGAGAGCTGGAGCTGAGCCTGCCTGTAAGTGTCAGAGTGGCAGCAAGCTTGGAGATGCAGCCTTGGAGATATCCTACAGGACCAGGAGGCTTCATGTCCATGTGCATGACAAGAAATACATTCTTTTGTTTCTAAGTATTACATTTTTTTCTGATTATCATTATGCAGGGTTTTTTTACTTCCATCTGGACCCTGACACTTGTAGGTAATATTCTGTGCTATGTTCAATCAAATTAATGTTTTCATTTTTCTTGTTCTTGTTCTTGTTCTGGTTTTTTGGGTTTTTTTTTTTGGGGGGGTTGTTTTGTTTTTTTTTTTAATATGAAGATGATGAAGTGTCACTCTGGAGGATTACAATGAAGTAGGAATAATGTGCAGAGGATAGCAGAGGAGGGAATAGTTTTCTGGAATTAGCAGATGAATTAGTGAACAGAGTATTAGGACCAACTGCATGAATTGTAGATGTAAAACAGAGAATCTATTTTAAGACAGCACGTTGTTCTGCTATTTCTGGGAGTGTTGATTCAGATGTTAAATTTTTGATATCTTGTTTTTCCAAATATTTTTTAATTTCAATTCAGTAATTTCTATGTAAATGCTTTCATGGTAGTCTCTTTTCTCCCACTTGAGGGGAATGTAAACTCTGCTTAGAGCCAGCCCAAAAACTAAGTGAGAAATTTTGGTTTTGGGCAAGTGACCAGCAGTAAGGGATCTGGGTCCTCTGCCTGAAGAGTTCTGACCTCCTTTCCCAGAGTAGTACCTCAAACTAATATATTAGTCCGTGACTAATATGCCTAAAGAAGGGTCCCATAGAAGCAGAGCAGCAGAGCTGGTGCTGAGGATGTTTGAACACTCACAGACTGCTCTGCAATGGAAACAAAAAAGCATCAAGTGGGAATAATCACAGTAAAATAA
Source organism: Brachypodius melanocephalos (assembly GCA_013398615.1). Classification (NCBI taxonomy): domain Eukaryota; kingdom Metazoa; phylum Chordata; class Aves; order Passeriformes; family Pycnonotidae; genus Brachypodius; species Brachypodius melanocephalos. The sequence goes on along the minus strand of VZSR01001283.1, from coordinate 39,486,394 downwards.
ACTGGCTTGGGTCAGAAAGTGGCTTAGAGATCATCTTGTTCCAACTCCCCTGCCATGAGCAAGGACATCTCCCATTATCCCTGGTTGCTCAGACCCCATCCAGCCTGGCCTTGCACACCTTCAGGAGTGGGGCAGCCACAACTTCTCTGGGCAGCCTGTGCCAGTGCCTCACCAGCCCCACAGTAAAGAAGTCTATTCAAGAGTGTACCCCTGGTGTGAACTCTGTGCAGTAATGCAAAGTCACAGATTGTAATTAGAATTACCCATTATCCTGCAGTTTTGTGAAGAAGCAAAATAAGAGGAAAAAAATCCCTTTTACAAGGAGAAGGGTTGGATTTTTTTGAAAAGCAGATTTTAACCTGTGTCCCACAAAATTCAGGCAGTTGGTATGCAAGCTCCCTGTAGATCAACTGGAAAACTTACTTGCGTGATATCTCCAAACGTAGCTCCCTCTAGTCTCCAGAAGACATGGCAAAGTGAAACAGAAAAAACTCTCCACTTTCTGTGAGTCCACCCAATCCCAAATCACTTGCTTTTTCATATGTTTTGTGTGTGTTTGTTTGTTTTCCTCTCTGAAAGACCAAATTGATTTCCTGTGGGAACTTGATGCATGTATCTTCCAAACTGACCACAGTATAGGGGCTTTTGTGCAAGCTGAAAGCTGGAAATGGAAATCAATGTGCTGACTAAAAATAACAGAGATATGTGAAGTGCCTGTTGCTGGCAAATTCTCTGTGCTTTCAGCAGTATCTTAAAAGTTATGTTGGAGCTTCTCTTGCTTGTTGTTACCTCAGATATATGTCATGCATCTCAGGAGAATCCTTGGCCTTCTTCAGAGAAGTTTCTTACAGACCTTTGTTTCCTCTTCCATTCAGACTTGAAGTACCTGCTTCATCATGTATTTTTTTAAGCAAGAAGCTGTGATAGTGCTATTGTCTATGAAAGTAAAATACATATTCACAGGTACTGGAGTCTGATGGCATTGTTTATGATTTAGACAATTATACTTCATTCCATAATTAATATTTCCTTTTATAATTGTGCAGAAGAAGCCAATGCAGAACACTTCAATATATATATTGGTTAATTTATTGTAAAAATAGACTACTACAGAAAGGAAAATACGTTGTACCTTTTGTACCTTTCAAATTACTTTGTGTTTTCATATGTGCTCTCCACCTCTCTGCCTGGACCTGGAGAAAATTTTCTTTTCCACTGTGTGTCATTAACAGAATATTGTAGGAGACACTGTTTGCTTCACGCTGCTCTCCTCAGAAAGGGGAATATCTCACTAATCAAGTTTGTCAAACAATTTAAAACCTAAAAAAGGAAATTCTATAAATAACAAGTACAATGTTTTAGCATTTTGTCTTCCAAATAGTTGCACGTTTCCATCTATGCTAAAACTAGAATCAGGGTGTAAGAATAGCAAAGTAATTTGACACTGGACAGACTGGACAGCCAATAAGGGCTTTTTAGTGTCCTTCAGAAGAATGGTGTTTGTTTGATGTGTGAGTAGATAGGACAGCTGGAGTCTTGTTATTTCACTTCTGCTGTTAAATTATACTTTGTAATATGGAAGCAAATTGAATTAACATGGAAGCAAAATATGATTTGTTATTCTGACAATTCCTATTTAAATAGAAATGCCAGAAATGTCCATGGGAGGTGTAAGTGACACACAGTCATTTTGATTGGCTAGAATGGAATAAAAAAATTAACAGTGTTCTATGGACACAAACTCTGATTGCTCTGATTGCCTTGCAGTGAGATGAATAAAGGAATTTAATATGAGAGTGCTCTATAGAAGGTACTTAGAAGTCCTAGAAATTGCCCACTGGATGAAGCCAATATTCCCCACTTTTGACAAGGCTGCTCTAATACTGATTGCCCAGCAATATCTCTTTGGTGTAGTGAGGGGAGTTACGTGTCATGTGCCATGTCCAACATTTACTTATTTGTGCCCTGATATTTCCATGTTCAGAAACACCTACCTCTGTGACCGCCATATCATAATCATAACCTCCAGGAAGTCAAATTATTTCAACCTGTCCAGCATCTTCAAACTCTGAGGAAAAGGAAACAGTTAACTCAGAGCTCTAAAAAAATCTCCCTACCATCCCTTAATGAGTGAGCCTTCCCTGAAAAAAGCAGATGAAGCACTTCTAAATTGAGTTAGGGTTTTTTTCTGAATTATTAGGTATAAATAATGAAAGCCCTGGGGACTAAGAACACATATAGATGTATACCTTGATGATCTTAAAGTCTTTTGCAGGCTTAACAATCCTATGAATCTACAACAGACAAGAATTATCACCCAGACAGAACAAGTAAAGCTAAGGGGAATGATTCTTTGGAAGCAGACAAACCTTGATATGCACTGCTTTCTGTTAGGAGCAGTCTGCTGGAACTGAGCTGAGCCAGGGTGTCAGGCACCTGCTCCAATTTGTATTTAAGAGAAGCAGTCTGGGTGTCCCCCAGCGCAGCCATTACTCCTTTGTCCTGATCCAACTGACGGTGGTGGTTTCTTGCATGGTGATGCACATTCCATATTTTTGGGGATTCAGGGATATGATCTAGCTGCTCACATGATTGCTGGGGTTCTGCATGAGGACACAGTTCTTGGGGAGATAAAGCCAGTGGGAGGACAGCAATACAGATGCTTTATAACCATCAACCTCATAAGAGCTGTACATGTTGTCCTCTTGTTCTGGCAGTACAGTAGAGCATCCACTTGTTTGGATGTACACAGGCTGTGCTGAGTGGTTCTTGGCGACCTGGTCAGGATAACCCACACCTAAAATGCTCATCCATGCCAGTGTAGTGCTGGGTATGATGATGCTCTTGTTGGACATGCCACCAGCTGTCATTGTTGGGCTGGAGTGACATGCTCATAAAAGAGTTCAGGTCATGCACAACGTGCTCTCAGATCCTTATTTCAGCGAAAATTGTATCAAATCTCTTCAGGCTTGGTGAGGGGCAAAGAGTTCAAGTGGGTTACCAGTCTATCAGAAAACAGTCTATCGTCTCCAGCCATAAATAATACAATGATAAACTGTTTGATCAAAACATTTTGAAGTGGAATAGGTCACCACATCCTAGGTCACTACCGAACATAAAGCCCACACTTCACATTAATGAATGTCTAATGCTTCAGATATATTTTAACAGAGAGATAAGATCAGGTTGGTTTGTTGGTTTTGTCTAAAAAACCTCTTCACTCTTATGAGTTTGAGCCACTATCCTGAACTGTTTCAAAGACAATCCTTTAATATTTAAAAAATGCTATTAATATAATTACTAGAACTGCATAATGAAATGGAAATGTAGATCCCTATGCATTTATTTTTTGTATTTGTAAGCAGGAATAATTCCTGAATACTCATTTATCTGATGAGTTTTTATTCACCTGTTTATATTTTCATTGCTAGTCAAAACAAAGAGCTGAGAACATTTCATAAGACTAACAGAAATTCAATTGACTGTGTTTTATGATAATCATACTCTTGCTAGAAAGACAAATTTGACTTTTTTTGTACAAATTAATTATTTATGATTTACCTTGATTTTCATTTATTTTATATTGCTTCCCTTGACTGTGATGTTCAACAGTGAACTGTGTTTCTGTCCAAGCCTGCAAGCATGACTCAGACATATTGCAGTTCTTCAGTGATGCTGCAGTTCAGGCCAGTTCAGGTGAGTATACTTTTGTTATCCCTGTGAAACATTTCCGCAAGAGATTTCCACTAAGAGAGAAAAAAGAGACTGGAAGCAGTCTGTGTGCTGTTCCTCAATGGAGTTGATGACCAGAGCATTGTGATTAATGTCTTCTATACCACTTGCCTTGTCAGGGTAGCAGCAAACACAGATCCTTCCAGACCGTGCTGGGGAGTTTGGAGCAGCCAGATTTCATGCTACACGCTTTTTTGGGTATTTCTAACATAATTAGAGTATAAGATTTGACCATATTTTGATTAAGGGCCAAATCCTGCTCCTCCAGAACACTGGCAAATTGCAATTGATTATTAAGGCTAAGTGATGAATGCATATATATATATATATATATATATATATATATATATATATATATATATATATATATATATGCGGGTTGGGAGGGAGGTCAGGAAGATGATAATGGAGGTTTCCTTGGCACCGTTTTTTCTTTCCAGTCCATGAGAGTACTCTTGTTGCTGATTCTTTCCTCATGCTTTTTTTCATCTTAAGCCTAACACCGGTATCTATGATTTTTCCACGCCGAAATTGATTTAATTTTCACAGAGAGTACAAGATATTTCGTATTAAAATGCACTGAGAGCTTTGTAAGAGCTTTTATTGTTATTTCACAGAATTATTAGGGTTGGAAGGGACCTTGCAAATATCTGGTCCAAATCCCTGTCAAGGCAGGGTCACCTTGAGCAGGTGACACAGGGACAAGTCCAGGTGGGTTTGGAATGTCTCCAGAGAGTGGGGTTCCATGTCCTCCCTGGACAGTCTGTTCAGTGCTCTGCCACCCTCAATGTAAAGAATTTTTCCTCATGTTGAGGTGGAATTTCTTGTGATTTAGTTCATGTCCACTGTTCCTCATCCTGTTGCTGGGCACCACTGAAAAAAGTCTGATACCATCTACCTTTAAGATATTTATATATATGAATGAGATCCCTTCTCAGTCTGCTTTTCCCCAGACTGAACAGGCCCAGCTCCTGCAGTCTCTCATCATAAGTGAGATGCTCCAGTCCCCTAATTATCCTTGTGGACATCCACTGGACCCTCTCCAGTAGCTCCTCATGTTTCTTGTACTGAGGAGCACAGAACTGGACGCTAATCCAGGTGAGGCTTCACTAGGGCCGAGTAGAGAGCCTTTGCACTGTCTGGCATTAAATATTCCATTCAAAACCAAATGGAAAGAAAAATCCTCAACTGGACTTTATTGCCAATAATAGTTTGCCTTGTTGAGTCCTGCTGCAATGTGTCTAGAGTAAGGTATTTTAAAGAATGCCCTAGTGAAGTAGGGCCCACAAGCCATTTGTTACAGTGATGTAGACATGTTGAAGCTTTGATGCTGATGGTTGAGTGAAGATGGATCTGAGGCTTCTGAATCTTCATTCTTGAAAATTTTTACCTGATTTCGTTTATCAAATTGTAAAAGAATTACAAATAGATCTGACCTAAAGCAGTATCTTTGTAGGCATTCTTAAATTTGGAGGTGTTTTAAATGCTGACAAGGTTTCAGCACGCTTTGTGAGAAGCAGCACACAAACCTTGAGTGTGAGTAACAGGTAACTTCTGGAGAATATTCCAAAAGTGAGTAAGATCTTTGCAATGTGGCTACATTGTCTCTGAAGTGGTTTACACAGTGCAGTAGTAGTTTAAAGTTGCAAATAGCTTTGGCTCTTCTTTATACCTTAGCCAGAAAATCAAAGTATCAGCAAAAGTGTAGGACATTATTAACCTTGTCGTGTGCTTATGTTAGAAATAATACTGCAGGTCATCAATGCTTGCAATTGTAAAAGTTTTGCAGGGATTTTAGCTGTATTTGTTCTTCTCTGTCCCTGGGGTAACTTATTGTTAGGATGGATTTAGGGTGTTTTCTTCCAGGTACAATATTGTTCAAGAAAACAAACATTCAATATTCATGAGACAGATCCATAGACTAAAGAAACTGAAAAACATCCTCCTAACAATAACTCCTTGGGAAGATAAATACAGTGTACACACAGCATCATGCATTATGCATTTTGTCTAATATACTGCTGAACAAAGGGGCAGAGAATTGATAGGTGTTTCTGTTGTGCCCTTTTAGGGACAAACAAGATCTTATGTCTTAGCCAACTTCTTGGCTGTAAGACCTCACACTGAAAGGAATATCCACTCATATGCATTTCTCATAAGGCCACTGAAAGCTGTAACTCTTGCAGGAGTCCCTGAAAAGATTTGAGCACCTCTAAATGCGGGGCTGTGAGCCACAGGACAGAATCTCTGAATTTTCCATGCTCACAGTGGCTCTAGTGCATTTTTATACAGCTCTTTGCTGGAAAGCTCTTATTTTACCCTTTCCTTTTCTAAAATCAAATCTCATGTTTGTGGGGTTTTTAAAAATATTTTTCATAGTTCTTTGACTTGCTTCTTAATTTTATTAAAAGCAGGCTAATTAGAGGAAAAATGTCACATACACTGATACCATTACCTAACACAGTGAAATGTACTAAGTGGAGTGAAATGGAAGGAAGATCTTTATAGGTGAGTTTGGTATTTCTTGCTAGCCCAAGGATTATGAAGCTCATCTTTTTCTCACAGAAAAGTAATGAATTTTCTTCTTTTGATCTTGCATAGTTATTTTCTGTCAATCACAAATAATCTGCTTTGTCCCTGGTACAGACTACTGAACATAATGCCAGACTGTGCTCTCCATCCTCAGCTTAATATGCCTATGTGTATTTTAGGTTCTTCTCTAGAAACCAGTAACCTTTTAGGAAACCATAGTCTGAGGCATCATTTTGAGATACCTAAGTCAATTGTTACTGGATTAAGCACTCTGTACTAGGCTGGGGTCAACAGATGATTCCAGAGTAAGTTTAAAGTTCAGCTAAAACAAGATTTGTTGCTCTTCCTTCTACACAGACATTTTGCTCTCTTTAATTTGGGATTTGCCTGGATTAGATAGTAATTTTTTTTTTTTTTTTTGTAACAGGATATGAATGACTGGACATGATAAATAATGAAATCTCTCATAATTGTATCTACATTAATATTTAATATTCTTAGAGCTGTGAGATTATGCCATGTCTGAAAATGCTCTGAGGTATCTGACAAAACTTAATTGTGTGCCCTTGCTCCGTCCCCCTCATACTGATGGCACAAGTCCTTGGCTGCTGGAGATCACACCATTTTCCAGAAGTTCAATGTGACTACAAGCACATGGAAAGCCAAAGAACAGGCTGTGAATCTTCACCCTTTCCTTGCAAATTCTGTAGCAGTGGAAGTGGAAGGAAGAGAGTTAAATTTGTCTTGTCTTTCACTTTGGAAGTTTGCTTTCCTCCTTTATAGAATTCATGTAGTGATCAGCTGCAACAGAGGATAAATATGAATCCTAGCAGTTAAGCAATGTGCCAGGAATTTCACAGTGTAGACATGCTCTGAGACTGAGAGATAAGGAGCCAGTGCTAGGCATGTTTTCAACCCAAAATGGGTAAAAGCACTTTTTTCAGCAGTTACTTTTTGGATAAATGGATATTCATATATAGACCAAATGTATGGATTTGATCATGAGATGACAGTGTTTCTCATCTTCAAGGAAGGGATAAAGGAGAAACAGGAAAATCAGAATGGTGTTTGAGAAGGTGGATTTCAGCTATCTTTGGGAATTCGTGGGGTGTTTTGTGAGACCCAGATCTGAAAGAATAACAAGATGAGGTTAGCTCACAGCCCTTTGGTGGATTAATATGAAGGGTAAAGTGGTAAAATAAACGTGGAAATAAACCAACTTGGCTAAATTGTAAGTTTTTCATTGAACTTTAACACGAGGAATAAAAATACAGAAATTGGAGTGCAGGTCAGAGAGCTGGGACAAGTCTCAAAGTACAGGATGGGTAGGCAGAGATAAAGGTGTCAGAAGGGTCAGTGAACAGAATGTGATGCATTTAATGAGGGACATGAAAAGTAACTGGAAATCACTTGAGAAGTACATTAATGATAAGACAAAGCGCAAGAAAAGTTTGTGCACTACTGACTCCGAGGATAAATATGTTAAAAGGTTAGAAAAAGGTTAAAATGTTTCTTTTGTATCAGTCTTCACTTGTAGCTCAATAGCAATCTCTCTCAATTAATACTAATGACAACTGCAAACAGTCTAGACCTTTAAGGGAGTACACCAGGCCAGATTATCTTGGATGTGCCCTGGTATTTTAAGACTGATGGCAATATTTGCCTCTGATGAACAACTGACCAAAGCTGTTTCAGTAATGCTGCAGGTTCATGAGTGACAGAGGACATACCAAATGACTGAAACAAAACTAAATGTAGTGCTTCACTTGCTGGAGGACAAGAAGAATTGGGGATTTATAACTTAACTTTAAATCCTAGAAAAAATACTACTTCTGCTAAAGTTTTGTAAAAACCTAGACAATAATGAGGTGAATAAAAGCCTCTCCCCCCCTTGCCATCCCTTTGACTCCCTGCAAATGTAAGCAAAATAAGTGTAATTTAAAATTTGAAGACAGGGTCTGACTCTACCCAAGTAAACACTTGGTTGTAGCAAGCCATGTAATTCTGCTTTCTAGCAGAAAAACAGAATTACAATTCTGTAAGCATCAGGAAAAATTTCTGTAGTTTCAGATGTGGAAATTACTACCATCTTATCCAACATGAACACCCAGCTGGCACTTCAAACAAGCTTCCTGGACTGTCTTGTGTAAGATCATGGTAGTAGTTTCTTGCTAGAGGATGTCTTCCTTTCTTTGATTTTTATATCTGTTTCATATTGAGTATTGCCAGCTTGGTTTTATATGCAGAAAGAGTTCCACATCCAGGAGCACGTGTTCAGGTTTCTGTGTGTGTGAGTGTGCAAAGAACACAGAAGCATTTATAAAGAGGAAATCTGCATTCAAGTATTATCTGCTATCGAACAGAGGATGTGCCACCAAACCTACAATTGATGTTTATTGAAGGAAAGAGTAAATACTGCATGATGTTGCAGTCATTGACAGAGCTGTCTCACTCTATTTAATAAGCAGAGGAGGTTTATAGTGTTTGCCAGCCATTTCCCAAGATACCTTTTTTACTGGGCTTTGTCACAGTGTTACTTTATTGCTCCTTGCTGTGTTAAGGTCCTACTTTGTCTGGTCTATTTTCCTACTGGAATACATTCGTCAGAAGATCAACTGCTATGAATCAATGGACCTGCAGGGAAACTGCTGCAGGAACATTGATTTACAGCAGCTGAATATTGGCTCTTATTCCTCACAAAGTGCCGATGTCATAAACTATTAAGAAGTCAAGTTTAAAAGAAAGTATCCATGACACAGACTGGAAAAGCACACAAACACGCTAATTTTATCTGATAGAAAATGTGGGAAAAAGTGAAAAGTTTAGCATGAAATGAAGGCAAGACATATAAAAGGAGACAAGATGGTTATTTTAGGAGAGTGAGTATTCCAAATGACAAGAATTGTGAACAATGCCATGATTTGGTCATTTACATGAGATTCGAGAAACCTCTGGTTTTCAGCTTGTGTTTCAAATCCAATACAATGAATTTGAAACTTTCTATCCATTCTCACCAAATGACCTAGCTGCAGAGTTATTTTGTTACTTTGTCCTTCTCCAGATTCCACCCTGGGTCTCAAGCATTTCAATTAGAAGCAATGTTTCCATAAGCATCATTTTGGACCAAACAGCATTTTTCAGTGGGAAGCAACTAACTTGGAAAGTGGGAAGTAATTATCTCTACAGTGCAGTCATTACTTTTTTGTGAGCTCTAATTGTATCCAAATCAGAGCTCATGTAAATCTGGTTTGAAGCAGTGTATTTTTGCTCCAGAGCAAGGGAAAATCTGCACAAATCACCAAACCCCTTCATTAGACTCCAGTCTCTTACCCAAATATCGAAATTAGTTGTAAAAGAATTGATTACATCTTTGTGCGCTGAACTCTTTTTGTCTGCCACTGAAAAATAAAGCAGGATTTGTGTGCTTCCTGCATTGACACGAATACAGATCCTCCCCTAGCCTGGTTTAATAATCTAGCTGTGAAAGGAATTTTCAAGAACATCTTTCCAGTTTGTGTCTCAACTCAGCAATTTTCTTCCCCCCCTCCCCCCCTGCCCTTTTTTTGCAGGTAAAACTAAAGGTAGCCAGAAAAATTTTATGTTGCATTTCATGAGTAGGTGAGAAGATGCTGTTTGAGTACCAGATTAGTGAAGGGCAGTGAGAGAGGGGCTGCACGTTTCTGTTCTCTAAGGGCTGCACTTTGTGGGCACTTTTCACTGGATTGATGTGGTGCAGAAATGGAAATGTATTCCCACTTACCTGTAATGAGAGGTAAGTGGAACTTGCCTTCTCACTCTCTTATTGAAAGAAGCTGCTTAGCTTATCAATCCTGATATAAAGTGCCAGGCTTTGCCTCTTGGTTTCATTTCTCATTTGCCTTTCAATTCATTCACAATCAAGATGAAAGTCAGGATTAAACAAAACACAGTCCTGCCTTTTTCACAGGCTTCTCATTGTTTTAAATATGTTGCCTCACAGGTTTAGTCTTTCTTTCCTGGAGAAGTTCTAATGTGGTTCCTATCTAGTAAAATAATAAAGAAAATCATCTCTGTTTGGGGTTTTGGGGGATTTTAAGACTTTATAAATTGGAGTACTTATCAGAAAAATCAATGTCATACAGAAGAGGGTTCCCTTTCTTAGTTAATAACACATTTTTTAGGGTTAACTGTGGACCCAATATGTAAGCAAGAACAAAAACATATACATGCCCACACAGAACTTTATTTGAAATAAAATGAGACGATGAAGGTGGAGAATTTGGGAATCACATAGATAAGGGGTTCATAGCTAGACCTTTTTGATGGGTGGAATGAATTCTGGTTTTGTTTGAATGCTGAAGGTTTCATTTATTTGCCCAATGAAATGATGATGATATTAGGTGAGTAACTAGAGAACCCTTGCTGAGATTACCCCTTGCTTTTTTTTGTTAAGTTCTGGTAAAACGTGCAAGAGAGAAAATAAATGTCCCAGGGAGCTCACAACAAGATTATGAAGAAAATCTATGTTACTTCAGGGGTCAGGAATTGAACAGAGACATGAGTAATATGTGTAGTTCACATGCTGAATGAGACAGGTTCTATGAGATTAAACAAAAAACAATCAGTGAGCAGAAAAAGGAAAATTGTTTTTAAAAGATTTCAAATAAATCAGAAAGTGAAAACAAAGTTACCATCAGTAAAAACAAATCTCTCAAGATCATGAAGCTGAAGAAAAAATCCCACCTTGTTAGTTTAAACTCCGCCTTTAGCCACAACTGCAACTACCTGAGCCTCTCCCTTTTCCGCACCACTTCTCTGTCCTTGTGATGGTGGTGACCATGCTAGTCTAAAGACCTCCACTGAAAACCAGTTTTTGACAAGAAAGATGGAGGGCTCCTTCAGTCCCTTGAGATGAAACAAGCCAGAAACAGAGAGTTCCTGACAAAACTCCCACTGGGACAATTTCTGTTCTCATTGCTGTTCATTTTATTTTTTCACCTTGGAGAAGTGACTGGGGAAATGAAAAAATGACAGATTTGATGCCGTTGAAAGGGATGACTGTACACCTTAAAGTGAGGCCTATGCTCACATGCTGTTTGGTGGATATTGTTATTTTGCCTCATTAATACTTTACTGTGGTATAGATTGTAGACCATAGTGGGGCAGTGTGTGAGTAATTCTGAAAGCCAGATGTCTTCCTGCAGAAGTGGATATCTACCTCACATGTATCTGCATATGCTGATCTTCCAGTAATTATAAGACAAAGCACAAATCTTTTGATTACTTTAGTTCTTGTCAAGGTTTGGGTTACATTTCACTTTGCTCCCCGTACGGGCCACCAATTTAATATTATGGGTTTAGATTCATCAAATTTTGTTCACTAAAAAATGAGATAGGATTTCGAAAGAAAAAGGCAAAACCAGGCTCAACTTACTACTTAACAAACAGTTTATTAACACATTAAAGGAAAAAGGAATTTCTAAACTGACTTTTTCTTCCCTTA
>VZSR01001283.1:39447638-39474548 GCA_013398615.1 Brachypodius melanocephalos | reverse complement strand
ACGACACGCCAATCAAAAAGGCCAACTCTGATTGGTCCGTTGTGGCTCAAACCAGAACAGTTCTCTATCATGACATTCCTTTACAGGATTTACAGGATTACCCCAGTTTACTGGCTAAGAGTGCAAGCATTGCAGTACTAATCCTGCTATAACTCTGGAACACTGGTGTAGTTCTGCTCTTGAAATCATTGAGCATATAATTAATTCCGTGGTGTGGTAAGTATGCTTTAGTTACTGTCTACCATACTGCACCCAAGGAAAAGACAAGTGTTTTGACATGTAGCATGTGTAGGGAATGTAAAATTGTTATTAATCATGTTTTCTTCATGTGCTAAACTGTATGTTTGATATACTTAATTCTATACCCTAACTATGAAGGCACGCAAGCAAAACAGATGTTGATTTCTGTGTCTGCAGCCTGATCCATCACCTAATGGCATGAAGAAAAGGTTAGTTTTCAGTACTTCTTTGTTGTAACACTGGTCTAAGTTTTACATTCTTCCCATCTTAAAGGAGAAAGACTGGATGCCACAGTGGGGTGCATCTGATTATCTGCTCCCTTACCATTTTTCACTAGCTTTGTCTCCATCACTCCAGATGCAATACCAGAACACAAGGCCAGACCTCTGTTCTGCTTGTGCTGCATGATCTCATCCACCTTTTATCACTCTAAACGTACTGTTTCTGAGTCAAAAACTTCATAAAGTTTAGCTTCAACTATCATTTTATTTCCCTTAGAATTTTGCCTTTCAGTATTCTACACATTATATTTCATAGACATGACCTGTTTCAAAGTTGTCTTAACACCAGCTTGACCTAGCTGCTTCTGTTGTCCTGTTGCCCAGGGAATTTTGAGTGCCATACTGATACTAATTTTTTTTCTTTCTCTTTGATATTCTGGAATATCCTAGGAAAAAATACTTTTGTATTTTCCAGTGTTTTCACTCCAGTACAGCGTTGCAACTGAAGTGCAGCTGTATCTTCTGAGGGGCAGCAGCACCGTGTTGGTGTGGGGGCTACAGGAAAACCCAAGCTCCCTGTCAGGAATGTTATTGGTGGGGGTGGCTCCAGGAGACTGTGCCATCATGTTTCCTTGGGTCCTTGTTACACATCTCTGCTGGCCCAGCTGGCTGCAAAATTACTTCCAAGGACACCAGGGTTGTATGATGATGAAAAGCTGCTCCTGGACTTCCCCTCTCATGAATTTACTGGGCCTTGTCCGGGAGGGTCTTTGCTAATTGAAGATTTTGATTAGTGGTCTGAGTATTGCAAAGGTTGTTTATCTCCTTTTGAAACGAATTCTTTCCTTTAGGTTTTATGTCTGAGTTAAGGACAAGGATTTGGAAGGTTCCTTCTTTGGGGCCATTGCTGATCCTCTACAAATGAAATTGTCCCAGGCGAGCTCCCCCACCACCATCCTGTCCTCCCTTTTATTTTTGTATAGGCCCTCAAAGGAGAAAAAAATTCTTTATAAATATTTTCTGTGAGGAATAAACAGGAAGAGACAGTAACCTCTAAAAGTTGATGAAGTCTTATATGATAAAAGCATTAAACAACAGTGAAAGAGGTGTCTGCCTTGACAGAAAATGACATAGTGACAGAGTTTTCCATTAGTTAACAGCTTCTAGCACTAAATGCCTTAAATCAGCTTTTAAAGCAGCAAGCAGTTGAGTGCTTTTTAAAATTTAACTTTAATCACTAGATCTTGGCTTTCTTCCCAGCAAAGAAACAAACAAAATAACTTGTTTGTGGGCTCTAAAAAAAAATCAGATTTGGTGTCTGATGCTTGATTTCTACTCGGGGAAAAATAATAATTCCTCAAGTCATCAGTTTCATTCTGAGAATAAATATAATACAGACTCTGAATCCTCTCTGGGCCTAATGGGATGCTTCTCTGCCCACAATTTTCCTCATTTTCTGCAGGGCGTGTGGCTATTGGAGCTGTGGGCTGGAACCTTCACAGTGGTGAAAGCATGTTTCTAAGCATGAAACAGAGGATTTGTTTATTGTGCCTGCAAGGCAGCACAGAGGCTGAGGATGGTGAACAGTACCACAGTCTGGGAGGATGGGGTAGGGCACAAGGCCAGCTTGGTGCAATCTTACCCCTTGTGCCTACTGGTTGGACAAAGTAATGGAGAAATTTTCGTGCTACATATCCATGTACCAGTACATGGTGGCTTTCCAGCTGGATTTCCAGTTATGGACTCTCCAGTACAAGATGGATGTACTGGAAATAGTTCACTGAAGGGCAATTAAGAGGATTAGGGGACCAGAGCATCTCTCCTAAGCAGAAAGTCTGAGAGACCTGGGATGGTTCAGGCCAGAGATGGCTTGAGGGGATTTTGATAATCTATGAGTACCTGAAAGGGGAGCATAGAAAGAATGGAAAAAGGCTTTTTTCAGTGGTGCCCAGTGGCAGGACCAGTGGCAGTGAGCACAAACTGAAACACAATTTTTGCTGCTGGGGTGATTGGGCACAGGCAGAGGTTGCCTGGAGGTCTTGTGGAGTGTTGAGTCTTGAACATAATCAAATGTCCTCTGGACATGGACCTGGGCAGCTGGCTCTAGGCAGCCTTGGTTGAGCAGGGAGATTGGGCCAAATGACCTCCACCAGAGGTCCCTTCCAGCCTCAACTATTCTGTAATTCTGGGATTTATACCAGTAAATAAAAAGATTCACGGCAGTTCTTGGGCTCTCAGGCAAGTGGTATGTCATAGGTGATGCCCATAACAGCTGAATTCTCTTTCCCCTGCTGAACATGGTGCCTTCATCCATGCTGTGCCCTGGAGCAATCTCTGGTGTATTCTCCCTCTGAGAGGTCAGTGGCTGATTTGTGGCCAGGACCAAAACTTTGCCTGGCAGTGTATTAACGAGCTGGACTGAATCCATGACTGTGGGACTGTGTTGAACCTATGGCCAGTGTATGTTCAATTTGCTAATGAAAACACAGCCTATCAAACCTATTTTCCACAGTCCAACCACACTGAAGGAAATCATCAGAATCACCAAGAGATTTTATGTATAGGTTTCTTCCCTCTCATTTGTTCCTCATTCATACATATTAAAAGCATCTTGCACTCTGCTTTGCCCTCACAACTTCATTGACTCCCACTCTAGCCCGGGCTTCCTTGTGGCTTTCCTGATCCTAATCCTGATCCTGTCCAGGGGTTTTGCCTGTGCTTTTACAAGTCATCATTAGGTTCAATGAATTTTACTGGAAGTTTGGTGCTGAGGCACCTCTTTTCCTTAACGGGTACCTGAGGCTGTGTGCCTCTACCCCGGGACACGGTAGCTGGTTTCTGCTGAGTGGGGAATTGGTTGCAAAGGTGTGAAGCAAGTCAATTACATTCCTAATGCGTGTTCCCTCTGGAGGCTGATACTGGCACAGCTTCCCAGCTGCTGCCTCCACTGCAGGGAGAGGGGAGGGGAGAAATCCAGCAAGAGAAAGGCAATGGAAAGAAACTGTGGAAAAACGAGACGAATACCAAAGCAGGAACAGCACAAGAAAGAAAAAAAAGAAGAAAGAAATATTATAAAAAAGAAAGTAGTTCTATAAAGAAACCTGCATCTAGCAGAACAGAGAAAGGAAAAAGAGCAATGTTGTGGAATAAACAGAAAAAATAGAAGGAAAAGGGAAAAAGAAAAATGTGTTCTTTCTTGACATTCTTTTTCCTGCTAGCACTGCTCTAAGAGCTAGCCACATCCCTTGATTTGTGTTTTGCAGTAGTTCTACTACACATTTTATAACTTTCAACAGTGTTCTAGCCAAAGCAGAAGGAGCTTGTGGCATTTTTCTCCCTTTATGTGCCCCAGTGCCCTCTCAACATTTCCTATGTTCTGCTGACAGAAGGCAGGAGGGTTACTTGGCACCATTCACCCACTAGATTAGGTGCAAATGCATTTTGGCAGTGATTCTTGGTAAACTGCATATGTTCTGCACATGGCCCCTTCTCTGTAAAATTTTGGGTAATATGCTGCTAGTTTTCTCTTTCATTTATGTTTCCTTTCCCCCTGCAGCTGGAATGTGTGAGCATGAGCTTTGGTACAGTGCTTATCTTTTGCTACTTTACTGTATGTTTAAAGCTCACCCATGGAGATAAGTATTTTTGCCTCCCTTTTCTTTGCCTTATTTGCAGAATCTTTCTTTCCTGTGTTACACACAAATATAGGTTAGAAGCTTCTGCACAAGGCAACATGTTTTATCAGGCACCAACAAGGCACTGAGAAAATGACAGTCATGTTTATTGAGTGCATTAATTTTGCACTATTTGCTCCCAGTCTGTGTACCTTTTTCCTCATTTTTGAAGATTGTGTGAGGTTTTGTTTTTTTTTGAAGAAAGGGGAAAATGAAGAGATGATGTATTTGCTTAAGATTCCAAACCTCTCATGCAGCTTTTGTTGTGCACAAGTTCTTCTTTCAGTGCTGATCCAGTCTGTTGCTGGAGCTTGGTTTTCAGTCTGTTTTTGTGGTATCTCCTTCTTTCTTCATTTTTCACTGCTTGCTCGGCCAAAGAACAATCAACACCTTTGCAGACATAGTTAAAATTCAGAGGATCTACAGATAAGGAAGGCCTTCAGAGAATGTCTTCCTTGTACTATTTCAAACACTGCTACTGTGGTGAAAAAATGCTACAAGCTACAAAGTGATGTCTTTTAGTCCCAAGAGATGTAGTCGAGGCTCTCTGACTGATACTCTCTGTCCCTTAAACAAAGAGTTCTTCTCTATATATCTCACTGTTAGTACAAAGATTTTAGGAATCCATGTTTTGACAAGATGCTTCACTCCTGCTGTCTTTATTGTTCACTTGAACTTTGAGTGGTACAGCAATACGAAAAATAATTAAAGCTTCCTACTTCCCAAGGCAGCTATTCTTTATGTAACTTTTAACAGTACTAAATGAACATTGAGTAGCTCATCATATCTGAGCTTTTATTGAAGGAAGGGAACTATTTCATTAATTGTCTAGCTCTAGGATTTCTTGCTAGCATTGTTAGACCAAAACTGTTGCATGGTTACATTAAATCTTCCATATTCTATGTTGTTGTTCTTCCTGAAGCCTCTTCAAGTGCCTAATTGGATTATTTGCTTATAAGCATGCTTGTTTGAAAGGATTGCCAGCTGTCCTGGAAGTGCAGTCACCTCCAGTGTGGTGATTAGCAATGCACAGATTTCTGCTATTTTCCTGTCCTGGTTTTGTTAATTGGGAAATGTGACAACAGCATGGGAATACAGGAAATGTGTCCCACCGGCCGAGATGCAAAGGTGCTTATACTGGCACGACCTGAAAATATGTGTGGGATGGAATGCACGTCTGGGACAGCTCTTCCTGCCCAAGTAGTTTGAAGGGAAGGAGCTGGCCAGGACACCTCTGGTCCTTCCTGTGTAGCTGGGGACACTGTGGCATATTCTGCTGATGCAGCCAAAGACTGTGTGGGAGTCACTTGGTGCAAGAAAACACACTCCAGACCTGCTGCAAGAGGTGCTGAGCTGTAGTTAGACGGTCACAAATGCCACAGAGTATCTTTGAGAATTTGGGGTTTATTTGTCTTTGGACCATGTTATATTCATTATTTTTATTAAATAAATAATAGCCCAGTGGAAAAATATACGTATTTGGCTAGGAAAGGATTGTCAAAAGCATACTAGCCTTTTAACCTCACTCCCTTTGGGACAAAATTGGACCCTCAACTCCTGCATTTTTAAACCCTCCAACTCAAAACCTGATGAAGTGCCTGTTCCCGCCGGGTTTAAATACGAAGGACTGAGAATTCCTACAGAATATCGTTGCTGATGCCAACAATTTCCCTTGAATCCTTCCACTGTTCTCAGTGGGAATTATACCAAGCCTTTTTAAGGCACATAGCAGATTGTGAGACCTATCACTCCTGATATTATTTTGTTTCTGTCAAACATGTATGCTGCTATGAAAAAAAAAATCCGCTAATTGTGTCCTTCCCAGAAAATTCGGTTCTGATGAGGCCTGTACATAGTTCTTAGTTGTATTACTTTCTAAGCCAACACCTTTATGGAAATAATACTTTGAAGATTTGTAGTAAATAAATGTACTAGACAAGAGTTGAAGGCAGTTAGAAATCTGGTGGTGTGACCAGCCATGAAGATACTGTAGATCTCTGGGCAAATTTGATGCTACAGGCTGACTGCAGTAGTTGTATTACTTCATTTTCAAGTGAGAATCCTTTTCTGTACTGTTGGGACTTTTAGTTTGTTCTCTTTTGTTTGTTAGTTGGTGTTTTGTAGTTTTTATTTTTAACAGAAACAATCTACACTGCTAGTATATTGAAAATGACTTGAAGCTAAGTAACAAGCATATTATGGCTTCTTATCATTGTATTTACTTTCACAGCATTAACAACATAAGGACATGACTGAATAATTCATATTTGTTTCACTGAGGCATTCTCATGAGCAATCAAAAGCTTTCTTCGTGGTTTGCCTAGACAGTGATTGGATTGCCTCGACAGTCTCTGCTTGGAACCTTTGATTTGCAGTGCCCCACCAATGTGCTAATGTGGTTTTCTTTCTAGCTGTCTCTGTCATACAAAATAATTTCCCTACCTATAAACTCATAAATATTTTTTCTTCTTTGCCTCTGTCAATTCATATGAATATTTCTTGCTGCTGCAAGTTGATCTGCATGGTTGTATTTGTGAACATTCTTTTCTCTTTGACTTTGCCACTGATATTCAGCCATTCAAAGAAAAACTCTACTTAATTTGCATGTGTTTCTCTGCTGGAGACAAGCCACATCTATATGACATTATGCGGTTTATTCTAGCTGTGTCTTCCTACCTGCATTGTCTGGCCATACTGGATTTATGAGGGGAGATTTTGGTATCAGGGTGGCTACAGGGTTGAATTCTGTGAGAAGCGACCAGGGGCTGCCCCTGTGTTGGACAGAGGCAGTTCCAGCCAGCCCTAAATAGACCCACTGCTACCCAAAACTGGGCCCATCACTGATAGCACATGTTCAAAAAAGGGTAAAAAACATTGTGCAGCAGTGTGAGAGAGGAGTGAGTGAAATGGAAAAGGAACAGTCCTGCAGCACCAAGGTCGAGTAAGGAGGTGTTCAGCCACCAGAGCAGAAGTTTCTCTGCTGCCTCTGGCAAGATCACAGTGAGGCAGGTTGTGTCCTTGCACCCACAGGGTAGATGGATGTGTCCTGAAGAAAGCTGCAGCCCATGCAGAGCCCACACCAGAGCAGTCTCCTGGCAGGAGGTGAAACCCATGCAGAGGAACACACAGAGGGCCTGTGGCCCATGGGAGACCCAGGCTGGAACACTCTGTTCCTCAAGTACTGTACCCCACAGATTGGATCCATGATGAAGCCGTTCCTGAAGAGCTGCAGGTCATCAGAAGGACCCACACTGGAACACTTAGGGGAGGACTGTATCCTGTGGGAGGGATCCCATGCTGGAGTAAGGAACAGTGTGAGGAGGAAAAGGCAACAGAAATGAAGTGTTATCAACTGACTGTAACCCCCATTCTCCATCCCCTGGTATGTCTCGGGACAGGGCAAGTGGTAGAAGAGTTAGGAGTGAAGTTGAGCCTGGGAGTGGTAGGAAAATGGGTTTTGTCTTGTTCTAGTTTATTTTTTGAGGTAGGAGGGAGTGTGAGGTGGTATTCTTTTCACCATCCCACTCTATTTTTAATTGTCAGTTAATTAAATTAATCTTCCCTAGCCAAGTCTGTTTTGACTGTGATGGTAATTGACAAGTGATTTCCCTGTTCTTAACTCACAAGATTTTTCATCTTGTTTTCTCCTGGTCATGTTCAGAAGGTGTGAGAGAGTGGCTTGGTGGACACCTGTCGTTCAGCCAAGATTAACCAATCACCTTTACCTGAAATTGTCCCTTGTGGTCTTTTGGGCAGATCCTAATTAGGGTTTTACTTTACTGAGTATTTACAAAGAAATGTAATCAGAATTCAGGAGAATATGAATTTTTTCTCACTCCCTAGTCTGCACTTTCTATTTGAATACACAGAGAAGATGAGCAAAAATTTGTGAGTTCTGGAACGTCATTTGAGCTTGTGTAAAACCTGACAACCCTGTCCTAACTTCCAGCTGTTTTCTTGAGCAACAAGCAGAACAGTGTGACTATGAAAGAGCTTCTTCCTAAAGCATTTATATCTGTTTCAGCCAGAAGTCTATCTTTGTCTACCTACTGGAACTAATTATCTGGGCTGAAATCTCGGCTTATTCTCTTGCATTTCTTAAATCCTCCATCTCAGGCCCTCAATGAATGATGACCTTTTCACTTTCTTTGACATTCTCATACAGGGCAATGAGCAGTGGTGGTGCAATGTTTGGTGAGACATTAACTGCTAATAGTAACATCTACTTTAGGCTGAAACAGCCATGCAATTTCTTAGATAAGAGCAGATGAGATTAAATGCAAACCATCTTTTAAAAGAGGTCTCTGTTCTGAATAAGCTATATTTGCTTGCAACAAAGGCAGTGTGCCAAAATACTGGCTGAAACAAAAATATTCTGGTATTGCTTGGTGGGGGAAGAGTTGCCATTCCAGGCAAACAAATTGCTAATGTCGAGTATCTGAATCACAGCCTTTTTCTGCTGAAAAACAAGCTTTGTAAATGTACACAATTAATGAAACCTGAACAGTCTGCTTCTTCTCTTGCAAGTCTTGGAATGGAATGAGAGGACATCCACTGCCTTTCTCCTCTTCCTGTTAGCACAACCTAGACTTTCTTGTAAAGCCAAAGATCTCCATTTGCCACCCAAATGGCAGAGCAAGGGGTTCCATTCAGTGAACAGTCTGAGCAGCAGAGACAAAAAACATCTAAATGCTTATGCCTCTAATTTGGTGTGAATTCTCAAGTGCCTAGTAAAGGCTGAGCCAAACAACATTTTCAATAGGAAGAGCTAAAAATCAAGCTCAAATGAGTCTGAAGAGCAGATCTGCACCTGGTTTATCTTCTCCTCAGTGAAAGCCAGTCCCTCAACGACATGTCCATGGTCTTTACACAGTACCAAGGTGGAATGAAGTGCTTTAGCTGGGATGATTTCTTGCTGTGCCATGATGTAGTCTAGCTGGCTGTTGCCTGTTGTCAAATGCTGAAAATAGAGGGTCCTTTTTGGAATGGAAGTACCTTATTCCTGTACAGTAGCAAGTATTTCCATGTCTGAAAGCTTCCAGCAGGAAATTACTGCTGCTGCTGGATGGAGGGAGGATGAGCATATGGCAAGTGAAGCAGTTTGTTCCAGGGTTCTGCCTAATTTAATTGCACGACTACATGCAAGAATGAGGCATTAAATCTGAGGCTCTAGCATCATCAGAGAACTTCCACTTGGGATGCTGGTGTGAGGTAATGCCTTCAGTTGCTTGAAACTGAGCACACTTTGATAAAAAGTGAAGGAATGAGGGGAAGGTAAAGTGAACCATCTTGCATGAAAGCACTAATATGCTCCAGAAGTTATGGTGTGGACTTTCAAATCTCCAGTTCACTCCCAAGTGACTTGATTTTAATAGCCTGTCCAAACCAAATTGATATTCCTTTCAAATCCTTCAGAGTATTCAGATTCCACAGGAATTTGTTATGCAACCCAATTAATATGGCTGTGCTTAATCCAAAGAATAAACTGATGAAGCGTTAGAAAAGCTGATATTTGATAGAAAAGCTATTGGTGTTTCAAATAAAACAAGAATAGAAAGTCACAAATACATAAATTTCCTAAGAGAATCATTGCAAAAGACATAAGCAATGCTCAGTGACCTGTTATATCAGACTGTTGTTTAGAGTAGAAACTGTTTGTGTTTATTCATTCTGAGCAGGGTGCAGGCAATGGCCTCCTGTCTAACTTTCTCAGGCAGATGTTCCAGAGGAGCAAGGGAGTTGAATTCGCTTTCCCAATTAGTACTACCCTATGCAGCATGGGAAAGCTCCCCACACAACTTTCTGTCTCAGCCAGCAGGTATGGAGTGACTACATCAGTGGATAAGGAAGAGTTAAGGGTATCATCTGTCTGGACTCATATAAGGCCTTGGACACGGTCTCACAACATCCTTCTCACTGAATTGGAGAGAGGATTTGATGGGTGGATTGTTCAGTGGTAAGGGATTGGCTGCACGGATGCACCCAGAGAGTAGTGATCAGTGCCCAGTGCCTGGATGGAGACCAGGGATAAGTCATGTCATCCAGGGGTCCATATTTGGGCCAGTACAGTTTAATATCTACATCAATGACAAAGTGGGATCGAGTGTATCCTTGGCAAGTTTGCCAATGACCCCAAGCTGTGCAGTGTGGTTGACATCCCCGAGGAGTGGGACGCCATTCAGAGGAACCTGGACAAACTTTAGGATTGGGCTTGTGTGAGCCTTATGAGGTTCAACAAGAATAAGTGCAAGGTGCTGCACCACAGTCCAGGCAACTCCTGGTGTCAGCACAGGATACGGGGGATGAGCAGATTGAGAGCAGCCCTGGGGAGAGAGACTTGAGGTGCTGGTGGATGAGAGGCTGGACATGAGCTGGCAATGTGAACTTGCAGCCAGAAAGCCAAACGTGTCCTGGGCTGCATCCAAAGCAGTGTGGGCAGCAGGGCAAGGGAGGGGATTGTGCCCCTCTGCTCTGTTCTGGTGAGACCCCACCTGCAGGGCTGTGTCCAGCTCTGGGGTCCTCATTACAGGAAAGACCTGGACTAGTTGGAGCAGATCTAGAGGAAGACAACAAAAATTATCAGAAGGATAGAACACCTCTCCTGTGAGGAAAGGCTGAAAGCATTTGGGTTGTTCAGCCTGGAGAAGAGAAGGCTCCGGGGAGCCACTACTGGGGCGTTTCAGTATTTAGATGGGGACAAAATTCTTAGTTAGGCCTGTTGCAATACGAGGGGCAATGCTTTAAAAGTATAAAAGGGTAGATTTAGAGTAGATATAAAAATTCTTTCATGATTAATGTGGTGAAAATGCAACAGGTTGCACTGAGACACAGTAGATGCTCCATTCCCAGGAACATTCAAGATCAGATTGAGTGAAACTGAGCAGCCTGATCTTCATTGCAGGGAAGGTGGACTAAATGCCAGCCCAAGTGATTCTGTGACTCTGGTCTATATTTTACTTTGGCTGTGGCAGGAGTCTTTTCTCTAAACAGTTATTTGTTATTACATTAACTTGGAGTGTTCACTGTGACTTGTCTCAGTGGTCCTACATCGGCTGTGGAGCATTATATTTTGTGGGGTGCTGTTCTGCTTGCCACACAAGTAAGAGACATGGTGGAGTGCATCACACAGCTTCCTGTCTGCTTCTTTAAATCACAAATGCAGAAAGGGAAGGGGATATGGCATCCACTTGGGTCTCAGCCTACATAAGGTCAAGGCCTACTTAAATCCTGAAGATGGGAAGCATGGCCATGCTCTGCATCTTAACCATAGTCTGTGAGGGCTGTATATTTTCCAGTGAAACACTCTTCAGATTCCATGGCACAACATCTATGGTACTTACTGGGGAAGCAATACAATAACCAAGAATTGAATTGGCCTTGAGTTGCTTCTTTCATGGTAGATTGGGATTTTTGCCCATGAGCAGCAATGTGTGCCTGGAGCAGCAGGAGCTGATCCTTCTCCATAAGGGAGAAAAAGGTGTGAGCAAGCACAACTGCAGCACAGGCAGTGGCAGGAGCCTTCAGACAAAGCTGAGCAGAGCTTCTACTCAAACTCCTTGGAGCTGAGCTCCAAGGCTGACCAAGGCTTCTGAAACAGCTCTGTCTTCTCAGAATGATGAACTTCACTGCAGGCAGCTCAGCTCCCAGGATGAGTAAGGTGTGCTTCAGACACTGGACTTTGCAGCAGGCAGGCGGTCACAACCTCAGACTGGAGTAATAGTGCTGCTTCAAGGGACTTGTATGTACAAGCATTCGCTTTGAAATTTTTTCTGAGCTGCATCTTGTTACATGATTTAAGTGGTTGGGAAAGATACTGAGTATTAACACCAGTGATAATCTGGCATTGAAGCATGGCTGGGACATGAGGGCACTGACAGTCCTTAGTCTCCCTGACCAGCCTCACCTGGGGCCTCTTCCACCCATGCCTTCTGCCTGTAATCCCAGAGCTCCATTTAAACCCGGGATTGGGCACTCACTCCTGCTCTGAGCTATGTAACAGGTGTACCTGGCTCTAGTCTTGTTTCTGGTCTGGCTTCTGAGAGCATTTCTGGGTATGTGTATTTTAGGTGCCTTTGTCCCTAGTCCTTTCTTTTGAATGGATATTGGAGCCTCTTTGCAGCATTATTTCTAGCTCTGTTTGGCTGATCTGCTGTATGGGTTCCCAGGTCATACCCTGGACCTGGTTCATTACCTTGCTTTGTCTGAGATTATAAATAGACTCTGTTATTATCACCATGGCTGCCTGCCCTGTTCAAGCTCTCTGGGAACACGTCCTGGTGAGTGAGGGCACTTCCAGTGTTGTGGTCACCTTTGGTTCCTGGCTTATTATACCTTGTGGAGCTGCTCTTCTTTTGCTGCTCTCATAAAAATAAAATGGAACTGCAGGGCTGTCAGTTTTATCCTTTTTTTTTTTTTTCCTTCCTGTGTGTACGCAGTCCAAATAATTTAGTATGTCCTTTTATATAAAGAGAACATGAAAATCTACAGTGACTCTAGGTGAAGAATAAAGGATAATACTAAAGCAGAGTAACAAACAGTTCCAATTGTTATATACTTACCACTCTGAATATAGTCTGATATTCATATCTGAATATGATATTGCTTTCATATACTTGTCAAAATTCTTTGGCAGTAGGTTTTTGACAGCATTGTGTACTCCAACATTCTCTTTCAAATCATTTTTTCTGTTATTCTGTTCAGCTGTGAAGATTTCCTGCAAGGAGCCTCTCTGAGCTACGTAGCTAAGGTCCAGAAGGAAAAAGAGCCCAGCAAGAATAAAGTAAGTGATGAAATACTTCATTCTACTTCTGTAAAAAATAATGATAATTATTATGAAAAGAACTTGTACTATACTGAAAGAGATGAGGGTTTTTTTTAAATTAAAAAAAAAAAAAGCTAAAGCTGACAGATCCTGGATCCTGCAGGGTAAGGAGGATAAGAAGGATGAGTCTGTGGTGTAGGCTCACAGGGGAGGCTGGCCGTAGATCATATTTCAAACATGCTGTACACTCCTTTCATTTTTGGCTGTTGTGTTTGTGTTTTATTTTTTTAATGATGAAAATTTTTTTCAATGAATTTTTACATGGTTTCCTGCTGTGCAAAACCTGCTTATTTCTCAGTCATTCAAAGTAGTAATCCTTCAGTTTTGAGCTCTGACTGTAAGCTGTGATGGACAGAATAATGTTGGTAAAGCTTGTTTCTGAAGTAACCTCTCTAGTCTTCAAGTGCTAAAAGAGAAGCAAGAAGATATAACAAAGATTCTTAAATGCTGTTTTCATGATATTAAGCTCAAGTAGAATTAACTGAAAAAAGAATGGCCACCTGCTGCATGAGAATGTGCTCAGAAGGGCATCTGCTTTGTACCAAAAATTGCCCTGAGGAGTTTGCAAAGATAATTTGCATTAGCCTAATTGCCTTACTGAAGTTGAAGGGTAAAGCAGAGTTGGGCTACGTGCAGTTTATCACACGTAAGAACTTGTGGTGATGCAAGAATGTTGTTTTCCACTGCAAAAGGTTTATACCTCAAAGGTTTGATATCCTGACAATGACTGTACCATGTATCAGTATAGCTTAAGGTCTATGATCCAATCCCTGTGATTTTTTTGCCAGTAAAACTGACATGGAGTGAGGAAATTGTGCAGCTCACCATGTCTCTAGGCTAATGTCTGTATTTGCTTTTCTACTGCAAATTTTCAGGGAGTGATTTATGTCCAACAAATTTGCTTTACAGAAAAAGGGGGGAAATTCAAGTGATGGTGAAGGAACCAGATGTCTTCTAAACATTTGTTTTAGCAACCTCAAATATACTTTAATGCTTCAAACAGAGAAGCAAGGGCCTGGAGTGTTACAGAAATTCAGAACCTTAACTTGAAGTACATGACAGGAAATCTGTGGTGAAGCTGAGTATGGAGCCCTCACAGGGTCTTCTGTTGGGCAGGAGGAGATAATTTGTATGGAGTGCAAGTGGAAAGGACATAAAGAATGGCAGAGCAAAGATGGGTTTGGGCAATACTGGTAGGGGACTTTGAAGTGAAAAGTTCCCAAAGTTGTGGGAATGTGAGCTTTATGAGGGAAAGATTTAGAGGATTTCTGAGAGAGACGTTGGGGTATAACTGGTAAAGGGGACAAGTTGGTATATAGCAAATGGGCTTCCACATCGGCATCCCTCCACAAGAGGCAGGAGGGGAAGGTAAGGGAATCTTGGTGGAGAGAGGTAGAAAAAGGCTTGTTACAGGAGAGGACTGGGGCATAAGCAAGGCTTTTTCTGGGAAAGTTGGTGGGAGCAAATTCTCTCTCTAGCTTGAGAGACAAAAACTGATTTTGGTGTGAAGTGCATGAGCACAGGGACTCTTGATTTTAGAAACTGGGTTTTGAAACAGGAGTCTGTTCTGGTCACCATTCTCCTCTGCTGAGGACACATCTGGAATGCTATACCACAGTCCTGGGTTCCATGGTCCAAGAGACACAAGGCCATATAGGTACCAGTTTAGTGAAGGACCATGGGTGTGAATCAGGACTTGGAGCACCTGTCATACAAGGGAGGCTGAAAACTGGAGCTGTTTAGCCTGGGGAAAAGAAGGCTCAAGGGTAACTTATCAAGTTTTTTATAAACATTTGATGGGAGAAGGAAATATGGAGACAGACTCTTTCCAGCGGCTTGAAGGACAAGAAAACAAGACAAGGGGAAATGGCTGAAAAATGAAATAGAGGAAATTGCATTTGAACATAAGAAATAGTCTGTTTTGCTTTCAAATTGTAATCAAACACTGAAATAAGTTGCTCAGAGGTTGTGGAGTCTGTGTGCTTAGAGATCCTCAAAGCCTGAGCAACCAGCTGTAGTTCACCCTGCTTTGCATAGGGTGTTTGGAGCTTCTAACCTGAGCTGTGCTCTGACTCTGCAAGTGTGTTTTGAACATTTTAAAGCCTCTTGGGAAGGACCTAAATAAAATACAGTGAGCAAGAAGACAACTTCAAACCTTATCAATATGAATGGGAGCTTTCCCCCTGAATGAATGCATTTTTTTCCTTCATTAATAAAATCACACTTAAATTATAGATAAACAAATGTTAACATCCAGCCCTGATAGGGAATGGAAAATGGAAATGGATATTACTGTTTGGAAAATGGATATTACGGTGTTCTTACGAATCCTTTATTCACCTAAGTGAATTGGTGAGTGCTACTCCCAGTAAATTTCTTATGAGCAAATTTGATATAGTTAAGTCAATGTCTGCAGAATCTGGGAATTGGAAGACACATTCCTGTCTCTGATTTACTCATCAGCCTCCCTTGGGCTTAGCAAGGGTGGCATTTGAGTCATGATTTTTGTGATTAATTGCACACTTTAAGGAATACACTGAACAAATTATTAACATAATACAAAAGTAATTCAAAGTGCAGTTTACCTTCATGGTCATTAAGGAATCACATCTGGACTTGGATAAATAAGGAGAATTCACTTTTTGTGGGAGGAAGATGATAAGGAGCTAATCTACTCCTTATTTATTAATATCAAAGAATTGCTGAAAATACAGGGATTAAGAGTGATGCAAAGGTGAATTAGAATGTAGGTAAAGCCTTTCAGTGGAACAGCTCAGATGACAGCATCACCTACATAAATTTTAAATGAGTCCAGTGTACTCTGGGCCCTAAATTTTATGAGATTGATTTGAAAGGAGTCTAATTGCTTGGAGTTTTAAAAAATTCCTTTATCTGTTCACCTGCCTGCAGGTCCTGTTTAATATTATACAATTAGAAGTGCCCACAGCATGAATAAAATTAGTTCTGATTTACAAAATCCCTGTATTTGTTATTGTTTAAGAATCCTGATGAGCTGTGGCAAGCCAGCTTTTAGATGGATGGCAGTTGTAGGGAAAAAGAACTAATTGGCAAGATAGAGAAATTATTTAGCAGAATTAGTGACAGGAAGAGTTCTCCTCTAGCAGGGATATTTAACTTTGTTTCTTTATATGAAAATATCAATATTAAGGTACTTCAGTAAAGAAGTATTTTGCCGGATTTTTTTTCTGATTAATTGCAGAGTCCTTTAATGGCAAAGGTGTTCATAACTGGTGGGTCACTTGGAAAAAAAAAAGGGAAAAGCATTGGAAAAGAAATGTGTTTGTGTTGATACATGTAGTTCATATCATACATGGTTTATATCCCTACTTAGTGCTCACGTAAACCTTTAGAAGAGGGCATTGCCTGTCCCATACCCATTGTATAATATCCTTTCCATAGGATTTGCAAATTGTCAGGTTCCATTTATATCGCCCAAAGATAAGCATGGCTGATATGATGTCCAGCCAGTATTTCCAGAGACAAGTCCCTCCTAAAGCTCCAAAGTTGTTTTTTTCCATTAAAACTCATCTAAATTCAGTGAATCAATAATTCCATGCTTTCCAGGTGTGCAAGTCTTCATAAAGGCATTGTTCAGCCTCTGTGTCAGTGACAGCTTGTGGCTGGATGTGAGAGCTGCTGAATTTTCAGGATTCTGTGATTGCCACCACACATGGAGGACAGATCTGTCAGAAGGGATGGTGAACACAGCTCTGAGCAAAAGCCTGGGCTAAGAGGAATTTTCTTTCCAAACATCCATCTTGACAAATAATTCAATTTAATAACGGCCATTGTCTTTCTTAACTTTCCTGAACTGTTTTGCTCGAGAAACTTTTATGGAGGAAAGGCTGATTTTTCCTGGCCTTCAGATGTAATGCCTTCACACAAAGCTAAAAGCATGGCAAACTCTCTGTAGGGTGTTCAAAGTGTTCCTGCTATGCAAGCTTTAGTGACAGTTCTTGGCCTAATTTTAAACTATGAGTTTTGTAAGAGTGGATCTATCAGCTCTTATAGGACATCAGTCTTAAAGCATTTTAGTATTACTTTAATATCCATGTAATTTTGCTACTGTGGGAATGGGAGTTGTAGAAACTGGGCTATAGGAAGATTGAACCATTTAAAAAAAAATAATTAGGCACCATTACAATATTCCTTTAATCTGTTTTCTGTGGTTGACTTCCTGTCCCAATTACTTGTGTTGCACCTAAAGATTGATGTGAGCGTGAAGCTGACATCCACATGTATTCCAACCTACAAATGTCACAAATATCAAGAAATTTTCAAAGTCATGCATTAAAGAACTGAAATTAAGACTGGAAACAACAGAGGTTTAATCAAAATTGGAGTTCCATAAGAATAATAAGAGACAATAATCCACAAACATTTGGAGCAACTGAACAAGAATTTAAACATATTTTTCATTTGATTTTCAATTGAAATATCTAATTTTAATATTTTTGAATATTGTTATTTTCTCCTTGCCATCTATCCTTTTATTGTAGTTGTCTGAGTTTTTGCGGGTTTTATTCTTATTACAGTTGAGTTTATTTTCATCAGTCAAAGGGATAGAAAATGCAATTTAGGTAATCTTAAAAATATTTTTGTCCTTTTTTTCCTCTCAATTTTTTTTACATAGGAGGTGGAAAGTGGCGGTAAATTAGAACCTTTGCAAATTAAACTGTGGGTTAATAGGGGAGCACTAGGTTAAGTGCTTGTCTAAGTACTTGTCTAAATCATTGTACTGGTGTATAAAGAAATGTCTTCAATATCCTGTCTCGTTTATTTGACAACTGGGAGTGAATATTTGTTTATTTTGTGTAATTATAACTACCAGGAAAACATTCTGATAATCTAATGCGGTAGTTTCAGTCATTAGTATGCTCTAAATGGTGAGAAATCTCATAATTACTCACAAGACTCTGATGAGATCTGTGATTGTATCTTCAACTCAGCTTCAGGCACTTCAGAAATGCAGCCCTTGGAACTTTTGCAGAGTACTGTGGCTGAAATTTAAATACCCAGGCTGAGTCCATTTGTTTCAGTGCTGTACACCATGCATCGTCCAAGGCTGTGCAGAGCATTCAGCACCTCAGAGCATGGAACTTCTAGGAGTGTGGGATCACAGTACGTAACCCTCTGGAGCACCTGAAATGGTCTGTTTGGTTTGTGAAAGCACAATCCTTAAAAGTGAAAATTTGTCTCAGTCATTGCTGGAGTGCTGTCTGCTTGAAGGGTGTTTTCCTGCCTTGAGCCCAAATTCTTCTTCCATTAATGGAGAGAAGCCTTACAACTTCCTGTGACTGTCTTCATCCAGTCTTGCACAAGTGGGGAAAGCAGCTGAAGCATTTTTCTCTTTTCTCTTCTCTTCATTATAGCAAGAGAGAGACAGTTTATTCCTCTACCAAATTAAGACTTACTGCAGCTACAAGGAGTTAGAGATGGGGCTATATATCCTTGTACAAATAAAGAAGGACTGTGAGAGTCTTATCCACTGACATTTTAATCTTTGAAACCATTCTTCTTGCTGTAAAAAAGAACGTGAAGGATTCAAGGTGAGATGGAACCATTAGATTATTTATTCTACCCTCCTCAGTGTATTAGTCTGTAAATCATCACCAACTGAACTGAGTGGAAGTGCTTACCAATAGTGTATCGTCTGAGCAGGATCTATTTTGAGTCAAAACTACTTCTGAAATATAGAGTCTGACTCTTTTAGTTTAGTCCATGTGTTAATACTCTTCACAGAGAGACATTTGGCCTTAAGCTTCTTTTTGTATTCATTTCTGTCAGAGCCAACCACCGTGTAGTTGACAAAATCATACAAAAGCACTGAATATTCTGTATACTACAGGGCTTTCACTGCAAGGTATTTCTCTCGATTTATGAATAGACTTCTGAAATTATTCTATGATTTTATTATTTTTTCCATCCTACAAGAAAAAAGAAAAGGAAAAGAATACAATAGTTTAGTGCTGATCACCACTCTGATATTGTACTGAAAGATAAAACAGATGCTTGGACCCCAGAGTGCCCCTTAATGGTCACAATAAGCCCTTTTTGCCCACAACTGCGATAAGAGCTCTGCTCAGTTACTTGTCTGGGTCTCTTCACTTAGTCCAGCACTTTATGGAACTCTGTTAAACTTTGTCACCTGCATGGTTTTAGCAGATGTGCTTTTTAGATCTGTCAGATCCTCACCTCAGTTGGCTTGGTGGCTGTCTTCCCATATTTTTTTTCTCCATTAACCAGTTCATTCTTCATCAAAGACAGGCTTCGTATTGCTGATTTTTTAGTTTGTTTTTAATGAAGCTGTTATACAATGCTACCAATTCTTCACAATGGCCATTGTATTTGTGCACTAACTTTTATAATCTGCTTTTTGTGATTTATGAGCGTTTAACTACAAAAGGTGAGGCCTGACCAAAGTATCACATTGAAGTGTCAGTATTACCTTTTTCTGTGATGAAGAAGTTATTGGGAGTAAACTTATCATGCCTATCATAAAAAATTCAGAATTGCCAACTGTTTTAGCTTGTATGTAAACATCAGTTTCCCAATGGGACCCGTGTCTGCACATATTCTGTCAGAATTAATCCCATGCTTAAGAGTAGCATTGTGTAGCAACACATGGTGTTCTAAGGACAGCACTCCTAACTTGATGTGGATTTCCACATGCATAAAAATGATCAGGAGCAGACTGATAAAGGACAAATGTCTCTCTTTTAAATGGTCTTTAAGATTTGCACGAGAGAAAATGAATAAATTCTTATTGAAAACCAAAATGCTGTACTGATCAACATTCTTCCCTAAGAAGGAAGAGACAGTGAAGGCAATATGAGGCATGAAATGGTAGGACTTTGAAAGCAGTGTAATAAAGATGTGGTAGAGGAAGCTCTATAGAATAGAACAGCTTCTCAGTTTTAATATTGTATCAATGATTCATTTCTTTATGCTTTACCAATGACAAACACACAAATTATAGATATTACAAACCTGAGCACTGCACACTGTGTCAATTGTAAGTGTAGCAGAAGAAAACTATAACAAAGCGATAGACATTTTATACCTTAATAATGCAAAAATTGATTGATCATTAAATTGCCTATTAAGCATTTATCGATCATTTAAAAGTATTTATAATTAGGACTTTATGATGAAGCCTGTTTCTTCTTTACTGTAATGTAGCGCTGTGTGTCTATTGCAGAAGGCAAATAGTTTAATGAGCTTTTTAGTCTTCAATATATTCAGTGCACCTGACTGTCTGAAATGGCAGTGTCACAGTATATGATCACCATAGAAAGCACTGATCTAAAGTTTTTTTATATCTGGGGATGTTCTAGTCTAGGGTCAGATACAGATAAGCCTTTGATAAGCACAGGTAAAACTAAACTGAGTTTTGAGCCGGCAACAATCCTGGCAGTCAAGCCTGATTCTTTTCCACCGTGAAGTAGAGAGGGTGGATAATTGTTCTGTATATATGTTCCTGGGGCTATATAAGACTCTTCAGGCTCATTTAGAGTGATCCTTTTTGCAACAGAACAAAAATTACTTAACGCAAAAGCAGGCATGACCTCAACAGAGATTGAAAAGGAGACATATAGACAGAAGCATTGGTACTTGGTGACAATAGAGCTCCAGTATATCCTCATTCCAGATTCCAGTAAATTTCTGACAAACCAACATAATCGCTATCATTAAAATAGAAATAACACCACTCATTATTTAAGTCCTAAACACCTCATTAAAAATGTCAAGCACAAATGCTACTTGCTGGCAAGATTCAAATGCAGAGTCATGTCCTAAAAAAGCAGACCTGTCATATTTTGAAGTGCGAGGATCCTTGTTTGCATAGCATTACCAAAGCAGGAAAAAAGTTATAAACACAAGCTGTAGACTGTATTAGACTGTACAATTAGACTGTAGCTAATTTAATGGTAGGACGGATGATTTGTAGTTTCCCAATTGCTCTGCAGAGGAGAAAAGATATCCTTTACCATTAGACTGTGGTAGTTTTCTAAAGAGAAAACAGCACCAGTAATAATAACTCAGCACTAACACGACCAATGTGGTGCACTGCAATTGAATGCTGGTTTGCTATATCATCTTTTATTTAATCTCAGCTGTGAGTATTCTGGCTACCATAAAATGTTCACCCTGGTCCTAGGAATGTAGGAGTTGATAGGTTGAAACATCCTTCATTGCACAGAAAGGAGCAGCAGGAGTGAGTTGGAACCTTTGCCCTGACAGGTGATCAGGGCCTCCTTCAACGGGTCTGATTGTGTGCAAATTGGGTTAGCAGTGAAATTACCTAAAGGGAAATGCTGTGCATAGTGCTGAGCACTTTTTCAGTCAAAAGAGACAACTGCCCAGTGTGAGATTTTGCAGAATCCCTATATAAACCTGCATGTGAAGCAACACTATTGAATGTACTTAACACTCCTCATATTCTGTGTGAATTTGACCAAAATGAGACTAAAATCTCTCCTATTAAAAGATAAGAAAAAAACTCCAGGAAGCCATTTGCTGCTGCTGTAGTAAATTGTCGTTATTACACCACTGTGTGAACTAGAGAACAAAGTTATTTTGCTGGTAGGACGACCCTGCTGTATGTAGCTCTGAAGAACATTAGTGATATGCTGCAGCAAGTAATGATATTCATCAAGACAGCCTTTGCTACTCCTTCTAATTAACGTTTGGGAATAGAAATAATTGCTTTTTATATTATTTCTTTGAAGATGCTGAGTGAGTCACTGAGCCTAGTAAGAGAACTACAAACAATGCTTTATTCCTTGTCTAGTTCACACCACCTTATGATCACAAACAGGTTTCTTTAATTTTTTTTTGCAGCCCCATGAGAAATCTAATGTACTTCATAGAACTGCTTGATAGCAGCATATGGGTGGCAAGAGCATCATGAAAAATAAAGCCTACTTACAAAGGACTTCATATTTATGTGGATGCTTTTACTGCTACCTGAGCCCACATGAGTTTGCATTAGTCTTCATTGAGCCTTTCCTGAGGTCTGGAATGTTCATTCATTTCATGATGGAGACTCAGGAGGTGAGACCACGTTCTCTGAGTCTCTGCTGGCAGTTAACACTGGGTCCTTCGGTAATTTGCCTGGAAAATGTCAACAAAATAGCCCTCTGTCTGGCAGTTATATTGACTCTGTAGTGCATAATTCAAGTGGTGGGCTGTATTTAATCACCAAATCAGACAAGCAATTTTATGAACAGGGGATTGAAGGAAACCTGGTTTCTTGTGGGTGATACCTGTGGAGTTGTATAGGCTGTGTATCTGATGTTAGACTCACAGCTGTCTAATGAAAATAGTCATTGCTACTTTTTTTTTTCCTCACAATGAGGACTCTAATGATAGGTTTTCTTTTGCTACTCCTCTTTGTGTGGTGATGAACTTCTGAGATTTGCACTACACTGTGGATTTTGACTAGAATGACAAAATGTGTGCAGGGAGAGAAATGGACATATCCAGATATATATCAATGCAAATAAGCCCTGAGTACAAGTTACCTGTAAATTCATTTGTCTCTAAGAGAATCTCTGTTTCATTCAGCTAAAAAAGTTTGTGTTACCATGAGAGAATGAAGGGAGCTGGTCATAGATCCAGTCTACAGAAGTTAAAACTTACTGGGTGTTGTCTGTCTAACTGAGCCACTGACACTCACATCCTTTATTGAAGCTGGAATTCTTATCTTAGAATCCTGTTTTTATTGCCTGAGAGGCCTCATGTACCTTCCTCTCTTTCTGAGAAATAGAGAAGCATTGGTATCTGTGTACTTTTTAATCTACACTGACAAGGACCATTCTTGTTTTTATTTAGAATGTTCTTGTTCGTGCAGGATTTTGCTTTCCCGGTTCTAGTTCTTAGGCATAAAACATCACAAGATCTCATAAGGAATTATGGATTCCTATTCTGTCCATGCCTAACATTTTTGTATTTAAATATTTAAATTATTCTACCAGTCCTGGCTTGAGTCCAGCTTCACAGTCATTGTCAGACATTGCAGTAAGCTTTAAAACTATGTGTCCAAAAATAACAGACACACACAATCTCACTTTCATGTCTCTGAGGGACACATAGTGACCCTATGGCATATGTGAGCATGCAAAACATGGACTTTTGGTTGGGATGCCTTGAATCTACCTCGCAGCTTCTTATATCTAGAGGAATATCTTTTGCTGTTTCCCTGACCTGAAATACAGTTCCCTCCTCAATGTTTGTACCAACACAACATATCTTTTTCTCAGAACAATTTTGCAAACATTTTGGCAGAACATTAGTGTGATAGAATAATAAGAGTGTTGAGGGGAATCAGCTTTTTTTCCTACATAATTCTAGAAATTATTAGAAGAAAACAAAACACTTATCTTTCATGAACCAGCCCTTGACACAGAAGTTGATGACTTGTCTTGAAAATCGGGCAAGGCTCATTATGTGAAAGAGATTTAGAGTGTATTAAAAGCAGCCTCAGTTTAATGGCACATAGTGATGATCATTTGAATTATTCGACAGAAAAATTACTTAAAATACACTATTTATATTGTTCCAAGTTAATAAAATAACATATGTCAGTTTAGTGGAAAATTAAGCAGGATAGCTTAAAACCCTGTAGTGAGTGGAAAAAAAAAGCATATAATCCCCTTTATAGGGTATATGATTAATTATTATGACTAAAAGATGAAGGTGCATCATATGATATGTATGTGTACATAAGGATATCAGGAAGCTTGCCTGGAGGATCAGCCTGTATGTATAGAAAAGGGGCTGAGGCAGAGGCCTATGATATGAACTTCCCAGGCTTCATGCATGCCTTTAGGAAACCTCTGGAGAGGAGATGGGAATGAGCCACAGCTCAAATCTCATGAATGCTTGCAGCTGGTGTTTAGAGAGAAGCATTGTGGTGCCATCAAAGATAATAAGAAATTTCCCAGGGGTTTGTTTGGGAGGTCAGTTCTTTATAAAATATGACTTTGATCTGGGTTCTGAAGTCAAATTTTGCCTTGGCTTCACTGTCAGAAGGTTCTGCTGGAATTGCCTTATGTTTTTTCTATAAGATACAAGATGACATTGCTATTGCTAATGATATGTTTGTTTGTAATTTTTTTTCATGTCTATCTCATCACTGTAAGTCGGGAGCTGCATAACCTGGATGCTCTAGAGTTTTAGTAGTTTCTAGCTGACAACTCAAGAAAAAAAAGGGCTGTGATATTCTGTTGACACCCAGCAGAAATCTATTCATTCTGTCACATAAATTGTGATCTGAATAAGTTAAAATTGCATTATTTTACTTCAGTGTGGGATTGCTTCTGTAATGAGAAGGCTGGATGTGTTTTGGCTTGAAATAGGACTACTGGTTGGTGAAAAGGCACTCCTGATCTCAGTCTTCCAGCAGCATACTCTTCTGGCCATTACCTTGAACAACTTTTCAGTAGGACATTTTACCTCCATATGAGGGCTAACATACTCCTCAGATGTTGGTGGAAGTGAATTAGAATGCAATCTCAGGAAAAATATGCCCAGATTACTGGCAGCAGAGCAATGCACAGATATGTAAGATTATCTGTACTGT
The DNA here is from genome assembly GCA_013398615.1 of Brachypodius melanocephalos. NCBI lineage: Eukaryota > Metazoa > Chordata > Aves > Passeriformes > Pycnonotidae > Brachypodius > Brachypodius melanocephalos. Next base: position 39,449,984 of record VZSR01001283.1, on the reverse strand, counting down.
CTTCCTCATCTCTGCCTACTGTGGGCAGTTCTGTGTAGCCTCAGTCCTCTCAGAAAAGCATATATGTGTTTTGCAGGCTTAAGTAGAGGGATGGCACTTAAAAGAGCTGCTCTGCTTTCTGGATATCCTTCCAACCTCAACTATTGTGCAAGTCTGTATGCACCAATACTGGCCACTCACCTTGAAAGAAGGAAATATTTTCCTTCCAGCCAGTTGTTTCTTTCATGTATCAGTTTTACAATTGGAGATGTTAGTGCCTTTTACTTGGAGGGTTTATGGATGTTTCTCACATCTTCAGTTTCTCTTGCTTTGCTAAAATTTACCTTTTAACTGCTGCCTGTAGAAAGAATAGTAAGTGTCTGAATACAAGTTTAATCTTGCTTCTCAGTCACATGGAGCTCTTCAGACTCTCCAGTGAGATCTTGGCCCACAGGATGGAAACCTGAGATGGAAATGTTTAGACCATGCAGTTATCAAGAACCTCATGAAAGCAATGAAAGACAGTGGTTTAGGATCTCCATATTTCAAACAGCTTTTGAAAGGCACATTCGATACTTATGATCTAGCACCATATGACTGCAGATCCATTGCTTCAATGATCCTTACAGATTCACAGCTCCTCATATGGGATGCAAAATGAAGAAGAGCTCCCAGAGAACTGAGAAACACGTACCAAGGAGGACCAAATGCAGCTCTCACCATACCTCAGTTGGCTGGAGACCCACCCAACGACAGACCTGAAAATTAAGCCAGGGACCTGCCTTGAGATGTGCTTGCAGATATCAAAGAAGCAGCACAAAAAGCAATTTTGCAAATTCTACCAGCTGGAGCTCTTGAAAATATTTATACAGAGATCAAGCAAGGTCCTTCTGAACCTTTTACTTCATTCCTTGTTCGTCTCACACAAGCAATGGACAGCAAGTGAGTGAAGAAGCAGCAAAACCACATCTGCTTTGGAGCCTTGCATTTGCAAACGTCAATGTGGAATGTAAATGCATCATCAGTGCCATGCCTGGTCAACCCACTGTGACTGAGATGGTAGAGGCATGCAGTAAGGTGGGGACACCTCAGCATGATGAAACAATTCAAGCAAGCATTTGGGGAGAACAAATCAAAAAAATCCTCAAAACCCAGGATGAAAAATTTTCAAAAACTCTTGCTGTGCTTCAACCAGCACTCCAACAAAATAGCTCTACAGAAGTGATGGCAACAAAATTTGAAGGAAATCCCTTTTGAATAAACAGAAAAGGGGAGAGGCAGAGGCAATGCCTCACATGTGTTTGAACAAAGCTTTATGTGTTTTAAATTTTTTGAATGGCTCTTTTGCAGAACCTACTCCACCAATCATCAGGCATTTCTCGAACAGCACACAGAAAAAACTGAAGGAAAATCCTTTTGTTTTGACCAGAAACCTAGAGACAGGGCAGATTGAAGGACCATTCCAAGTAATAACTTGGGGCAGGGGTCATGCTTGTGTCTCCACAGGAGAAGGACCAAAGCAGGTTTCGGGAAGATACATGAAGCCTCGTTGGGTCCAGAAGCAAGTAGATGCTGACCCCAGAAACAGAGAAGTGAGCACGCAGATGTGAACCAGTGTCAAGACTGCAGCCATCTCTTTGTTCTATGTGCAAAATCTTTTGGCCTTGGGTTTTCTTCTTCCTTCTGCAAGAAAATGTGGTGTGGTGTTGCATTTCAGAGATTCTCGTGGGAAATAAGGTCATTGAATATGAAGTTCGATCAAGTATTATACTTGTGCCTTTTTATCTCACTGATTGCCTTAAGCAATGTGGCAGTTTTGCCTGTGAGTCAACCAAGGGAAAATGTTTGGGAAACTCTAGCCAATGCATCAGGCTTGGACACCATTTGTGTATTCAAGGCCAAAGAGGCCATTCTCAGCATGTTTAGTAGGTTTGCCTATGGACAAATAGCCAGTTTGAGACAACATCCCTCCAAAACTTTCGCAGTTCACTTTGAACCCAGTGGATGGATGTTGTGTCTGGACGAAATTTCTCCCTAAGGCTCCTTACAAACCTCAGGAACTGGAAATCCTTGGCTCAGTGGAAATAGATATTTGTATAATATTTGGTTTTTTGAAGTCAAAACAGGGTGAGAAAAAAATGATAGATGTCACTCTGAATCATATTATTTATAAAAATGCAACACCTTGGTGTAATTACACAAAGATGACAGTCAGACCATCTAACCAGGTTCTATTGCAATTGCCACAAGGGATCTTTTTCATTTGTGGGGACAGACTTTGGCCTGCGATCCCTGCAAATATCAAAGGTGCTTCACGCAGCATTGGGAGACTTTCTTTGCTAATGCCCAACATGACATTGATAAAAG
>VZSR01001283.1:39426108-39447538 GCA_013398615.1 Brachypodius melanocephalos | reverse complement strand
GCTACCCCTCTTGCACTGAGTGATTTGTTAACTGATGTTAACAGTGTGAGACAAGTGACTGTTCGAAACAGAGCTGCTATTGACTATCTGTTATTAGTGCAGGGACATGGATGTGAAGAATTTGAAGGAATGTGTTGTATGAATTTGTTGGATCATTCAAAATCTATTCATGAGAGCATAAGGCAATTGGAGGATGGAATGAACAAACTTGGAGAAGAAACTGGATCTTGGATGAATGGTGTGTTCAATTTATTTGACCTTTCACCAGTGTGGAAGGGAGTTTTAAGAACAGCTATATATGTATTAATTTGCATTGTAGTTTTTTTGATACTTGTGCCATGTCTACTTTGGTGCATTTGACAATCCATGGACAAAGCTGTCGAGGTATTTTTGGTTCAAACAGGAGGAGGAGATTTTGGAGTCCAGGGCACGAGGAAAACCCCTAGAATTGCCCTGAGGGGTCCAAGACCCTGGCTGGGAACCCCAGGAAAGCATTGTCTTTGACCTTAGTCCATGGGAAAAACTTCCAGCACTCATAGATGAATTGAAAACAACAAAGAGTTAAAATGGATAGTAGTTTAGTTTGTCACAGGGTGAAAATTCGTAGTTTTGGGGTTTTAGAATGGAAGTAGATGAAAGCAAGGTGGAGAATTTTGGACAGGGCCTTAAGTTCTCCTTCGACTCCATCTTCTGCTGTGATGGTGGCACAGAGACATTGGTAGAATGTATTTGATGTAGAAATTGCATGTCTAGAATTAATAGTGATTATTGGCAAAAAGCTGTAAACATAGTAAGTTTTAAGATTTAATTGGATTAGAAACTTTTAAAAGACCTTGAGCCCTTGGTCTGAGGTTCTTGGCAGTGGTGTTTTCCAGCACATTAATCCTGATGTTAGGTGCCATGCAGACCCTGAGATAAGAAACTGAATAAACATCTTTAAAGATTGAAGCTGCAAGTTCCATTCATCTTTTAAACCCTGGTACAGGACTTTGTAAGGAAAAGACTCCTAATTAGGAGGTTCCCGGAAACCAAATCTGAGAGTTGTAGAATGAGGCTGTCTCTATCATCTTATCTGTCAGAAATGAGTAACAATGTGATTTCAAAAGGCTGAGGGAGAAAAGGACGTTTTGGGGGGGTTTTGGTTTGTTTTTTTTTTTTTTGTTTTTTTTTTTTTAGATAGATACTGGCCTGTTAGGGAGATGTGGTCCTGTGGGTCCTCCTAGTCTTTTGTTTACATCTACTCTGGACTCTTTTCATGGCAGAGTAGTTGTAGATGCCTTATCCCTGGAAGTGTTCATGAATGGGTTGGATGGACCTCTGAGTCACCTGGTCTAGTGAAAAGTGTTTCTGCCCATGGCAGGGAGATTGGAATTAGAAAATCTTTAAGGTCACTTCCAACCTCCATTCTATGATTCTATTACTTCATGCTTCTTCCCTCTTTTGTTTTTCTACCAGACACACAACATTCTTGACTGATGAATGAAAGGAAACAGCCTACAGTGCTTGTAAATAGCTCATGAATGAGAAGGCTTAAACATGGCCGAAATGGTAAAGCTACAATGTATTCCATAAATTTGTATTTTTATTCCATCCATTGTGACTCACAATAGCTATTTGAGCAACCTGTTTCATTATTTAGTACTTCATTATGTACATTATGGTCAGACTTATTTCAATGATTAGCACATTGCCTGAAGAACCAGGGTACATGGAAGGAACTTGATTGACAACCCTCTGTAATTGTCTCAGTGGTGTTCTAAAGAATCACTGTGACTTATGAAATAGTTTTAATGAACTATTAAACAAACTTGCATTCCACTTGGTGTCTGCCTGGGCTCAAAGGCAGTGTGAGGCACTCTATAGCTGAATGTGCTACAGACTACCCAGGTTGGAATGTGATTTACTCTTGCTGTGCTCCAATAAGCAGCCCTTTAAACTGGTACAAGGACAAGATTGTTGGTGCTCTCAAAAGAGCAAGTACCTGTCTCATAAGTAGCACTGTAACTTCTACAACTTAAAGTGCAAAATACCATAAAAGTGTCTTTTCCCTTTAATTAAAGTTTGAACTGAAGGATAAGCTGTCTGGCAGGGTTTGTTCTTGCCCCAGTTTAACTAAAGTATCCCATTAGCAGGTACCATTGAAGAGTTTGGTAACTAAAAAGGACACAGAGATTTCTCTAACTTTCTGCAGAAACGATCTAAAAATAAGAATATATTCACTGTCTATCTGCCGGTTTCATTTCAAATGCATCAAAGAGCTGGGAGTTCATATCTGCATCTGTTGGCTTCAAAGGCAAGATTTTGGTACAGCTGAACCAATTTAAGAATGGTTTTCTCCTTGAAAGAGCATGGAATCTACCAGTCTATCTTTCAACCAGGATTAATTCTCCCTGTCTTTACAGAACATTTGTTATCGTGGGAATATTTGTTCAAGAAGAAGGCAACCTCATTACCTGACCACCATGAGACATTAGATGAATCTTTTCTGTCTTTATCTGTGTTGATCAATATAGCAAAAATTCCTCCATACAGAATTTTCTCGTGAAAGACCCTTTGTTTTGATTACCCAGAGAACTGAGTAAATCTGTAACTATGTGTAGGTGTTTGAGAAAAGCACAGTTTGCATGTCTGGCAGACCGTCTCACTGGGATGCAGTGAGAGCAATTGGCTTTGCTTTTTATTGATCAAGGTGAGATTCTTGCTCAAAATGCCAAGGGCCAATTTTTCCCTAGGAACAGCCTTAATGTTGAACTCTATGCTGGAAGCAATGAGAGCCACTGAAAGTATGGTCCCAGTACTACAATGCCCTATTCTGAAGAGAAAAAACAGCTTACCAAGGCATAGACATGTTTACTTTGGCAGATGCTTCTGGTGGCTAAAGATGTAATCCTCATCAAAAAGATTTTGCAGCTGTCCTTTTACTGGAATGTTTTTCCTCTTTTGGCCTATCAACAGAGGAGAATTTCCAAGTCTTTATTGTGTGATTCAGTATAGGCTTAACCAGTTTATTTTAGATTGTTGTGAGAGATGATTTGAGTTAAGCTCTGATACTTGCACAGCTTAAGTTGCTGCAAACATTTGCTGACCAAATATCTACCTGCATCTAACTTAGTGATTCTTAAGAATACAAGCGGTGCCAATCACAACCTCTTCTAAGGCACTCTTTGTTCAAATGACAGTCAACCCTCAATGTTCCTGGAAATGTATTTATCCTGCAAGAAACTTCAGCTTGGACTCTCTGTTCATCTTAAATATAGAATTCTCTTTCAGAATGTTAAAAAATTGCTCTCCTGAAGGTAACTCAGGTGAGAGCAAGGTGTCATGTAGGAAGCAGACTGAGTCAAGAAAGGCAGTTGTCTTACTCCAAATGGTCCTTCGAAGACAAAGAATTTTGCTAAAAAGAGGCTGTTGAGGAAGTTTGGAGATATTTGGTGCTTCAAGTGCTATAACTAGGAAAAGAATAATGATATGTCATTGAAAATATTCTTTCCTGTGTCTAGACAAATTTCTGCACATTATTATTGTTGAGATACTGAAACTAAAAGCTCTCTAAATAAAGCTCTTATAGGAAAATGCTCAGCCCAGCTGAATTCCTGTTGTAATAGTTCAGCCAAGAATTGTCAAAAGTAGGAGCCTGTAGCTGGATAAATTCTTTGTGTTGAGCATCCAGTAGAATCCTTTGAAGAAAATGGAAGCAGACTTTCATAGCTTTGAAAATCAGTTATGTGTATGTCTGTGTTGGTAGCCACCATTGCATAAAAATGTCACACCTCTCAGAGTTTTGATCCAAATTCTGGAGCCCTGTTTGTGATCCTTATTTTGTGGATGACTCCATAAACTGTTTCTAACTTTTCCCAGAAAATCTCTGCAAAAATACACTTTTATGGTATTTTGCGCTATTGCAAAGACGTAATCTGTATTGATTTTACGTACTCACTAGTGACCCCTCTGAATGTGTGTATAAAGCCCAACTGAAGCATAATAAATCCCATCTGTATTCTAAATGTGAGTGTACAGACAGAAGGAAACCAACACAAGAACATATTGCTGGCTGTTGATTCTGACACTCTTCCCACAGAGTGATTTAGTGAGAAGAGCAACCTTGTAAGACTGTGTCACTGTCAATCTGCTCACATCGTGGAAAGACAAGCAACCAATCATAAAGAGTCTAAGGCAGAGATATTTATCATCTCCAAGGCAAGTAAATGTCATGATAAAAGGTACAGGACTTCCCAGTAAATTAAAAAAAAACAAACATGGACCTTCGTATACAATATAGTACAAACCACAAGAGAGGGAGGAATCATCCTCACTGTGCTGACTGTGCTTGCAAAGATAAACAAGGAGAATCTTGAAACTTTGGCTTGTAGGCATTTTTATCCCATTTTATTGATCAATCATACAAGAAAGGGCTGAGTCCCTGTGTTTTAAATGTTTTTTGACCAGCAGCCTTATCAGATGTTAACTGAAACTTTTTTGTCTATTTCAAGAACAAAATTTTCATAGAATCATTTAGATTGGCCTCTGCAAGCATAAAGTCCAACCACTAACCTAATGCTGCCAAGCCCATGCTTAAAGCATGGATAAGTGCCACATCTACATGTCTTTTGAGTATCTCCAGGGATGATGTCTGAACCGCTTCCTTGGGTAGCCTGTTCCAATTTTTGACAACCCTTTTTGTGAAGAAATTTTTCCTTGTATTAGATCCAAACCTTCCCTGGCACAACTTGAGGCCATTTTGTCTTGTCCTTTTGATTGTTACTTGGGAGAAGAGACTGACCCCCACCTCACTACACTCTTCTTTCAGGTATTTGATAAGGTCTCCCCTCAGCCTCCCTCTCTCCAGGCTAAACACACCCAACTCTCTCAAATGTTCATCAGACTTGTGCTTAAGACCCTTCCCCATCTCTGTTGCCCTTCTCTGGACATGCTCCAGCACCTCAGTCTCTCTCTTGTCAGGAGGGGCCCAAAACTTATAAAAGCACTCACCAGTGCTGAGTACAGGGAGACAGTCACTGCCCTTGTTCTGCTGGCCTCACAGTTGCTGATCCAGGCCAGGATGCCACTGTCCTTCTTGGCCTCCTGGGCACACCCTGGCTCAGGTTCAGCGGCTGTTGAACAGCACCTCCAGGTCCTTTTCTGCCCAGCAGCTTTCCAGCCACTCTGCCCTCAGCCTGTGTTGCTGCCTGGGGTTGTTTTGACCCAAGTGCAGAACCTGGCATTTGACCTTGTTGAAGTTCATGTAATCGGCCTCAGCCCATTGAACCAGCCTGTTCTGATCCCTCTGTGGAGCCTTCCTACCCTCCAGCTCATCAACACTCCCACCAAACTTTATGTGTTGCCTCCAAACTGACTCACAGTGCACTTGATCACCTTGTCCAGATCATGGATAAAGCCCTGGGGGCAGGCCACCAACAGGATGTTACTACATTCACCATCAATTCTAGGCTTGGTCTTTCAGCTGGGGTTTTTTACCCAGCAAAAATGGACCTGGCCAAGCCATAAGCAGCCAGTTTCCCCAGGAGAATTCTGCAGGAAATGCTCTCAAAGGCTTTTCTGAAGTCTAGGTAAACAGCATCCACAGTCTGTCCCTTTTCCATTAAGCTGGTTGCCTTATCATAGATGGAGATCAGGTTGGCCAAACAGAACCTGCCCTTCATAAACCCCTGCTGTCTGGGTCTGATCCCCTGATTGTCTTGTACATGCTGCATGATGGCACTCAAGATGATATGCTCCATGACTTTCCCTGGCACTGAGGTCAGACTGCATGATCTGTAGGTCTCCAGATCCTCTTCCAACACTACTCATAGATGGGTGTCACACTTGCTAACTTCCAGTCAACTGAGAGCTCCCTGGTCAGCTAGGACTGATGATAATTGTTTGCTGAGCACTTCTACCAGTAACCTATGTGGATTCAGACCCATCTGACTCGTAATCTTTGGAAAATAAAAATAGCTAGAAATAACTGTTCAATGCCATGGAAACAGAGAAATCGGCATATTTTCACTCCTATTATGGAGTGAAATTAAATTTAAAAAAAAACTTTTGCCTTTCCTTCTGTGTTTTTCTGAGACTTCACATATGCAGTAGTCACAGTGATTCGGGCTGATATCTATGTGTGGAAGGCTCATGTTCTCCTGGGTTCAGTAAGTTCTCTCAAAATTACTACCTCCTTTCTTGGCAAAGGGGAATGAAAATTGAGGCTGCTTAGCTGTCACTCAGCCAAATTGCTTGAGCCTGCAGTGTGTGGCCCAGTGGTCAAAGGTCTTGGGTTGTGGGGAGAAGGCTTCTGTTGAACCAAAATCCCGCCATGGACCACAGAAACCATCCTAACAACACTGTCAGTAGCTTTAGCACACCTCTCTGAAACATTTCTGCAAAAGGTAAATGTGTCAGGAGCATATTTTTTTGGTTTTGACTTGATTGAAAGTTATGCTGTAGCTCAAATCTCAATTTTTTTTCTCACTTAAAAATCTTTGTAGTCCTGAACACTAAAAAATGGAAACTATAAGTAGCACCCTGTACTTGCCTGTGCCTTCCATATGCTGAAGTTACAATTGCTTCTAATTTTGTATTTGAAAATAGCTCCCAAATGCAAATTTGGCTAAGTACAGATGCATCGCTGAAGTGTTTCTGAAGTATGAGGTCAATGCTGTTTAGGAAAAACCAGAATGATACTGATAATCACCTCTGTTAAGGACTTAATTTATTCTAGTGCTATAACATGTTCCTATCCATCATTTTTCATAGCCATTGCCAGCTTCAAAAGCAAAGTGCAGAGCAACTGCTTATGTTATTGGATGCAACTTTCCCTTAAAAAAGAAGAGCCTGTATAAAACAAACCACTGAAGGCAAACTGTAGGTCTATGGAGTGACAATCACTGTGTTCTCAATGAAACCAGTGTAAGATGTAGGTGTCAACACATGACGGTTCTGCCAGCTCTTTTGGTATGGGTCAGTTCATCTTTCTCTGTCTAAGACTCAGTCTGCAACTTGTAATAGTGACAATGTCATGAGTTCTTCTGCAGGGAATAGCCATATTTTCAATGTTACAGCTGCACAAATTGACTAAAACTGGTTTTACTTCCTTTACTGTGCCTGTTTCATACTCCTTTGACAATCAGCATAACCTCACATTTTGAATGGTCTGGATATAGTCCCATAAAAAGTTTAGAGTTGTCAAAGGAAGCAGATATTGAAAGGGGTTGTAGGTGGTTGATCCATTTCTTAAGGTGATTAAAGTGCTCGTGACACTGAAACCAAGACTGAAGGGTTGATGCTGAGAAGTGGCATATCCATCACTATCTCTATTAATGAGCTAAAACCTGTGCTGATATCACAACTCATTACGGAAACGACTGTGGGAGGACAGGTAGTGCTGTGGGCAATCTTGCCCCCTATACATTGCAGCTGTGTTAACCAAAGAGGGTTACTGTGTTACCAAACAGTGGGAACACCCTTGCCCTCACAGCCATGGGTGTGATAAAAGAGTGAGTGAGCTGGGAGAGACTCAGTTGGAGTTTGCTGGCTGTGCTGTGATGAGGAAGGGACAGGAGAGTGTGAGAGGGACAGAAAGGGTAAGACGTGGTATGAGGGATGAGACAGGGTTAGGTGGCTCTGCTAGGGACAGGAAGGAGTGAGCTGGAACTGCAAAAGGAGGACAGAAGGAGGAGAGAAAGAGCCAGAGCTGTGTGGAGCTGCCCATGGGAGGCTGCATAGAAAAGGTATGAGAGACTTTTAGATAATGAGGTGCTGATGCTTGAAGCCTTCTTTGGTATCAGTCAATGTCTTCTCTGCCAAATGATGGCTGGAAATTTTGGACTATATTTCCCTAAATCACAGAATGGTTAGGAATGAAAGGGGCCTCTAGAAGTCATCTCTAGATGAGCATCTCTAGGAGCAACCTCCCTGCTCAAGTAAAGTCACTGGGAACCAATTGCTAATGGTCATGTTCACACTGGCTTATGACTGATTCTGGGGAGGGAGATTCCACCATTTCCACGGACAACCTGTGTCAGTACTCAGTTACCTCTGCAGTGGAAAAGTGTTTCCTGCTGTTCTGGGGAAACTTCCTATGTTGCAATTTGTGCCCATCACCTGGGCACTTCTTGTCACCATGTCCCACTGAGTATCCCACTGACAGAGCCTACCTTGCGTGTTCTTTGCACATCCCTTCCTGTATTTATACACAGTAAGATGCCCTTGAGTCTTCTCCAGGCTGAACTGCGCTGTCTGTCTCAGCCTTTCTGCGTAGGAAAGGTGCTCCAGTATCCATTAATCTCCCTTAGGAACAGTAACCTCTTTGCTGGACTCTGTCCAATATGTTCATCTCTCTCTTGTGCTGGGGGGCCCAGAACTAGACACAGCACACCAAGTGTGGCCTCACCAGTGCTGAGTAGAGAGGATCTGCTGGGAATACTTTATCCAATGTAGCCGGGGATACCGCTTACCACCTTTGTAGCAAGGGCACATTGCAGGATCCCCAAGTCCTTTTTTGCAAAGCTGCATTTGAAAGAAGAAAAAGGCCAACTCCTATAGAGTTGTATTTTGCTGTTATTTGATGTGAGGCTGTCCAGTGTAATTTTTGAGGCCTTGTTTTGATTAGTAAAAAAAAGTTTGCCTTTTTTACTCTTAGTCATTAGATGAGCTAGCCCAAAAGAGAGAGGCCAGAACTATATTTCATTCTGTGGCAGATGACAGAAGATTTACACAGTAGAAAATCTTAGGTGCTTTGACTTCTCTGTGTTTACCTTTTGTTCATTGGTCATCCTGTGATTAGAGCATGTTCTCTGGCCATGAACAAAGACATGGCCTTAGTATTGGCCCCTCTTTAAGTGGTGACCTTAAAGGCAAAAAGGCCTCTTTGTAGCCATTGGCCTGGATGCCCACAGTCACGCTGGAATAAATGTTTTTCTTCAGTAATTGATGTGGCACAAGGTTAGTAGCAGCATTTTCTGTCACGGTAACTTATTAGAGGTATTGGAATTTTGAAAAATTCCATATCATAATTGGTTTCAGAAATGGTTCAGGTTGTCTTATACATAAAAACAAAACCTACCATAAAATTAAAAGTGAAAGCTACATGACAGTAATTTTACATTTTGAATTTTCTGTGTCACAGTGCATGGTTCATTAGCATTTGCATTCCCTTTCGGTCAGAGTGATAAAAGGCCTATAAAGCACTGTAAAACAAAAAGCATAACTAAGCCAAAATGCCCTTCTTCAGAGTAGCTACCTTATATTTTGCAATGCTTCAACAAGGTAAGGTTTACCAGGGCAAAACTAAGTATGTGAATTAATGATGAGAAATCCTCATGTAATATTCTAGCCCAAGGAAATCTTTAGGAAGAATGAAACCATTCTAACATTCCAATATAGCTGCCACATTGTTTGATATCTTCAGCTGATTTCTTGAAGTAATGCTTTCTATTAAAAAAAAAAAAAAAAGAAAAATTGTCTCTGTCACCTGTTAATCTGGTGGCTCTAGGAAAAAATAGGTGCCATAGCTCATAGAATCACCTCAGTTCAAAGGTCCAATCTCAGACAAAAAGGAAAGAATTAAGATGTGGGGAGTGACAAATTTCTATCTCTTAACTTTGGCAAAAAAGATGTAAATAATGCTTATGGAGCACTGAAGAAAACATCTGGATTTAGTTTCTTTTTAGAGCAAGTTCTACGGGACTATGTAGTGGTTAAGCTGAAGTGGAGAAACTAGTAGAAATTAGTTTTGATTGAACAATGGAAAATGTGGCTATCACGGACATCTGATGAGCTGGTGATGAGGAAATGTGATGGACTTGGGAAACAGTGCAGAGGAAATGGAGGTAAAGCCCATTGGGCTTAAGGTCATAGATAAAGCACTAATTTAAACCCATATGGATTTTAAAGCATGTTCAGGTATAATATAGCTTCTGCAGGAGTTCAGGAGGTCTTGACATGCAGAAAATCGATGTATTCCTAATGTGGAATTGGGAGATCCATTATGCACAGAGAAAAAGCTCAATTCTGAGTGAAGATAAACTGATGAAGTGTTACTCATAACTTGACATAGTCTGTGTGGTGTTGTGTGTGAAAGGGTCTATTATAATCCAATTTGCTCAGGTTATTTGTGTCAAAGGTAATTGCTTCATTTTTGCCAGTGAAGCATTTAAAGAACCAGCTGCTTGGATTAAGTTCTAATGCTAAGTTAAGACATATTTAGGGAAGTATGAAGACAGTACTATTTACAGACTCAAGATTTGTGTTCAATTAAGGTCACTGCAAGTTGCAATGACCTTAGTTGTTCTCAAGATTGGGTCCTTACCCATCAGAATCAACCAGCATATTGCTTAAATTCTGCCTCAGTGCTGGCACTTTTTCTACATCCTGCTTAAAGGTTGTTCCAGTGCAACATTTCTGTGAAAACTATTAATCCCTAAAGGAATGAATTGGATAAAGGATAAAAGAGACAGGCTGAGTCACATCCTTTCATAGAATGTCCTTTCCTAAAATTTGCAGAAAGAGAAAGAAAGAAAGAAAAAAAATGAGAAGAGTGGAAATAAAATGGATTTTATTTTAGTATGTCCTAGGGGACATACTAAAAATGTTATAGTCACTTCTGGTGTAAGCACAGTAAATAAATTGTGGCTTGTTGCCAATGTTTTCTTCTCCCTGAGATTAAATCAGAGCAACCATGAAATTATTCTAATATGAACATCCAGTCAGAAGCCATCCCTTTTAATTTTTTAATATATAAAATTTCAGTGTACAATAAAATATAGTTCCAACTAAACACTTCTACTTCCCTATTTTTTGCAAGGCAGCAAGTGTGTCAGGCAGAGTTCTTAGTGTCTAAATTACTTTCTGGATCATTTCTAGAGGAGTAGATGCAACATATTTCCTTGTCGTTTTACACTGAATTATAATGAAAAGAACTTGGCATAAAGATGCAGCACTGTGGTTATGAAGATTCCACTTGGTTGTGACCCAGCAACAGTGAAAATAAATTCAAAGACTTTGTCTTGTGGTGAAGTAGCCATGGCACACAGCTGTAAAGAAAATGTAGCAATGAAAAGATTTTCACCAATTATTTTATCATGTAAAAGGTATTTATTTATCACATCATTTATCAGCAGAAATCTCTCAATTTACATGCCTCTGTGCTGTTCAGGACCAGGTAACACATCATTCAAGTGGTAGACAGAAAGAAGATCCATGTGAGCCTTAGACAGAGATGGCACTGCTTGTTTCAAGGATGGTATCTGAGCGGAGGACAGTCCACAAATAACCTGTCAGTGTCCAGTTTGGAAGAGTGGACATCCACATCTTGTAATCCATGCAATTTTATTCCACTATCCAGTAGCTGAGATCTGCTATTCAGTGTTTGGTTTTATTTTTAAATAATATTTGTCTAATGAACTCTAAAGTCATGACAGCAAAAAGATTTTTTAAAAAAAACTCATTAAAAATGCACAACTGAGCAGTAAATCCACTTTTCTTTAGCTTATTCCTGGAGCTACTTTTCCAGCAACTTTTCTGGGACCCTGTTTACTGGCAAGTATTTACATCTAAAATTCTGTGTAATTTCATTCAATGTTCAAAATATTCAAACATTATATGAAGTTTGTAAGATCCAAAGTCAAGCTCTGTGAGTATGAAGAAAGAAAAGATAGAATGGGTCTGATTCTCATTTACTGCAAAGAAAAAGTCTTCAGGTTAGAAATAAGTTTAATTTACATCAGCTTTACAGTCCCTTTCAGCCATTGGAGTACAGTAAAAGGATAATGGTGAGCAGTATGAAGCTGACTGATAGAGTAAATGAGGCCATGACAGCAGGAGGTTTGGTCTTATAAAAGGACACTCTTTTAGCTAAAAGAAGTTAAATGCTTGTCTGTCCTGCTAAATAGATGTGTGGTAAATCAGTTTCTTTTAGAAAATTAATTTCTTTTAGAAGCCATGTAGCATACATATATTGACCTATATCACATATATTGAAATAGGGTTATGCTGTCCCAGTGCATTACCAGAAAGACATCATTGCCTTTGTATTAAACTGCAGGACAGTCAGACTAGGACAGCCTTAAAGAAAACTTTTGGGGGAGAGTGTTGGATGGTGGGAGAATCTGTACAAACTTCATGTTCCCTAGCATTACACACCACTCAATGAGGAGCCTTGCTAAAGTCCTCCTGGATTGAGGTACTGCCTTCAGCAGTAGGAAGCTGTTTCACTGTGTCATCATCTGTCTGTAGACATCACAGGAGAAAACATATTGTGTACACTAAAGAAATAATCAACTCAGTTTGTAACCCCAGGATTTAGAATTTGGAAATGTCCTGCACAGTTTCCACCTTACATACCGTCTTGTGATTCTTGCATGTGGGTGAACGTTGTTTGCTTGTGACAGACAAAATATGATCAGAGAGGTATTGACATTTACTCTGGGCAATAACTTTTGGAGGAAAATCATTGAGATTTCAAGTGACCTGATGCTTTTCTATCTTGTTGTGCATAAATACCAGAGCAATCAATTTCCTAATCCTTCTCCTGAAAATACTGTAATATACTGCACACAGAAATAAAAATAGGGTTTTCATATATTTTAATAAGATTATTGTCTTGCTGCTAATGTTCATACTCTGCTGAGAAATATTCATCTTAGAAACCATGTGTTACCTCAGAAGTTGTGCTCCAGTCAGATGATGTATTTGTGAGTAGTACTTCAGCTTCCTGTAAATTAATGTCTTTTCTACAAATGTGAAGTACAAATGCGAATCTGATGTAATGCTAAAAGAGACAACTGCAATGTTATGATGTGACTTTTAATAGATTTAAAAGATTTCTAGCACTATTACTGTTTCTGGACAAATACAGCTTAAACTATTTGAGGACAGATACTAATCTAAAGTTTTATTCATTTCTGTCCATAAGCCAGGCTATTATCTTCAATGGTTTGCTCCTCTGCTGCCCTCAGAGAACCCTATCCTATTGAAATCAACTGGAGTTTGCTATTAACTTGAACAGAGCCAGAGGACAGGCAGCACTCTGAATCTTTTTATCTATTTTCCTTGGGTTTCAAATGCCAGTCAAGAGATATTTCAGTATGTTCTGCTGTAGTACATCTGCTTTTCATTTCTCTTTAGCTATAAAATCTAAAACTACTTTAACACTGTTCTTGCTGTGGATATCTACAGAGCAAGCAGATGTTTCATACCTCCATGTAATCTATTTTTTTCTAGAAAGTCCCAGCCTGCAGGGCTTTTCCTGGCCTAATATTATGCTTTTCTAGTAACAGGCCATCACATATAATAAAGTAACATTGAAAAATTTTTAACCTGTATGAGGTGGATATACTGGGAGTCATTAATCCTCTCTCACAGCAACAAACTATAAGTGGCTGGGTTTTTTCATTTGCTTTGGATACATCTTTCATACAAACACATGAAATTGTTCTGTGGCCAAAGTCATCTTTGTCTCAATCAGTTTGAAAACTGAGACAGAGGCATAGTTGTGTCACAGTTGTATTGATGAAGGTCTGTCCCAGCTCTTCTGGGAAAAGTGAGCTTTCAAAGGAAGACAACAGTGAAGAAGTTCAGCTGAGTGCTTCCAGATTTTTGGAACAGTGGGCTTTGTCATGAGAGGATTAAAGACTGTTTGGTAATGATGAGCTTTAGAAGGAGAGAGACTAAGTAGTTCTGGCAGCTGATCAATAATATTGACTGGAAAATACTAAGTGAACTGCATGAAGCAGGCATATCATGCGTAACTGGCATCATCATAGATAAATTCGTCTTTGTAATTTAAAAGCCATAAGTAACTTAAGATGCCTTTGCTTTGACATGAAGTGAGAGCACTTTCGACCTATTTATCTGCTGTTGATGCAGAAGAACTGACAAATTTTCATCTTAGTCTGAAAATGGCTTTGTTCGAAACACGTTCAAAAGCTGATGCTATGTTTAGTGAAAAGAGGAGAAGAAAGTGCTACACTTCCTTTCCAACCTTTCTCCTGGTAAGGACCAAAACTGTCCAGAAGTTTTGAAAATGTTATAATTCCTTTACTTGTGAATCTGAATGGGGAAGTAACAAAAAAACCTTTGCCTAAGACAGTCCCTATACAATAGTCTTTAGATGTAGCATGTCTCAAACCAGGTCCCTAGGATCCAAGTCACTTGTTGGATTTAGGGTGAATACCTTTGCTTGCTATGAATTAAGATCACCTCTACATGAACTGTTTATATGGTAATATTAAATGTAAATAAGACAAATGAAGACTCTGCTATTTGCACAATATGATGTCTTTTTGTTACTTCTGTGTGCGTGAATGGACAGTTTCAATTGAAGCCTTTTTCTCTTAAGTCTTTTAAATAAATTCCTCAAGCTGACTTTGTAAGACTAGCACAACGTGTTTACCAATAAACAGCATGAGTAAATGTAACTATAATTTCTTTTTTCCCTAGGGAACAGTATTTAAATTATTAATCAGAGAGCAAGTGATGAGTTAAAGGGCAAAGGCACTGTATGGCACATCAAATTTAAACACAAGACTAACCATATGTAGGAAGTTACTTTTACGTCACTTTAGATAGCAGGGATAGCACTTGCACATTTGTGCACTTCAAAACATTTGAATATTGAAAGAACAGCTGATTGCTCCTTGACAGTTTTGAGAAATCTGAGTTTCATGTGTTTATCTTATTGGTTGGAGCCTTTTCTTGGTTTCAGATCAAGACCAAATTTTTGCAACATTTGCCCTGTGTTTATGTTCATGTGACTAATGTCTGTGAAGAAATTTAATCTTTACCTTTCCTACTGCTGAGGATATTCACACTCGCAAAATTCATGGTGCATACCAGAACTTTGAAAGAATAATTTTTTAGATCATACCCTTGCCTTGAACCAAATTAGGAATTTTTCCATGTTCTATCAGAAATACACAACCATTCACCAGTAGTCTCTACATTTACATCCACTCCTGAAGTTACCTGGTAAAAATAAAAGTCTGTCAGCTCTAGCAAAGGATGAAATATACATTTCCTTTATACAGGAGAGGACCACTCAAACTAAAGAATCTTGTATCCAGCTCTAACTACCTTAAGAGTCTGTGCCTCTATGGCTTTAAACTTTGTTCTATAGCTGTACCTTGATCTTCTACACTCCTGTTTTTCCTAGTGTGGTCTGTCCTCTTCTTCTTGTCCCATCTTTTTTCTTACATAGATTAGACTCTATTCCTTAAAATTCTAATACCAGATAGACTATAAAAATCAATCTGCATAACATTTTCCTCTCAGAGGACTTCTGAAGTTGATTCCTATCAACCTATTTTCAGCTCACTCATTCAGCTCATTGTAGTCTGCTTCTCAAATTTTGTTTCTCATCCCGTTTTTTCACTAGCTTTGATCCCACAGTCTCTTGCAAGGACTCCCAGAGCTGTATTTGACCTCTCATTTGTTCTCAAATGCATCTCATCTGATGCAGGGCCTTTTCACCACATAGTCTAGGATCAATATTCCTTCTGTTTCTTTTGTCTTCTGTTTCCCTGTTTTTTCTGTTTTTTTCCCACAGGTCTATTTTCAGGCATCCCTCTTCATCAGTTTCTTCCCCATTTCCCTCCTGCCCTATTCTCTCAGATCACTGAAAAGGGATAGTTGTATATTAGAACAAAAAGGCCTCAGAATGGTGATGATAGATGGAGTGGAAGACAGGAGGTAAAGTTCACCAAGATGGACCAACACTGAATTCATTTGTTTGATGTGACAGAGGCCTGAAAGATTACCCTTCTTTTGGGTTTTCACAGTGCAAATTCAGGACCAGTCAGAAGATCATGGCTGCAGGTTAATTGTTACTATGCCCACATCTTTCCAGAATAGTGCTTCCATTGGCAACTGCTCCTTCTTCTCTTCCTTTGGCATTGCTTCCCTTGCACCATTTCCTCTGCTCCTTGCAGTTTCAACTTACCACATCCTTTCCTTTGTCCTTGCAATCTGTAAGAGTGTCAAATGGTTTGGGATGAAGTCTAGGATGGAAAGAATAAGGGAACCAGTAGTGACAGTAGAACTCTGAGCTTATCATACTGTTTGTCCATATAAAGGAGGGAATGCCTATCACAAGAGCTTGGGAAATCATAAAAGAAAATGCTACAGGGAATAGTATTGTACTATGATCATAATGGATTAGATGAGGGCCAGCAGTGACATTTGTTTCGTGTATTCATTTTGTTTCCCATACTAGAACTGTGGATACTGCTAAAGCATCATCAAGAGATGTTATTTACCAGAGAGTTAAGATGCAGCTTGCCATCTGGGAACTTTTTTTCTTCCAGGTGCTTCTTACAATGTTTTGTGGGCTTTAGGTTGACACAAAAGAAATCTCATCTCACACAGGTGCTGGGAGCTTGGTTCTCACATTCACTGACATATACGAAGCTGACATAATTCTGAGGAACTATCAGGAATTTGGTTGATTGCTGGACTCTGTAACCCCCAAAGAGGCAGGTTCATTCCCTCTAATGAACACAAGTGTCACTACCACAGCACAATGTTTCCTGATATCAAAGTAGAGCTAAGAAGTGCCATTGCCCAGTTTCATCTGCTTTCTTATGAGCTGAGAGGAAGTTTTAACTTGCTTGAAGAAAAAGAGACGATTTTTGGGCAGTAGCTCTAATCACTAGGAGATAAAACAGCTGTCCCATTCAGCCTGGACATGATTTACACAAGGAACTTGGGTACCAAAGAATCACCTCTTTAAAATACATACCTTAAAACTCTGCTAGTGCTGAATGTTGCCATCTGTGGAATTGATATATAATTTATATTTCCCTCAAGAAATTTTACTTTTAAATGCAAAAACTGGCTGAAGAGAGTTACATTTTCTTCCCCCTTCTCACACCTTTCCACCTCGACAAACATTTGTCCTTTTCCAGACATCTCTGTTCATGAGGCATATATCTTTTCCTTGTTGTTACACAGAGGGTATCTGGCTTGAATCATTACTTCTATCCCAAGTTTTCTGGAGTACTTTTGTTTGATACATTGGCAAATGTTAGAGAGCAACATGAAGAATTTTATTCTCCACTGCACAGGACAGAAAGATTCCGGTTTTCGCTTCTCTTTGATAGTGTGCAATGGTCTGTGCATGAGTGATCGAATAAGTAAATTGAAAGATTTTTGTCTTTTTAAAGCCAGTAGCCAAAATTAATGTAGTCTCTATGGAAGTTCTGACCTTTGCTCATGCTGCTGGTGTCTTCTGCATTCTGTATACAATCTGCTTATAGTATTGTATGTGTCCATAGAATAGGAATTATCTTTGAATGGTGTTTTTGCAACCTGTTTTAAAAAGAAGTCTTTTCATCATTGTCAGGTTGCAAATTTTAATTATATGGGAAGCAGTAGTCTTTAAAGTTGAATCAAAATGAGGAGTCTACTACAGGGACAGTATTTATTGAATTATATTTAATTTGTTTTTCTGGTTTAAGTAGTTTTTCAATTCTGATTTAAACATTTTTTTCATGAACCTTCAAAGATAGTACGTTTGCTGGGGATTAAATTCTTCATTAAGTCAGTCATTCTTGTGGCCAGAGGCTAGAATTGAGAAAAAAGCAGCAAATGGCAATGTTACTTGCT
Source organism: Brachypodius melanocephalos (assembly GCA_013398615.1). NCBI lineage: Eukaryota > Metazoa > Chordata > Aves > Passeriformes > Pycnonotidae > Brachypodius > Brachypodius melanocephalos. The sequence continues at coordinate 39,429,943 of VZSR01001283.1, read as the reverse complement.
CTGAGAAAGCACCTAGAAAAGATGTTCTCAAATTCAGTGTCACAAAAACAGAATTGTAAATGATGTAATGAAACCATGCATGAGGGGAGGAAAGTGCTTCCCTCAGTATTGCAAGGTTTTCAAGCTAATCAATAGATTAATGCAGAAACTGCTGGGAATGGTTTCTCATACTTGCCTGTTTCTTGTATTTCCCTTGGATGTTTGAAGTTAGCCTGTGTTGGAGACCATATATTAGGCTCAGGCTTTGAACAAATATGAAATGGCTGTTATTGTTTTCTTTTCTTCTGGACAGTTCCTTTGTTGTATGGTCAATCATCTGGGTTACTTACAAAGCTGCCTTTGGCCTTTGAGTCTCTGAGTTCTGCAGTGCTGACACAGATGTCATCCCTAGTGAGGAGAGCAATTCTACCAACTGTCATGTTACGGTTTGGCTCTTTATACACAGGAATTTAAATTTACGAAGTGAAGAAGTGCTGAAGACAGCTGAGTAAGGTGGCAGAGGATCAGTGTGCAGTACGAGACAGATAAAAATGTAAATTAGTAATCCAAATATAAATGAGGGGGTTTGCCTCAGGAAGCATTCATGAAGGAGGCTGAGGGCAGATGAAGAGTTTGCAAATATGGCAGCAGAAGATGGTAATCCACTACAGAATATCAGGCACAGGGTAGCAATGATGATCAAGAGATATGAACATGTGAAGACTGAACTGATTTAAGTAGAAATTTTTCTGTGAATTGCAAAAGATAGAAAAGACGGAAGGATATATTTTGCAGTTTTATTTGATGTCTCTTTTAAAAGACAATTGATGTCTCATAAAATCATGTCCTGTCACTGTGAAGAAACTTACATAGGAGAGTGTTTTAAGAAGAGATATAGAAATTATCCAAAAGGTTATATAGTCAAAAAGTTAGCTTTATGGCTAGGAAATTAGTAATGACAGAAATGCGCCACAGAAAAGGTGATGATTCTTTTAAACTCCTGGTCTCAGACACTAATGTCTGACAGGTTAGAAGCCTCACTCCCTCCACTTTCAAGCCAGCAGAATTGTCCAAGCTCCACTCCTCTGTCAGTCATCCATCAGGACAATGTGAAACTTTGGCAGAGTCCAGTCCTGTGGTGTCCAGCTAATGCTGTCCATCAGCCCTGTGGCAATATAATTTTGAAAGAGCCCTTAGATTTGAAGGATGGGAGGCACAAGCTAGAAGAGAGCTGAGGGGAGAGTTTAGGCGAGCCCCTCAGGAGATACTGTCACAAGTGTATAATAAATTTCCTTCATGATATCCATTGCTGCTTTCTCTCTGATCAGGATGTCATCTTCCCTATGAGATCACAGCACTGTCACCTACAGTAATGCCTTGAGTAATTTTCTGCTTAAAATTACTTGGTTGTTCATTTATCTGCTTCTTTTCAGTTGCCCTGATTGTTTTAATTTGTTTTAAATTCCTGTCTTTAAACAGGAATTAATAATTTTGGTTTCTATGATGCTCAGGTCATTCATTTAGGAAAATCATTTCCTCCCCTCCTTAGCTGACTTATTTTGTTAATATGAATAATTCATTTAGTCTTATAGTATACTATCTGGAGGATGCCATTAAACTGAAAGGTTATTCTCTTAGATAATAATGATCTAATTGGCCTTTAATGTTGTATTATAGATGGTGTAAGTGATTATTCCATTTGATTAGCATTAGAAGCTCTGTCACCAGAGGGACCACTTTTATTTTTCCTAAGGGGTCACGGAGGTACAGAACAGGCAGAACAAAGTGAAAAGGAAAACTTAAAAGAAATAGATAACATGAAGATGGGACTCTCCTGCCTGAATTAAATTAATTTCTAAATAAGATTTTTTTTTTTACCCAGTGGCAATTAAAACCAATGACTCAGTGCTTGCCTTGATGTTCAGTAGAGTATGGTAATTCAACTGTAACTTGGATGGTAACAGCAAGAGAGGAGAGAATGGGATGGGAGAACACAGCAATATTTTGCTTCTACTGGTGCAAAAAGGCTAGAAAGCGAGGAGTTGAGCTTCCTTTGGAACCAGAATTTAGAAGAGTTGCTGAAAAACTGATCAAATTACACCACATGGGAAAAGCAGAAGAAAAAGCCCAACAGGAAAGTGATAGAAAGGAGTGAAAAGACCCTATTTTTAAAGTTGTTGTTCAGCTTATAAGATAAGACACCACCACAGATTATAGCCTGTTCTTTGTTCTTTCTTTGTGCAATACCTTATATTGACAAGTGTTTTATAGCTCAGTCAAGAGGAAAGAATCCTAGAATCACCTTATTTTGAGGTTACTGGATGTGAGCAGTTTGAGTGCAGGTAGACTCCAAGTCAACAAATTGGGAAAATACTTTATAAGAAGTTACAGGCAAGTGGTAAGATAGGTTGTATTTTAAGCTATATTGAACACATTTGATAGGACCAAGTCAAACACTAAGAAGTCTCTGTAAATTTTTTTTTTCTGAATTTATTTAGATTTTACATGATCTATTACAAAATAGTTGTATTAACATTACTGGGAACTCTAGGGAAGGTTTTGGACATATAAACTTAAAACCTGCCATCTGGAGGTGCCTGGGGCTGTGAAATTCCACTGCATGCATCACATCCCAGTAGTGAAAGGTAGAGCAGTTCTGTGGCTGTTTAGAAAAGCCTGAGCCCATAACTACTAATACACTTAGTTGAAATTTATTGTCATTCAAGCAAGTCTAATATTGTTCAACCTGGTGTTTTGATGAGGCAGATGTAGAATACACATCTTCACTATCTCTAAATGTTACTACAGCCTGGCTCTGTAAGAACAAATAGATATGGGAGCACATCCATTGATTTTACTAAGAGCTAAATCATGCCTTGCAGCAAGGCTGCTGAATTTAGCACAGCCTGAGAGTGAAGAGGCACTAACAACCTTGATTCTGGAAGAGGAGGAAAAACTTATCTGTAACCAGACAAAATTATAATTAAAATAATAACAAACCGAGTTGTGACTTGCAGATATTTTTAGAGAGACAAGATGTTAAGCTCTCTGTCACAGTGCTGTCAGTATGGAATGCAAATCAAAATTAGATGCCCTTATGGCAGGAGAGTGTGCCCTGACAAACAGCTAGGCTGGAATTCAATTTTCAATGAGGTATTTACAAGGGAAAAAAAATAGAAATGCTATTTAAGGTAGGAATTTAGCCAGTATATTTAAGTTAGCAGCCTCAAGGTTTACAAAAATAACCTTAGACTGGTAAAAGATGGCCTAAAAATTTGCTAGTGCAGTTAACCATAGCTGTGTTAAATGCAATATGATCTGCAAACAAAATTTTTAGCTATGAAAGCCATCAAGTGGCATAACTTCCTCCAGATACAAATTTTAAAGTGTAATGAAAACAAATTGGGCTTTGGTGAGCTGGCAGTCTGCACTCCCAACCCAGGAAGACACCCATGTCCTAGACTGCATGGAAATGAGCGAAGAGCAGCACATCAAGGGGGAGGATTCTGCCCCTCTATTTCACCTTTATAAAGAGCCCAACTGAGACACTCTACCCATGTCGGGGGAGTCAACCACAGGAAGGATGCAGACCTGTCACAATGAGTAATGAGCAATGGAGATCCTCAGGGTGATGCAGCACCTCTTCTGCGAAGACAGGCTGGACAGAGGATGTGTTGGATGTATTGGATGTGTGGAACTGATGAGGGAGAGGTGCCTCTGCCTGAATTAAGGTGCAAATGAGACCATATGATGACCACATACAGATTTCAATCAACAAGAAATGTGAGACAGAGAGACGGAAATAGGAAAGAGATCTCAGAGAGAGAGCAAGAGAGAGGAAGGCAATCAGGTAAGG